>JAABKJ010075445.1:74691164-74849708 GCA_011634705.1 Andricus grossulariae | reverse complement strand
TAGTTGCATTTTGAACCTGCAAAGATAAATTCTCAACAACAAAAAATAGTTGATATTTGAAACAAACAAAAAATGAATTTTCAACAAAATAATTAAATTTTCAACAAAATAGTTCAGTTTTACCCAAATAGTTGAATTTTCAACCTAGAAAGATAAATTCTCAACAAAAAAATAGTTAATATTTTAACAACAAATGAAAAGAATTTTCAATAAAATAGTTAAATTTTCAACAGAATAAATAAATGTTTACCTAAATAGTTAAATTTTCAAACTAAAAAGAGCAATTCTCATCAACAACAAAATATTTTATATTTCAAAAAAAAAAAAAAAGAATTTACAGGAAAACAAATTTTCAACATAACAGACAAATTTTTACTCAAATAGTTGAATTTGCAACCAGCAAAGATAAATTCTCAAAAAAAAGTTGATACTTCAAACAAACAAAAAATGGCTTTTCAACAAATAGTTTGCAACCAAAAAGATTAATGTTCTACCAAAATAGACGAATTTTCAAAATACATACAATTTCAGGTAAAAAAGTTAAATATTAAATAGTCAAATTTTTAACCAAATAGTTAAATTTGCAACCAAATTGATGAATATTAAACCAAAAAGATGAATTTTCAACGAATAAAGATCAATTTTTAACCAAAAATGGAAACGTTACATTTTCAGATAAAAAAATTAATTTTTAACCCATAAAACGAATTTTCAACAAAGAAGTTAAACTTTTAACTAAAATGATTATTCTTTAACTGGAATAGTTAAATTTTCAGCACAAAAAATTAATTTTCAACAAAAGAAAAAAATCACTTTCCACAAATAATGTAATAGTAAACATTTCTAACCAAAAAAAAAATATATATATATTCAACAAAATACATCGTTTTTCAACTAAAAAAGTTAAATTTTCACCTAAAAATGGAAAATTTAAATTTCCAGTTAAAAAATTAACAATCAACAAATAAAGAATTTTCAACAAACTAGTCAAATTTGTAACCAAAGAAATGGATTTTCAACTAAAATGATGAATTTTCCAACCAAAAAGATGTATTTTCAACAGATGAAGATCAATTTTCAACCAAAAATGTAAACGTTACATTTTCAGTTTGAAAAATTAATTTGAACCTAAAAAAAAAAGGCATTAAAAAAAGTTAAACTTTCAACTAAAATGATTATTCTTCAACTGGAATAGTGAAATTTTCAGTACAAAAAATTAATTTTCAACAAAAAAAAAACCTAATTTTCCACAAATAATGTAATAGTAGACATTTCAACCAAAAAAGATTTTGATTTGAAAAAAAAAAATAATAATAAAACATGAATTTTTAAGCCAAAAATACGAATTTTCAACAAAAAAAGTTGAATTAACAAACAAGAAAGATTTAAGTTGAATTTTCAACACAAAAATATCCATTTTTAAGAAAGTTAATTTTTTACCAAAATAATTGAATTTTCAAACCAAAAAGAAGAATTTTGAACAACAAAGATTAAACTTTCAACCAAAAAAGATGACTTTTTAACAAAATTGTTGCATTTTTTATTTTCCCTGACCATTAATATTCAAGGACCATAATCTAAATCTTGTAAACATTTTCAACATGGAATCTTTTATAAACGGAATGAAACAATCTCAAAAAAAGTGGAAATCTCTAATTTTTTATCCTAGATAATTATTTAAAAAATTTTTTTAATTATTTAAAAAATTTTTTTAATTATTTCAAAATTCATCAGCTTCTGCAAGATTTTTTTTTTAAATCCCTGAATTTTCCCTGATTTCCAGTTTTTCACTGACCTACAGCCACCCTGAATTTAATATAAATTTTATTTTATTTTGACAAATGAAATTGTTTCAGTTGACAATAGAATTTCTGAGTGATCAATTCTTCTCGGTTTTAATTACAAGGGTGTTAATCAAGGAAAATTCATCCACGTTATTTATCGCTTTGAATTAGAGACTTGAAATGGGAATCGTAAGGGTCCAATTTACAAATCAATAATCTTTTGCTCAATCAAGATCAGAGATACAAATTGTAGGTTGAGAATAATAATTAAAAAGTAGTTTTAATTTTACTTGTAAGAATTTCTATATAAAGCAGGGTGTCTAGCGTTTCTTTAAAAAAAATCCAGGACTTTTCCAGGTTTTCCAGGACAAAAAAGTTAATTTTTCCAGGTACCTTTTTTTTACAGTGAAAAAATACTTTTATATTCAAAGATAAAAATTATCCCAAAAATCATTTAAAATGTTGGAAAATAAATCTTATGAAATTCTCTCAAATTTTCGAAATGTTTTTATACATTTGAAATTAGAATCTGGGATTGCTGATTTCATGGAATCCCACAAAATGCCTCGAAAATTCCAAATTTCTTAAAAAATACTTTGAAATTCCTTCAAATTAATCAACTCAATTGAATAAAAATTCCTTGCAATATTCAAAGATAAAAATTATCCCAAAAATTCATTTAAAATGTTTAAAAGTAAATCTTATAATATTCTCCCAAATTTAGGAGATATTTTTATACATTTGAAATTGAAGTCTGAGATTGCTGAGTTCTTGGAATCTCTCAAAATGCCTCAAAGTGTCCAAATTTCTCAAAAATACCTCGAAATTCCCTTAAATTAATGAAATTGATTGAACAAAAATTCCTTGTAATATCAAAAATAATAAAAAATCATCCCAAAAAACATTTAAAACGTTGAAAAATAAATCTAAATAAAATTTTTTTCCTACTTGAAATATTACATACTAAATTCTTTTCAAACCATTAAAATCAATTTAAAATTCCCTCGAGTACATCAAAGTAGTTCAAAATAATAAGAATTATTGTAAATAAATTCAATTAAATAGTGCATGCAAGGAGGGACGATTATAAAACAATCGCGCAGAAAAGACCGGTTGAGTGGGAAAATAATATTTTATTTTTCGACATTTAGATTTTTTTCAATGATTTGAAAATTTGTTAAAATCATTCCAAGTACTCTAAGGTCTTAAAGATTTATATATTTGTAAATCTTTCAAAAATCCCTTATAAAATTCTCTCAAATTTTGTAAGTATTTTTATAGATTTGAAATTAGAATCTGGGATTGCTGATTTCTTGAAATCCCTAAAAATGTCCAAATTTCCTAAAAATAATTTGAAATTCTTTTATATTAATAAATTCATTTGGACAAAAATGCTGCTGAAGACTGATGACCCCCTCCCCCCTCAGTACCCGAAGTTTGGTGAGACTGACGTTACAACTAGACTCTCCACCATACGACGAATCACTACTTAACTTGGACATGATTTTGACTCACAAAATAAATTTCGCGCATAAGATATTTATAGGGTGTAAGATCTAAACAATAAATAATACAAACAATAAAATAGCCTCGGAATGTGCTGAAACTTTGATTGAAAAAATGCATACACACTTTCAACACCCCATAGAAAATGGGGTGTTGAAAGGCGGTTTTGAAATATGGTCAGGAGTAGATAGTAAATCACATGGTAGTCAAGGGGTCGGTTTGATCATGAATGAAAAAGCAGGGCGGCATCTCAAAGATCATGATTTTGTATCTCCCAGTTTATTGTAGGTTAGAATGAAGATAGGAATCAGAAGAATATTTTTCATAGCGTGCTGCGCCACAGTTGATAGTGATCAAAGAGAAGTCCAAGAAGCCTTCTGGGACACATTTAATCATACAATAATTTGTTGTATTTTTTACCAAATAGATGAAATTTAAACCAAATTGTTAAATTTTCAACAAGAAGATATCAATTTTCCACCAAAACTGAATGAATAAATTTTCAGTTAAAATAATAATTTTCAACCGAAAATACGAATTTTCAATAAACTAGTTAAATTTTCAACCAAAGAGATGAATTTTCAAGTAAATACATGAATTTTTAACCAAATGGTTTACTTTCCAGTCAAAAAAGATAAATTTACAATAAAAAATGGAACATTAAAATATTTAGTTGAAAAAATTTATTTTCAGCCAAGAAAAAATGAGTATTCAACGAAATAGTGAAATTTTTCACAAAAATAGTTTAATTTTCAATCAAAAAGGTGAATTTTGGAACAAGAATCTCAATTTTCTACTAAAAAAACAAAATCCATACGTTTTCAACTACGCTACGTTTTCAATTCAAACAATTAATTTTTAATAAAAAAAAAATGAATTTTCAAAGAAAATAGTTACATTTTTAACCATAGAGTTGAATTTTTAACTAAAATTCACCATTTAAGTCAAATTTTCTACCGAAAAGATAAATTTTTATCTAAAATTAAAAATCTTTAACCAAAAAAATAACTTTTCAAGAAAATTTTTGAGTTTTCTACAAAGTATACTTATAGACGAATTTTTAAACAAAAGAGATGAATTCATAACGAAAAATGTAATAATTGATATTTCAACCAGAACCAATATTAATTTTAAATTAAAAACAGTTTTGAAGTTAGCCAAATGGACGAATTAAAAAAAATAGTTGAATTTCCTCAAACAAAAAGATTAATTTTCAACAATACAGCTTACTTTTCAAACAAAAGGGATAAATTCCAACACAAAAAAAATTTTTTAGAAAATAGTTCTACCAAGTAGTTAAACTTTCAACCATGAAGATTAATTTCTCAATAAAAAAGACGAATTTTTAACAAGAAACATGAATTTTCAAATAACTAGTTTAATTTTCAACTGAAAAATATAAATTTACTATCAAAAATGGAATATTAAATTTTTTAATCAGAACAATTATTTTTTAACCAAGAAAAAATAAATTTTCAACAAAATAGTGCAATTTAAAAAAAAAATTTAATTTACTACCAAAATTTTTACAAACAAAAAAATTATACTATTATTATTATATCATTAGGCCGTTTCCTTTTCGGGGTAGGCGTGAATTGCTCGTTGGTAAAGTAGTGATGTGTGGATGGGTATATAGGTGAAGGGGTGAAATTGTAAAAGATGTAAAGGGAACGGAGCCCTCAAACCCGTAAAAGGGAGAGTAATAAAATACAATACAATTATTTTTAATTCTTTCAAAGTCTTTAGAAGAATTCTTTTTTTCTTAACGTGAATTATTTTTAATTATTTGGAATTATTTTTAATCATTTGGAATTATTTTATATTCTTACGAAGGATCTCAATGAATTATTTAAAATAATGGTTTTAAATTCTTTAGAATAATTCTTTTGAATAACTTTGAATTGTTTTAAATGATTTTCTTTTCTATGAAATTGATTAAAATACACCTTCAAATGATTTGTATTCTTTCGAATTATTTAAAAGAATTTTTTCAAATAATGCTTTTAAATTCTTTTTAATTTTTTTAAATTGTTTCGATTTATTTTGAATTGTTTTAAATGCTTTTCTAATCTATCAACTTCTGTAAAATACGGCTTGAATTCTTTTAAATTATTTTGAATTATTTTGAATTCTGTGAATGACTGGAATTATTTTGAATTAATTTGACATATTTTCAAATTTTTATATGTTTTTAGAATTATTCTGAATAAAAATTTCCTTTAAATGCTTTTGAATTCTTTTGAATTCTTAAGAAGTCTTTCGAATAATTTTTAATTGTTTTTAATTGTTTTCAATTCTCTTGAATTCCTTCAAATTATTTTAAATTATTTTCCATGACATTGAATTATTTAGAATTATTTTGGATTATTTTAAAGTCTCTAGAAGAATTATTTTTAATTTAATCGAATTATTTGGCATTATTTCGAATTAATTTGACATATTTTCAATCTTTTAGATTTTTTTAGAATTATTTTGAAGAAAGACTTCCTTTGAATGCTTTTGAATTCTTTTGAATTATTAAGAAGTCCTTAGAATGATTGTTTTATAATTTGAAATAAACCAACAAAATGACTATAAATGAATCCTATCTAAAAAATTATTCTACGATTGAATTCACCCTCAATTATTTTTAATTCTTTTTAATTCTCTTTAATTCTTTTGAATTTTTTAAATTGTATTGAAGTCTTCAAAAGAATTCTTTTGAATACATTCGAATTCTTTTGATTTTTTAAGTCCTCTGAATTCTTTCAAATTCTTTTGAATTCTTTTGAATACTTTTGGATTCTTTTAAAGTCTTCAGATGAATTCTTTTTGAAAATCTTGAATTCTTTTAAATTATTTAAAATTATTTTTAATTAATTTGACATATTTTCAATTTTTTAGATTTTTTTAGAATTATTTTGAAGAAAGATTTCCTTTGAATGCTTTTGAATTCTCTTGAATGATTGAGAAGTCCTTGGAATTATTGTTCTATAATTTGAAATAAACCAACAAAATGACTAGAAATTAATCATATCTAAAAATTATTTCAACGATTTGAATCACCCTCAATTCTTTTAAATTCTCTTTAATTCTTTTGAATTTTTAAAATTATATTTAAGTCTTTAGAAGAATTCTTTTTGATGCATTCAAATTCTTTTGAAATATTTTGATTTCTTTTTAATTCTTCTGAATTCTTTCAAATTCTTTTCAATTCTTTTGAGTTCTTGTGGATTCTTTTAAGGTCTTCAGAAGAATTCTTTAAAAAAATTTTTAATTCTTTCTAATTATTTAGAATTATTTTGAATTATTCTGAATTATTTTGAATTAATTTGACATATTTTCAATTTTTTAGATTTTTTTATAATCTTTTTGAAGAAAGATTTCGTTTGAATGCTTTTGAATTCTTTTGAATTATTGAGAAGTCGTTGGAATGATTGTTTTATAATTTGAAATAAACCAACAAAATGACTAGAAATTAATCATATCGAATCATTAATTCTACGATTGAATTCACCCTCAATTCTTTTTAGATCTTTTTAATTTCCTTTAATTCTTTTGAATTTTTTATATTGTATTGAAGTCTTTAGAAGAATTCTTTTGAATGAATTCGAATTCTTTTCAATTGTTTTTTTTTAATTCTTCTGAATTCTTTTCAATTCTTTTGGATTCTTTTAAGGTCTTCAGAAGAATTCTTTTAAAAAATCTTGAATTCTTTTAAATTATTTAGGATTATTTTGAATTATTCTGAATTATTTTGTATTAATTTGACATATTTTTAATTTTTTTAGATTTTTTTAGAATTCTTTTGAATAAAGATTTCCTTTGAATGCTTTTGAATTCTTTTGAATTATTAAGAAGTCGTTAGAATGATTGTTTTATAATTTGAAATGAACCAACAAAATGACTATAAATGAATCCTATCTATGAAATGATTCAACGATTGAATTCACCCTCAATTATTTTTAATTCTCTTTAATTCTTTTGAATTTTCTTAATTGTATTGAAGTCTTTAGAAGAATTCTTTTGAATGCATTCGAATTCTTTTCAATTTTTTTTTAATTCTTCTGAATTATTTCAAATTCCTTTCAATTATTTTCAATTCTTTTGGATTCTTTTAAGGTCTTCAGAAGAATTATTTTAAAGAATCTTGAATTCCTTCTAAAAATCTTCAATTCTTTTAAATTATTTAGAATTATTTTGAATTAATTTGACATATTTTCCATTTTTTAGATTTTTTTAGAATTATTTTGTATAAAGATTTCCTTTGAATGCTTTTGAATTCTTTTGAATTATTAAGAAGTCGTTAGAATTATAGTTTTATTATTATTATTATTATTATATCATTAAGCCGTTTCCCTTTCGGGGTAGGCGTGAATTGCTCGGTGGTAAAGTAACAATGATAATAAATTGTTTAAACAATTATTTTGTTAACTTGAATTCATTATCACTTCACTCCAAATGAAAATTGTATAAAAAGCCAGAAATTAAAATAAAACGCATCTTTCTAGCATTATTCAAATATAATATTATTGACGAATTTTCTATAAAACAGTGTAATTTTCAACTAAAAAATATGACTTTTATCAAAATTGTTAAATTTTCAATTATATAATTCAATTTTAAAGCAATAATAACATTTTTATCCAAAAATGATGATTTTTGAACCAAAAAAATAGTTGGATTTTCTTATAGGTCTGCGATAAATAAATAGGAATTTTGATCATTTATCGACTAAAGATTCACATTTCAAATAAAAATTGAACTTGATTTTTATTACTCGAAAAATTTTATGGCACTATCTTGACACTATTTTTATAAATTTGTGACACTATTTACACTATTTTCGATCTCTAAAGTGAGTCCTAGGCCTGGGTGTCAGTTCAGTTATATATAGTATTTTTAGAAAAATAATATTGATTGTTTTGCCATTACGAGAGCATAAATAAATAAATTATTTTGAAACCTCGGTGAAATAGAGATCTATACACTAAATTTTTCTTTTAATAAGTTGGGCTCAGAGCGTTTGGACAGGGGAGAGGAAAACTGCAGAAAACCGCTATAATTCAGACGGCTTTTTGACAGTCGAGTTGGAATGTAGACATTGAATAAATAACTTATAAAAAGTTTATGAAAGTAGATCGAGGTGCATGAAATCTATTTGTTTAATCTTTGTAGCTTATTAGAATTCTTTCGATTAATCTCCCTCCTCTAATCTCAGATTTTAATCAAGCTTCACTTGAGATTTTTTTTTCTTTTTGCCAGAAGTAAATTGAATTTATTATCATGCTATTTTATTTCCAATCGCACATTGTATTTGCTGGCATACATAGCAATCTGCCACTATGCATGAATTCATTGCACGAAAAAACATTTTCAATTCTTGACGCGTTCCTACTCTATTACTTGCACTTGGTGCTTCGAGCCAAGTACACTCCTTAAAAACAATCACGCTGGATTTCTAACAACCGAAACTTGAGAGCCTCGTGTGCAGTAGAATTACTCACTGATTTTTAATTATTGCATTTTTTTATTTGAACTTTATTATAATTAATAATTACAAATTGTAATTAATATTTGAAGGCTGTTATGATTTTAAAACGATTATTTCAAACAAACAAAAAATTTTGAAGAAGAAAAATAAATCTGCCTCGGTCCGGATTTGAACCGGGAACGCTACCATCCATGAGTCGAGCGTTTACCAATTACGCCACCGAGACCTTAGCCTCCTTTTTCTCATTTTTTTTGCTTAAATGGGAGGGGTCGTTCTTAAATTATGTAACAAAATATTTCCAACCCCCCCCCTCTTACTGTACGTAATTTATGGGTTTCTATAAATAATAAGACATGGGACTTGAAACTAATGAATTTTTTTGTATTTAAGATCATAAATGATTTGCAGGGTGAAAACTTTATTTGATAAATTCTATGATTTTTCCTTGATCAATTTTCGGTAGAAATACTTCAGATAGAAATTAAAAATTTTCAAATTTATTTATTTATTTTAAAGAAAAAAATACTTTTCTACCATAAAAGATAACGTTCTGTCAAAATACTTGAATTTTTAACAAAATAATAGAATTTTCAATCTGAAAAGATGAATTTTGAACAAAAAGGTGTAATAGTTAATATTTCAACAAAAACAAGAAAATAAATTTATATGAAAAAAAGAAATTTTAAAATCAAAAAGAAAATTTCCAAAAAATAAAGATTTTTGAGTCATAAAAGAAAAAACTTTTACCCAAATTTTTAAACCTTCAAGCCCAAAACAAAACGAATTTTCTGTACAAAAAATAAATTTTCAACCAGAAAATATGATTTTACAGCAAGAAAATTAATTTTCCACAAAATAGTTAAATTTTCAACCAAAAAGATGAAATTTCAACTAAAAATATGAATTTTCATCAAAAAAAATAGTTTTTTAATAAACTGGACCAACCAAAATTTTCAAACAAAATAGTTGATTTCTCAAAAAATGAAGATTAATTTTTAACAAAATGTTGCACTTTTATTCAAGAAAGATGAAATTTCTACTAAAATGGATGAATTTTTAAATCAAAAATACAAATTTTCAAAAAAATAGTTGAATTTTTATCCGAAAAAGATTTTTCAGTTGACTTTGCAACACAAAAATATGAATTTTAATCAAAATGTAAATTTTTAACAAAATAATTGAATTTTCAATCTAAAAAGATTAATTTTCAACAAAAAAGTGTAATAGTTGATATTTAAACAACAACAAAAAAATTTTATAAAAAAAAAAAGAAATTTTAAAATCAAAAAGAAAATTTTCAACATATAAAGATTTTTGAGTCATGAAAGAAAAAAACTTTTACCTAAATTGTTAAACCTTCAAGCCCAAAAAACGAATTTTCTGTGCATAAAATAAATTTTCAACCAGAAAATATGATTTTTCAGCAAGAAAATTAATTTTCAAGAAAATAGTTTAAATTTCAAACAAAAAAATGAACATTCAACTAAAAATATGAATAGTTAAATTTTCAACCAAAAAGATGAAATTTCAACTAAAAATATGAATTTTCAACAAAAAAATAGTTTTTTAATAAACTGGACCAACCAAAATTTTCAAACAAAATAGTTGATTTCTCAAAAAATGAAGATTCAAATTTCTGGTACCAATTTTTGAACCTGTGGAGGCCTTCAAAGTCGACGTAGTGAAAGTTGAGGGTCATTTCTTCTATCTTTTCACACATTTTGTGACACAGGAAAATCAAAAAAATTTTGACTCAACATTGTGCGATTTTTTATCGCCGAGTAATAAAGCTTCAAAGCCAGGTGTCGGGACTTTTAAAATCCTACTTCAGTGGCCAATAATAATAATAAATTTATCTCTTAATACATGTAAAACCGAAGTTCTAAAAGACTGATACTTAATCAGTGATCCAATTTCAACCATTTTTTAAATTTAAAAATATTGACTCCAGGTTCATAATCAGAGACTTCAAAGACCCCAGAGTAACCATTTTCAGTTGAATATGAGGAAGGTTTGAACATACTGGTTGATCAAAAAAACTTCTTGGGGCTTTTTATTGGAGAGTAACATCAATTTTTAAGCATCCCCCCCCCCACCTATCCAAAGCCTATTAAATAATTGTCTTTTTTTGCTTCACCCTATTAGATACTCTATTATTAAAAAAATTAAAATATATTTATATAGTGAATTTTAATGATTAAATAAATAAACGAAAAATACCCTTCAGGAGAATGATGTCTGTTAGGAGAATAAGAAGGTCCGGAACGAGGAATGCCAGGAATAGGGTCGCCATTAGGTAAACATTCGAATTCTGAACTCAACTCTGCAACAAGAGACAGAGGAATAAATTTTTCTATCGCAGGATTATATTCAGGAAGGGGAATTGGAAAATCTTTCGTATGATCAATATTGTATAGATCAATCAATAAGGACTTGATACATAACTTTTTCGAATTTCAGGATGTAACTTCGGAAAGACTAATGAACAAAAAAAAAATCTTTAGGTATAGGAAAGTTTGAATTTCACACAAAAAAATTTCTTTTCAAGCTGATAAAATCAAAAAAGTGAAAAGAAATAAATCGTTTGGGAATAATAACAATATTAAATCTCCCTCCCAAAAAGTTAACGCCGGTTAGCAAAATAGTTTCCCTGTAAATAATGCAAAAAATTCTCACGAACATTGCCCGAACTTTTCATGCAAACCTTCATTGATACGCGGACATTTACCTACTTCCACGAACCGTCCTGAAACATTTTTCGGAATTCTCCGAACCTTCCATTAGAATGTTTCAGGAATGTTCAGGGAAATCTTTGTGATATTTGGAATACAACTTTGATACCTTCCGTGCATGAAAAATGTAATGATATAATGAAGAAATGAAAAAACAGATTACATTAACGATCAAATGGTATATCGTTTAAGAAGACGTGGACATTGATAAAACACAGTAGGCATCATAAATAATAATAATATTAAATCTCTCTTGCAAAAAGTCAAATCCGGTTTCACTATTTTTTATCACAGGACCGTGATAGAAAATCGAATTTTCAATTTAAAATAAAATTGAAAGCTCCCTTTTTAGCTATTGAGTTGCTGAATGGACACAAAACAAAAGTTTTATTAAAAAATATTATTGGATTTCTAGAGAATCGAGGCAAATTCACAGTTAGTTAATCGTGCCATGCTCAAAACAAACAAATTGAAAATTGAGATTATGAAAAAATAGTTTCCCCATGATGTGTGATAGACTTTCTTCTTAGTTTTTGAGCCCATAATCTCAGTTTTGAAAATTTGTGAGACGCTTATGAAATGATACCTTTCAGTTGGAGAGCTCCACATGGTACAAATTCTTTATCAATAGGAACACTTCTCAAATTCCATTTTTTGTAACACACAGATGTGAGATTTTCCCAAATTATATTAAATGATACTTATATCATATTATTATATTTACCAATAGAATTGAGGATAACCGTGAAAGATAAGACGAGAGTAGAAACAATCCTCATATTTTCTGAAGAGAAGACAGAATAATCAATGTATTAATGAAGAATTCGCTTCACAATGTAATTGATGAATATGTAAGAACTTTATTAAATTATATAGTGCATGTATCTTACAGTCGTTATCTCTGGTATTATATACGTCAAGAATGTCATCAGATATTTACTTTTTATGAGAGCTCGTTTCAAGGGAAAAAATGTACTTAATAAGATAGTGAAAACTGATATCGCAATTTATATAATCTTTCACGCAACAAAATATTTCCGAATGTCAGAGAAAAATTGAAATCAAAATTTTGTAAAAATTATGTCTATAGATTTATATGGTTTTACTTCAAAGGTTTCAAAGATTTTCGAGAAATTCTAAAGAATTTCTAAAGGATTTTAAATAACTCTAAAGATTGGTATTGAATTCTATCCATTTTAATAGAGTCCAAAGGTTTGAAGTTACTTTAAGAGATTCCAAAGAATTAGGAGAGATTTCAAAAATTGTAAGGGATGTCAATGAATTTTGTAGGGCTTCCAAAGATTTCAAATAATTTCAAACATTTTTAAAGATAATGATGCCATAATGTATTTTTTTGCAATAATTTTCAAAATTCTATCAACATCAATAAATATATATATATATATATATATATACAACATCACTGCCAAGGAGAAAGAAAAGAAGGAAAGGTATCAAGACCTTAAAAGGGAGGTGCAACGACTGTATCCAGAATATTCGGTACGAGTAATGGTCCTTGGCTCTCGGAGGTGCGAAATTATCACTGGTACGTAACCTTAAAGCCATACCCGCGTGCCGAAAATATGCCACGGCACTTGCGAGATGGATGCAGAAAGCTGTCATCCTGTTCGCAGCGAGGAAAATGACTTTCTAGCGGGTGGTATTTCCCGTACATTACTAGAAGTTAAGTATATTTAAAAACGGTAGGCATATTTAACTTGTACATGCAGTAGATCAAGCCTATACGTTACAATTACGTTACAGTCCTATGTGTTATTTACCCAGCTGAAATATCGTGTACCGGCACCCCAGAGGATCCTGGACATGTTCCTGGACACGAACCTGCACAAGAAACTCTTCAGGTAATCTTAACGGTTCCTGTGCAGGAATTTGGCGAAAGAAACTGTACATGATCCTGCAAAGGAACCTGTACCGACAAAGAAACCTTTGAATGATCCAGTACAGGTTCCTTTTGCGAAGTAAATTGAGGCGCGAGTTTCTGTACAGAAACTCGTATGGGATCTTTTACAGAAAGCCATCGCGAAAACTCATGTCGCTTACAGCTATAAAGTTGTTTTCCTTTTATTCCCTTGAAGATCGAACTGACTCGAAAGAGTCAAGCCACTAGCGAACCCTCGTGGATTAGTTCCTATGCAGGTTCATGTGTAAGATTCTGATCAAGTTTCTTTACGTGAACCCGCGTCTCAATCCTCTCTGTGAAGGAACCTTTACAGGATCATTCAAAGGTTAACTTGAATACCGTTTTCTTTGCTGGATCATGTACAGTTTCCTTCGCGAAATTCCTGTACAGGTACCGTCAAGATTACCTGTATAGGTTCGTGTGCAGCAACATGTCCAGGATCCTCCGAAGTTCCTGTACAGAAATTGTCAGCTGGGCAAAAAGGAAACTCTGTGCTGAAATGCTTAGCCCTTTAACCTTGAAGATGACATTTCAAGGTCAGGTTTATGGTTTTCCAGTTTTTTGCGTATATCTCGAATTGTTTTTGACGGATTTTAATCAACCTGGATTCAAATTAAAGACCTCTTTAAAAAACATTTAATAAATTTTTTCAACAATTTTTAGCGCGAAATTCAAATTTTGACAGACATTCAAATATTTTAAGTTGAATTTTCTCGAAAACAGAAATAGATGCATTAGCAAAAAATTCACACAATTTGCTTATATATCAAGTTAGAAAAAATTAAAAAACGTACTTTCATACGAATATCGGACTTCGAAGACCTTGCATGACTACTAAAATGATTATACAAGTGACTTTTTCACCATTTGCAATGAAAATGGTCTAGAATGTTCCCGAAACTTCTGACACTGACAAAATATTTTTCTACACGAAATGCTCCTAATTGCCACATCTTTGGCATTTTGTAAGGCCACTGGAGCTTACCAATTTTTTGAGTAATATATGATTTATGATTTCTGCCAATCATTACAATTTTTGTTGTATTCACGTTAATTTTGAGGCCCATGTTCTTCATACTTATATTCAGTTTTCTCAAAATTCTTTGCAATTCTTCGATTGACTCTGCCATAACAACCTTATCATCTGCGAACGCTAACCCACGCACCCTCACTGTCCTGAGATCCATACCTTCTTCGTCGATGAGGGCCATTCTTAAGGACTTGTCCATGTGAATAATTAAATTACAAAACATTTTTAAAAATACCGTGTTTAGCATGAATTTTACAAAAAACTTCTATTTTGAATTTTTTGAGCATGTTCAGGGTACAATACAAGGGGAGGGGGGGTGAATTAAAAGTTATTGGATGCAAATTATTCCTTGAATCATCTCCAGGAGGTAATGCGAACTGATAAGAAAATTAGACTATATTTTATGACACATGCATGATTTCAGCCCTTTTCGACGCCCATGAAGCGGGACTAAAGCTCTACTTTTTACTCCCTAGGGACTGAAAAGTGACGTCAGAAGTGAATAATGAAAATTATACATCTATGAGCTCGCATATTACAATTATCAGTCCACTCAACGTAAAATCTGTGAGGAAATTTTGGTTGCTGATAACAGAATTTTGCAGTTATTTATGCAAAGTTACCATATATAACTGATCAAATTACCGTAGATTACCTAAATTACCGTAAATTACCGAAAATTTTCATGCATTTCCTGAAATTTATGGAAATTTTTAAAAATGTATATTGTGTAATTTATGGTAAGCTACTACATAAATGACCCAATATTCATTTTTTCAAATTTCCATAAATTTCCTAAAATTTTCGGTCATTTAGGGTAATTTTACAGGTAAATATGGTAATTAACCATAAATTATCCAAAATTCAATTTATGGTTGGTTAACATATTTACCTGTAAAATTACCCTAAATGACCGAAAATTTTAGGAATTTTATGGAAATTTTGAAAAATGAATATTGGGCCATTTATGGTAAACTACTATATTTACTGGTAAAATTACCATAAATTACCAAAAATTTTCATAAATTTCCGAAAATTAAAAAAATGAATATTGGGTAATTTATAGTAAGTTACTATATTTACCGGTAAAATTACCATAAATTACCGAAAATTTCCATAAATTTCCGGAAATTTATGGAAATGTTTAAAGATGAATTTTGGGTAATTTATGGTATGTTATCATGTTCACCGGTACAATTACCATAAATTACCAAAAATTGTCATAAATTTCCGGAAATTTATGGAAATGTTTAAAGATGAATTTTGGGTAATTTATGGTATGTTATCATGTTCACCGGTACAATTACCATAAATTACCAAAAATTGTCATAAATTTCCGGAAATTTATGGAAATGTTTAAAGATGAATTTTGGGTAATTTATGGTATGTTATCATGTTCACCGGTCCATAGGAGTATAGGACGGCCACTGGGAGACCTGGACCTGGCACGAAGAAGCGGCTCGGCAGGAGGCGAAGACCTGAACGACGAACTCGAAACATGAGGTCTGGCAGGAGGAAGATACCTTTCAGGAGAATCACGTCTTTCAGGAGAATCATGTGTCTTTGTAGAATAAGTAGTACCAGCGCGAGGAACACCAATGATAGGGTCATCATTAAGTGAAAACTCTAACTGTGAACTTGCGTCTGCAAGAAAAAACAGAGGGGATTAAATTGACGTTGTGTATCCTCTTCTGGCATATTTCGCCGATTTAAATTGTCAATTTCGGCATATTTTTTCCTACAGGCCTACAGTAGAAATAATCCTCATTTGCTCTAAATGGGCGTAAAAATAATAATGTATTAATGGAGAATTTGCGGATTTCATATTTCATTCATCTTAATTTTTTTACCATAAAAATAGTAATATCATCATCAGAATTACGTTTTTGTCTCAGACTTACGATGGTTCCATCCCCATATGTTTAAGTATTTAATAATATGTGACCGTCCGCAAAGGAAGGGACATAATGTCCCGTAGCTTCATTTTACAAGAAAAGCGATTATGAGATTTTTTTTTTAATATTTCAATTATTTCAAGTATAAAGACTTTCCCAGTCTTATGGGACATAAGCTGGGAGCATCGCTACCAAGTGGCAGTGACAACGTAGAAACAGAAAAAAGCTGAATATCGGTTAGGTGCCAGACACCTCTTCGGCGTCACTCCAAAATGTTCACGAAAAAAATGCCTATAACTGATCTCTTATAAAAAGTTCCCAGCTCAGGAAGAGGGATTTCGCGGGGGCGAGAAAAGCAATCCAGAATTAAGTTTTATGAAAAATGCAGTAAAACTAGGTACGTTTAATTGAATTTAGAAAATAGTGGTATACAAGGTTGAAATTTGAATTTACAAAAAAAAGGGGGGGTTTAAACCCAAACCGTGATTAACATTTCTTAGATCATCGACTTGTTCCATTCAAATTATAATACACAAAAAATTCTGCTCAACCTACCCAGAATTCTTACTACTAAATTCTTAAGCATATTGGGCTTCCACAATCAACATGGCGTCAGCCGGAAACTTTAGACCCATTTTTTGGCTATGATTACTCGCGACACATATTTCACACAAATCACAAATCTCAAGGACACAATAAAAGAAATAATCTCATGAACCCCAAAAGAAATCTGGAGAAAAGTACAATGATAAAGCCTACCTCAACCCTGAAATCACAGAGTCCCTTTATTTTACTTCAATGGCCGAAATAATAGGCTCGTCCAACTAAAATTTGGTGGCAACGTAACTTTCTCCTTCCTCAAAAACGTGATTCGTCAATGGCCGACACGAAACTGTTCTGTCCTGCGTCCTCAGCCTCGCCAGTTCCTTCCCGCTCGCGCCACAATTCTCGGCCCAGTTGGTGCTGCCCTCCCAAGCTGTATTTGTGGGACTCCGGTCAATGGAATTCGGTCCACCGATCCGGCTTGTGGAACGCCGGCCGGTGTAAGATAGCTCCCTCCGTGTGTTGACAAGTGTCAAGCCTGGCATGGCCTAGTAGCTATTTTAATAATCCTTGAGACTTGGATTATTATATAGTGGCTCACTCGACATCCCAATGGGCCCCATGATAGTGAAGTGACCGTGGCTGCGTGGGAGTGACGTAAACTTGGTGGTAGTGGGGTAGTGCGGGTGGCTGGAGATGATGGCAGTGTTTTTCCCTGACGGATTTTCTCAATAAAGTGGACTCTGCGAATTCCAAAATTGACGTCGGACATCAGGTCCTCCTTACCTTATGACTCCAGGTATCTAATGTAACCTAATGAATAGTTACATATTGCATACAATCTACTCGAAAACTTCTAACCTTAATAGCTCGCGTTCTCTCTGTTCTCCAGAAAAAAATATAAATCAGAAGATGAAGTTCTCTCTCACTCCTCAAACCTTAGGTTATGATAAGTTCTTATCTCTAAATTTATATTCTAATTTAAGCTTATGCCGGCGATGGGAATGATCACGGTCTAATGTTTAATTCTGAGAAGCGGGGAAAGGATCCATAACGGGTGGTTAGCCACCACGTTACACAAAGTATGTTACTTATTTTTCGAGATTCCGAAAAATTTTGACAAACTTCCAAGACTTGAATTGATTCAAAAATATTTCTAAACATATCAAGGAACATCAAAAAATTGCAAAGGATGTTGGAAATTTCAAAAAATTTTAAGCAATTTTAAGTTCATCAAGGGAATTTGCAGATTGTTATTGCCTAAAGTTTATTGGTGCAGAATTATGACTGGTCTGAAATATACTGTTCCTTTGTATTTTTTCTAGCTCTAAATTAATTCCTTCAATATTTTTTATGATTTATTCCAATGCTAATTGTTCGATGATAGTTTTCTGTATAATAATTCTCTGTAATGAATCTCTTATAATTGCGGCCTGTGTGGCGTGAGATATACGAACAACGTTGCTCGAAAAAAGTGTAGCAGGCTGTCGAGAGAACCTGCTAATTGACAGGTGTGTCTGTCAAGACGCTGCCGCCCATCAAGGCGGCCTGTCAATGGCCTGGAATGACTACCGGAAAGCTTTCGATTCAACCTCTCATAAACTTATCATCTGTCTGGTGGAAAGCTTGAAGGTACATTCACACATAGTGAGATGCATAGAGAGATTGATGCCTCTTTGGAAAACTAGATTTACTTCCATGTATTAAAATAGAAAAACTTTTTGGGTAGAGCTAGAAAAATATATACTAGGTTAGGATCGAAATACGTAAATGATGTAATCGAAGTGTATCAGAAAATTTAATGGAGGAATAAGTAAGAAATTAATTTCATACCTGTAGATACATTTTGATGCTAGTATTTATGTAATGAAACTATTGTTTATACTGTGATAGAAGGTAATACATTTTTTGCGAAGGCGGAGCGGTATGCCCCGCCTCCATCTTGAAAACTTTGTGAAGGCACACATTAAGAATTACAAGGCAACACATCGGATAGCAATACATAGGAGTAAGGAGGGTCAACGTCAGTATCAAATCAAATGTTTTATTTTTGCGACTGTTTTTTAAGCTTTTCTCGATGATCATAATTATGAGTTCGTTTCAATTAAAATTATAAATATTTCTGTTTGAGATGAATTTATAGAAAATCTGCTATTTAGTCATAAACTCAACAATATTATTATAAGAAGTACTTGAATAATCTAAATCGGTAACTAAATTTATACAAGTTGTACCTTCTTTTTTAATAAAAACCATTTCATCAAAGGCGCGTTTATACTCCCCAGTTAAAAATTCTTGTACAGCAACCTGGGCAGGAACTTGACAGGTTCCTTTGGAGGTTCCTGCACAGATTTCTGTACAGGAACGTATGCAGGTTCCGGGTGCACCGGTTCCTGCAGCGGATCCTGCGAGGGAACCTGTGCAGGTACCTCCAAAGGAACCTGGGTATCGAAATACCAGTACAGGTTCCTGCATGATCCTGGATGTTGCTGCAAGAAATTCCCTAGGGAGGATCGTGTATAGGAACCTGTGCGAGTAAAACACATTTGAGGATATTGAGGAACCTTCAAAGGGTCCTTCACTAGTTCCCCTGCGGCTGCGTGCAGTGCATAATCATGTACAGAATCCTGTAGAGGATCCTTTACTAGTTCCTGTGTAGTTGATCCCAATTTTTCCCCATTCACTTGATTTTCAAAAAAAAAACCACCCCGCGCAGTGGTTTGAATGTCAAATGAGAAAAGTAATTTTTTTAATAAAAGATTAATTTTTTGCTTCAGAAAGAAAACACAGGAACCTTTACAGGTTTCTGTACAGGAATATCCATGCGGAACAGAAGTAGCACAGTATCCTGCAGAGATATTTTTGCGAGAGTCCCACCTACTCGGGAAGCTGAACAGGATCCTTGATAGATACCTCTTGCAAATGTGTCCCACTTTCACAGGAACATGTACAGGATCCTCCCTAGGGAATTTCTTGCAGCAACATCCACAATAATGCAGTAACCTGTACAGGCATTTGAGTACCTAGGTTCCTCTACAAGAACGTGCGCAAGTTCCCTCGCAGGATCCGCGGCAGAAACCGGTGTACCAGGAACCTGAGTACGTTCCTGTACAAGAACCTGTGCAGGAACCTCCAAATGAACCTGTCAGGTTCGTGCACAGGTTCCTGTACAAAAATTTTCAGCTTGGGTTTTCATTCACATGCGTATTGTCGTTTGGTCTCCTTACTATTACTCCATCATATACAGGATTGATTGGAGCAGATTCTCGATGTGCACCTCTGCACACTTTTTTTCCACTGAACAAGTGTGCAGAATTACATGAAAACTTCATGTTGCTCATACAAATACCAGAAAATGACAAATAAAGCAAAACTTTTAATGTTCACGAACTTGTGAAAACACTAACGCGATTTACAGGCAGGATCTTTCATGTCACTGTACGCACTTTCACCGCGCACCGCTCAAAGGTTAACTGAAGAACTGCAGCGCCACTCACAGAACCTGACGCTATTACTACCTAGATGTTTAGAGGGGGAAACCGAACTTCCATATTTTCCCAAAGACGAGACATTCCAGTTTGAAAAGTCGTTTGTGCCTTAAAATCCCTGTCTGTAAACGGAGGGTTAAAATGTTAATTGTAGAGCTGTGAAATTGTTGTTACAGCATTTCACGCGAAAAGGCACTTCTTTGCAGCCTGAAAAATTGTTCCTGCTGTCTTGTACGACATGTAACAAATACTGCTTTTGCTTTTCGCCCCTGGTGATTAGCTGATTAAAATCCTAAATCAACTTCACTCCTCTCTCAATTACGTCATTCACAACTTTTAAATTTTTTACAATTTCCAAACCTTTTTGATAGTCAGAGTTCTTTTCCCACACATAAAAATTGTTTAAACAAATTAAGATTATTCAAAAAATTGCTAAATATCCTGTGAAAAAAACATTACTCTTAAGTTCCTTTAATCGTATCATTAAATCCAGAAAGTAATAATTTTTCACGCTTTACAAGGGTAAAAAATTGTTTAAAAAAATTGTTACGAGCGAACCCCCCTCCCCCCTCCCATTACCCTAAAATAAATTTTCGAGTATTTTGTTCTCTGAATTAATGTAGCTTGACATATTATTTCAAGCTTTACTAATTTAGACTCTGTGCAAATTATAAAGTCTGGCATTGTTCACTCGTAACCCGGGAGCTTACTATCGGAATGCCTACGTGGCATTCCAAGCTTCCGAGAAACTAGCCTGCGAGCCGACTTTCAGAATGAAGAAGGCTATAATCTAAAAAAATAATGAAACAATAATGCCCGAAATTGATTCTCGGACGATTTCCTTTTCCTTTTCCAGGTACTAAAGGAAGTTTGATAGGGATGTGCAATCCATTCAATTATGTAAGGGTGAATTGCACAAACCTATGCGTGTGAAAGGCCAGACATCGATGTCTTGGAGACGAACTCAAGACAGCGCCAAGTCGAACTCAAGTCGAAGCATTTTTACTCGGGAAGAGAAGGTTGATGGTTCACTAAATAACATAGATGAAAAATTATACGAACTTTTCCAATTTTATTTTAACCTCAGAGCAAAAGTAAAAAAGAAACCTAATTCAACCTGAATTTTTTTTAATTATCACTTTAAATTTAATTTAATCCAGTAGAGCTCAAACCTTTAATTAAGTTACTTCAGGGGTCATTATAGCTTAATTTAAATTTGAGCTTTCACAAGACTATAAATTTCTACATTGTCGAAAAATTCGTTTATTGTTCGTAATTTTATTTCAATTCTTCTTTAAATTTATTCATAAAAAATACTTCTTCATTCAGAGTTTGTAGAAAACCTGACAAACACATATTATAGAAACCATTTTTATTCACATGGGGTCAGAGCAAATTTTGTCTATAAAGTTTATTAATTTATTAGCATTCTTTTTTTTTGATTGAGTAGGCATTTAAGATCGAATGATCAATCTCAAACATTCTTAAAATAAAATTGATTCAATTTTGAAAGTCTTTTTTTTACGTAGTTGAATTGTTAAGACATTAATTTCTTAAGTCTCTTAATTTTTAATTATTCAAGTCAGAAAGCTGTACATTTAAAAACATACAGATTATAATGCTTTTGAAACTTTTTAGTTATGATGGTCTTTAACTTAAAATTGTGCAATTTTTCAGGCACTATAGTATTCAAAGAAAAATACTTGGAACTCGATCAATAACACCATAACGTACAACACGAATAACACCATAAAATTTCTTGTTAGAGGCTATATTTTCAGTACTATTAACTAGAATGTTGACATGACCTCCGAAATTTGAGCCCTAACTTTGACCTTGGACTTCTAAACCTTTACCTCTAATCTCTTATTATTAGTCTTTGACATTTGACCCCTGAACCTCAAACGATAACGTTTAACCTTCAACTTTTTAAGACTGGCATATGACCTCTGACCTCTGGCGTTTGACCCTGACTCTTATTAGCCTACGAAACTCTTCTGACTCAGACTGATTAGGAAGTATTAATTTATTAGTTTACAGTTTTAAATCTAAAACTGTACCAATTTTATTATTTCTCATTTGCAGATTGTCTCATTTGCAGATTGTCTCATTTGGAAGGCTTAGAATTTGATTATATTCAATTTTGAAGGCTTTTAATTCAAAATTGTTTAATTACAAAGGCTTTCTATATACAGAGTTCAAATTGAAAATTGCAGAACCGTTAAATTTTGCATGTTGATATTCTACCATTTTCAACGATTTAATTTCTAAACCATACCAGTTACCATTGCCATTAAATTCATAATTATTCAAAGTTAGGTTTCTTTTGAGATTGTACAATTTTGAAAAAAAAATTTATTTGACATCAAACAATTTTAAAAACAGCAATGTAACATTGTTCAATTTTAACCATGTTCAATTCCTTGATTGAATTGTTTAGGCCCAACAAATTTTGTTACAATAAGCATAATTCTGTGAAGGAAATATTTAACCAAAACACATAATTAGAATTCAGAACAAAAAATATGTTCATCACATAACGAGAAAAGTATGATTAAAACAACCAGGATTTCGGGTTAAATCATGCCCTTACTAAAATTCTGGTTTTTTAATCAGATTTTTTTCTTAGTCTAATGAAAAATTCTTTCAGTTCTAAATCATTCAATTTAAAACGATTTCAATTTATTATTAGCTAATAATAAATCTAAAAATATTCAATTTTGAACAATTCAAACTTAAGACTGAATTATCAAGGTTTTTAATGTCAAATTTTCTCATTTTTATTTAAAATTGTCGAATCACATTTTCAAACATTTCAAATGAAATAATGATTCAATCTGAAAATAGTCACGCACTCAAAATTTAAAATTGTTCAATTCCAAACACATGTAATTTTGAAAGTGCCTAATTTATTAATCCCATATTAAAATTTTAAAATTATCATACAACCTTAAAATAATTACTTTCTCTGTAAAGTTTTCCTTCCAAGAGCACACTTTAAAAAGGATGATATATAATTGTTTATGAATTAAATGTCTGTTTGTGCTTTATTGGACAAAAGAGGATCCAATAGAGATCATATATTTGAAGCATCAATACCTAATTAATATTCCTTCTTGTACTTTATTGTAAAAAACCACAAAAAAGAGCCGCTTAGCCTCATTCTACGGTACTTCAAATTAAAAATTGTTTAATTTCGTGACCCTAAATCTTATAATATGATTGTCCATGATAAATGTTTGAAAACCTGGAAAAAGTGGAAAATGTTATTGACGATAAATAAATTAGGGCCGATAGAGGTAAGTGCGATTAAAAATTACGAAGCTATACTTCATTTTTTGTATTATTATACCATTAAGCCGTTTCCCTTTCGGGGTAGGCGTGAATTGCTCGGTTGGAAAGTAGTAATGTGCGGATGGGCATAGGGTAGATAGGTATATAGTTGTAAAGTATAGATATTTTAGATTGATCTAGAATTCTCGTGTTATTTATTTAAATAACCCGTTCACTCCGCAACACTGCTCCGACCCAGGTTGCTGATCAATCTTTCTAGCGACCACCTCACGTGGAGAGCCTCACGAAATTGTGATGTGTGGTTCCCCACTTGGGCCCATTAGTATCCAAGGTCTTTGTTTCAGGCGTCATTCACTCTACTCACATTCTTTCAAGCCTACCTGCGGCGCGGCGTCAATTCTCGGAATCCGTAAATTCGGGAACGTTGAATCCGAGTTCGACTGTAATTATTTTTGAACACGGCGGGCTTCGATATAACTAAGACTAAACCCAAAAGGTCCTACACCTCCCAGTGGTTTTTTTGTGTTCTCATTGCTGTAAAACTTTAAGATCATTTTGAGACCAAAACGGAAAACATAGTTGGATTCGTTGACAAAAATTTTTTAAATATTTTTTTGGGGGAGGGGGGTGGGTTATTAAGTATAGTTTTGTGGAAATGACACTGAAGTGATAAATGATTGGCATAAACTCTTTATTTTGGCAACTAAAAAGAGGCTCTATATTTTAAACATCTTACTTTTACGTACATAGCTGGGAGAAGGAAAATAATATTTAACCCTTGCAACTGCGTAACACGATCCTCGGAATTTTAAAGTCGAAAATCACGAGGACCGAGCTAAATTAAATTGTGCTATTAATGAAATAAAAAGCTACTCAGTGTTCTAAAATAAAATTCAATATTCATTGCTACAAATGAAGAATTTAAGAATGCAAGAATTGTGTTGTAAGGAATTGTGTTACAAAGGAGAGAGAAATATAGGCCTTCGTCTTCCATCTGCTCTCCCACAACCTTTAAATTCAAAGAAAAAATATTAAATGGAATTATTTGATCGAAACCACGGCTATTCCTTAATTTAAAACAACCAAAATGCTGAAAACATCTAGCCAGAAAAATAAATAACTTCAAAATTTTTGAAAATTATATGAATATATCGAAATAAGGTTATTTGATAAAGATCAAATAACCGTGATATAAAAGCTTTTCAACTATTCTACTCATGAATGATTTTATCAATCACCTAAAACTCAGATTAATTAAAATCATAAGACCAGTAAAACTGGGCTATGGAATGCGAATAAATGTCCCAATGGCTATTCAGTACATATAGTTGAATGCTCAGAGGTAATGAACTCGGTTCATTGCCACATTGATAACAGCACACAAAATACCCAAGTATCCAAATGAGCTAGACAATCTATCAAAATATTGTACAATAGGTAGCTTTAATTTGCTACATAATGTAGTTGTCAACTGTTTGCAACGTTTTGATAAGCTGGGGTTTCGTGTGAAAGATATTTCCTAAATCATACCGAGGATTTCGATCACACGATTTTCAAATTCCAAAATCAGCACGAATCCCTACCTATCAATTACGTATCACAGGCCTTTAAAGCTACTTGATTTTATCGAAATAATGTTCAGTCCATCGGGAAATTCGGCAGCGTGCAGATCCTTTCGGCAATCTTTGTCAAGATTGGAACACCCATCCGAGAGCGGACGTAAATTCAAAAAATCAACTCCTCAAACGGAGAACATGCACGAAAACTAATTTTTAACTCACAAATACATGAAAAACGTGAGCCGTTTGAATTTCGTCCTTAAACCGGCGTAAAACGGAGTAGATAATTTTTCACTATACAAGTTTACTTGTATTTATTTACAAAACAAGGCAAAATAAAG
The DNA here is from genome assembly GCA_011634705.1 of Andricus grossulariae. Taxonomy (NCBI): domain Eukaryota; kingdom Metazoa; phylum Arthropoda; class Insecta; order Hymenoptera; family Cynipidae; genus Andricus; species Andricus grossulariae. The sequence goes on along the minus strand of JAABKJ010075445.1, from coordinate 74,824,142 downwards.
TGAGTTTGGTAAAACAAAGGTACTTTTCCTTTCACGGTCAAGAACCCTCTGCTCTACTTCTTTAATAATTACAAGTGAAAAATATTTAAAGACAAAAGTGTTATGCGTACGTGCACTTGTGCACCACCTATTTGCCAACAAGATTACAATCATACTAAATTTATTCAAGTATATTTGTTGCTCGATTTTTTCATTGAAACTTTCGCATGAAAAATTCATCTCAACGGATTATGTAAAGTTAAAGAAGTTTATTTACTATTGAAATAAATCAATCTTGAATTTTGGATTTCCTAACCAAAGAAGTGGAGATTTATCAACAACGACCTTTCAGTTTCTTGAAAAAAAATGTGCACTCTAACATTACAAACTCTGAAGCGTTAGTATCTTAACTTGAGAAGTAAAAAATTTATCTACGAAAAAAATCAACATCTACGGAAGTTAATTTCACAGTTTAGAATCCTCCGCGTATTAGAGGCAGTAAAAATAAAATTCTGACAGAATAATAAATGAAGAAATTTGCAAAACTCGATACGGAACACTTACGATAACTAAGCTCTTCAAAATGTTTAAAAATTGGTAAAAAAGTAGAGCAAATTCAGTTTTTTTTTTTTTTCAAAATTGCATTTTTCTAGTGCTTTCGAATACTCAGGTATGTTCTACGAAGATTGAAGGGCATACGATTCCTTGAAAAACTAAAAATAGTAATACACTTATTGTGTGACAGGGCGCGTAGTAGGTTATTCGAGACGATGGGGAAGGTTGTCGCCCGAACGAAGCGAGGGTGACAATCACATGAGTCGAGAATCACGCACGCGCACACGCCCACATACTTTTTTCTGAAACTGGGCGTGAAAAGTTCGATTCCAAAAAGCAGCCGAATTGATCTAGCATTCCCGTGTTATTTATTTAAATAACACGTTCGTTCCGCAACACTGCTTCAATCCATGCTGCCGATCAATCTCTCTAGCGATCACCCCAAGTAAAGAGCCTCACAAAGTCATCATGTAAAGCTCCCCACTCGAGCCCATTAGTATCCAAAGTCTTTTGTTTCAGGCGTCATTCACTCCACTGGCAATCTTCTTCATGAATTTCTTATAAACTATTTGTCGCCAAACTTTTCTGTCCTGGCATACTACTGTAGCTTCCTTCACGTCCATGCATTTTTTCATGCAAGCTCTCGTGTTTCTATGGCTTCTTATGATCACTACTTTCCAACCGAGCAATTCACGCCTACCCCGAAAGGGAAACGGCTTAATGATATAATAATAATAATACAATATTAGCAGACAAATTTTCAATACAAATATAAAATATTTCAGAGTGGTCTCTAATAACAAAAACAAATCTCTGGTTATTTTCCGGTTATTAAACCTTTTTTTCAGGTCATTAGTGATGCTTAGTATTGATACTAACAGAGTCATAAATCGTTCATGATAGACAGTATCGGTTCAAAACCTACTGAATGCTTATTTTTACAAATAAATGATAAAATGTTGATTTTTTCACCTGAAGGTATTTCCAATTCCAATTAGTTTGAGACCGATCGAGCCCGTTCGATTTTTAGATTGGGGCAGTTAAGAAATAATATTCGTATATACAAGTTAATTTCTAGATGGACTTCAAAATTATAGACAGTATTTCAAAATAAAACATTCAAAATTGTACAATTTTAAAGTAGTAGCGCAGTATGTTACCATATTGGGAAATTTGAAAATAGAAACATAAGAACCATGATTTTATAAATATTATTAATAAATATCATATCATGCAGTATCAAGTGACATTTAAAGTGATTGGATAGATTTTTTTTACTAAAAAGTGTTATTTCTTTGCAAAAAAGTTACTGTCATTTTCACCGTTTAAAATTGAAGAATTTTAAATATTGTAAACCTTTCAAGTTTAATTTATTCTACTAACGTTGAAAATGATATGCTTTCTAATTGGAATTTTTGAAAAGGAATGAATTAAAACATGAAGCCTTACAAATTAAACGATTCCTAACTTTGTTTGAAATTGAATAATTCTTAAATTAGAACCTTGTAACTAAGTCAATGAAAAATATGTTGAAATTGAGCATCACACTCCAAAAAATGTCTGATTGAATCAACCAGAATTCTGGTTAAATATGCCCTCACTATTTTTTTTCTGGTTAGACTAACCAGAATTACGGTTGAATTAACCAGAATTCCGTTTAAATTAACCAGAAATTCTGGTTAATTCAACCATAATTCTGGTTAGTCTAACCAGAAAAAATAGTAACGGCATATTTAACCAGAATTTGGTTGATTTAACCAGACATTTTTTTGGTTGCATGCTTTATAAAATTTAATCACTTTAATCTAAAGTGGAAAATTAATAGCTTGAGAATCAATGATAAAGCATTTGCGTTCAAGGGGAACACAAATTCATGTTGAAAACAATTGTGGATAGAATTAATCAATCATAGATTATTATATATAATAAATCATAAATAATAATTCTAAAATAGCAATTAAAAATAAATTGCATTCTTATACGGATAAGAGATTAATAGTATTTCTATAATTTATTAACCTTCAGATCTGTAAAAATAATAAAGGAACAAAATTAAGGATAACGATCCTGTAAATTGTAAAGCTAAGGACCGAAGCCTCCACCTTCATATTTTGAAACCCGTAGCCCCTGTAATCATGTATAAGGCCGAAAAATAAAAGATTTCTCTTTCACTCAGCGTTCACTCCCTAGAAAGATATCTCATCTCTTGATAATGATAATGCTCAATCATAACGATTAAGGAACATTGAACTTGAAACTTGAAAGTCACTTCAAATACCACCCTTCCAAGTGCTTTTATGTCCTTCTTAAATACATCATTTTCATTTCAGAGAGTGTGGAAAAAACAGATACTTTTAAACAATTAGAAAGTCAGGGGTCGGATCGACTATAATCACTAGAAGGCGTAACTTAGTCGGAGAAAATTACGGAGAAAATCGCATGAAATAAAAAAAAAACTCCACAAAAAGACGCATCCTTCTTGAGATAATGAAAAAGCACAATCAGACACTGAATGACTGAAATAATAACTTTATTCATTTAGGAACATAGAGTAGATAATTCGCATTGATTTTCAAATATTCTTTACACAATCAGAACAAAATTTAGAGTTAAAACAATTGTTTCACAATATTTATTCAGTTTAAAGGATTCTGAGTCCGGGCTTAAAATATTTCTTTCTAAACTGTTCAACTTGTCAACTTGGACTTGGAATTTTCGAGACAAAAGGACGAATTTTTCAGAAGACAGTTGAATCATCAGTCTGAAAAGTTTAATTTTTAACCAAATAGTTGAATTTAACCAAAAAGAATGTACTTTTAACTAAAATAGTTCAATTTTCGTATTGGTTTCTGTTATTCTGGGTCCAACTATTAAGGTTTGCAATTTGAAATAATTAAAACTTTGAATATGGATTCATGTAATTAGAAATTATTCAATTTTTAATGTTCTTAATTAAAATGGTACAATTTTTCCTAGTTTTGCATTTTAATTAAAAAAATTTCATTGTGATTAAATTGAAAATAAGTATAGCTATAACTAAGTATGAGTATAAAATATTTTTCTATCTGAAAGTTTAACTATTCCGTGTCCATTATAAGTTGAAAATTCAACTATTTTGTTAGAAATTCGTCTTTTTTGGTTGAATTCAAATGGCCGAAAATTTCTTTAGTTTTTATTGAAAATGAATTCATTTGGTAGAAAATGTATCTTTTTAGATAAAAAATTCTGCTATTTGGTTAAAAATTCAATTATTTTGTTGACAATTAAACCTTTGTGTTAAAGTGATCTTTTTTGGTCGAAAATTCTACTATTTTGTTGAAAATTATTATATCATTAAGCCGTTTCCCTTTCGGGGTAGGCGTGAATTGCTCGGTGGTAAAGTAGTGATGTGTGGACGGTCCTACTGGGAGCCGATGTCATTTTTTAGATGGCAGTTGCTCCCAGTGGGACCCTGCGGTGGTTGTTAACCTTTTGTTTTTAATTATATATATATATATATATATTATCTGAATTAATATTTTATATAGGGTTCCAATCTCGCTTCAGAAAAAGCGTAGAGATTCTTATCTTAATATTATAAGTGCGTTATAATAAGTGTATACCAACATTTAATGGCAACGTCAAGCTTTGCTCATTTATATTGTTTTTCTTATTCGTTTACACAAATGCTTGTGTTACGCTACCGCCACACAGTATGTGGCACAGGATAAAGTAATATTATTAATTGAAAAAAAAAAAAAATTCCCTTGCATGGTACAAGAAGATAAAGTCAAAGATGGAACAATAATTGGAAAAATAGTCCGACTTTTTTCTGATGGGAAACAAATTTGTTAAAATATATCAAACAAGTAATTATGAATTTTGTATCAAAATTGTATAAAATATACATTCATTTAGTTCAAACTTTTTTCACTTTTTGCTCTACTTTCAACTTCTTGCACAATGCAATAAGATTGTACAATTATGCTTATAAGTAGCTGAAATTCTTTAGAATTTTTGTTTACAACCAGAATAAGAAATTAAATGACCGAAAAATATATTAAAATTATTTCCTTTAAAATCAAAAAATGTTTATTATTCCAGATTTGATTAAAAATTCGAAACAACACTACAACTTTTACTATTTTTACAAAATTTTGACAAAAAATGGACAAAATTACTTCATCCTGGGCTCATATGATCCAGAGTGTAGAGACCTTTCAATCCACAGTGGAACTCTGAGATAGGCCCCCCTGATATAGTTCTTCCGAGAATTGACGCCACGCCGCGGGTATGAGTGAGAGGAGCTAAGGGGGGTGTGCGGTGTTCACTCAGGTGTGACAAAGCAGGAGCGTTATGGTAAGGCGCTGTACCCTAATGGCCTACCTGTATAAATGCGTAATTATCTTGCCTCAGTTCAGTTGAAGTGGGAAGCAGAAACATAGCGAATAAGCACGATGGCGAGCTCGCGTCGACCAGCGGTTGGTCTACGATGCCATAAGCCAACTGAAACCGATGAGACTGATCGGATTATTTCGTGCGATCGAATCAGCCTGTCTTTGACCCCGACAAAAGCGCCATCTGACATGCGAATATATATCACGAAGTAGTATCTCGAAGTTATTGGTGCCTTGTTCATGAAAAAGAGCAGTGAATATCAATTTATTTTAATCAAAAATGTTATACTGCGGTTTAAAATTAATTATTTACTATAAGACTTCTTGTTAATATTCAATTGCGATTCAAATTTCTTCTGAATTCGTGGCGCTGTCGTTGGCTGTCGCAAACAGGCTCTACGATTCGACAACGAAAACAAAGATGAAGAAGAAGTACTGGATAGACAGAGAGAGAGAGAGAGAGAGTCCAAAGAGAGGTCCGATCGACTTCAGACATTGAAGTCTCACTGTAGTGTTTTTTAATGTCAAACTGTCAAGCGTTGACGTGAGAATAGTGAAAACTGTATTTTTGGTGAACAATTAAACTGTTATTTAAAAAAGTAAGTGATTTTCTGTTGAATAACTTCTTCGTATTTCGGGTTATGAAACTGCGCTATACACAAAAGTGTGTGCTTCCCACTTAAAGTGTTGACGTAAGGTGTTTTGTTGCAAAAGTGATGTGATTTTGGATGCTGTCTTCGAATGGCTTAATAGAATGAGCGACATCTGGAACGATTATTTCAGAAGAAGCTCTCCTTTTCAACGAGATTCTCAACGGCCCGCAAACGTTTAAAGTACATAAGCAGGAAAAACATTTATTTTAACGTGTAACAGCTAGCTTTCTTCATCATTTCCGTTGAATATTTAGTTCATCCTTGTCTCCGTATTAGAAAAACAATTTTCAAAATATATTTTACCATGCAGTAAAATCTACCGGAAACAGTTCATACGCCCTTGACTGTTTACATCCGGAGTGGAACTAAGTCAGAGTAGTTCCCGCCCACTGTCAGCCCAAAAACCGGCACAGTCTCAAAGTTTCATTTTATTTACAAGAAAATATTTTAACTCGAAATTCACAAAATTAACTACCCGCAATAAACAAATTATGAATGCTTAAAAATTCACAGTCAAATGCTGAGTAGAGCCCGTGTATATAAAAATTCTCATTATTGAAGTAAAACTTTCAAGATGTCGAAAACAAAAACGAGAATAGAATACAAAATTACAACAATTTATTTTTTTTCGCTAATACCCAAATAAAAATACGTGCTGTCACGTGATCGGCCCGACGGGCTAGAGACCAACCTGCCTGCTGAATGCACGCGTCAGTCCGGCAGAGTCGGAATGCGACCAAAGGGCGGACAACGGTCTGGCAGATGAGTCGCCCGTCGGTCGCGAAAAAGGTGAGGAACGACGGGCCTGCGACTTTCCCGACCGCTGCAGGCTGATAGTGCGAGTAGATTGGGATCACAATAGCGCATGCGTGTTTTGGATCAGCTGTTCTTGCCGTGTCCAATGGCGTTCACTCGTGAATTTTGGCTCGGATCGACGACGTGAGTGAAAAGTGCTTTCGTTCATTTTTTCGTTTTGTGTTTGCTTTTTCGGCGAGTTGCTGTTTTTTAATTGTTTGTCTGCTGTGAAAACTTGCCTTGTTTGGTTGAAAACCTTTTTTACAATTTTTTAGACAAAAAATTCGTCCTTGTAGATTCTCTGTGATCTGTCGTAAGCTGAATATCTGATCTGTACATGATCTTCCTGGCATAAATCCACTTTGGACTTCCCATATATTTTCTTCCGTAATGTCCATTACCCTACGAATAAGTATTTCTGAATATATTTTACTTGCGGTATTTAGTAAGCTGATACCTCTGTAATTATTGCAGTTGTTTTTATCTCCCTTTCTTTTGTATATGCGTACGATAATCGCCTTTTTCCAATCGTCTGGGACTTGCTCCGTCTCGATACATAAATTTATCAATTCGCACAACCTGTGAGGTATGTATTCGCTAACGTATTTAAGCATTTCAGCGCTAATACTGTCTACACCCGCAGCCTTACCATTTTTTAAGTTCTTAATTATATTTGTTACTTCAGTGACACATACTTTCTCAATTGGATTTTCTAATTCATTATGTTCTATGTTGCAGTTCTGTTGCCCTATATCTTCGCCTCCTGATAATTCTTTGAAATAGTCTTTTAAGGCGTCTACTATCCCGTCTGTATCATATAGCATTTCACCTTTGCTGTTTCTCATGCTCACACACTCTGTACTTTTACTTCTGTTCATCTCTTTAAATACTAGTTTCATGGTTCGTTGAAAGTCGTTTTCTAATTTCTTCTCTTTTTCTGTTCTGATTTTATCTTTACTTTCCTTGACTAGTCGTTTAACTTTCCTCGTTTTGTGTCTGTAATCATTTTGAAGCTTATTTCTCTCCTCATCGCTAAAAACTGCGATGTTTAACGTTCTCTCGTGCGCTTTTTTCTTTTCTTTTTGGGCTACTTTAATTTCATCATTCCACCATGCACAACCAGATTTTCTTCCTACAACCACCTTACCACATACTTCAATCGCAGTTTTAACAATGATATCCCGTAACATCGTCCACTCGCCCTCTATTTCTATATTGTTTCTAAGCGCCTTTCAAGTTGCCTCAACTATGCGTTCGTTCATCTTATTCTGAATATCTATACGCACTTCCGGTTTCTGTAAATTTTCAATCTTGATTCGCGTTTGTTTCGTTTTTTTTTGTTTTCTTTCTCCTCCATCCCCACCCTAAGTTAATTATGGAGACTAAAAGGTAATTATCAATATTGCATTCCGATCCCCTCATGACTCTTGTATCTTTAACTAGTTCCCTTAGTCTTTCATCCGCAATAACGAAGTCGATTACACTGCGATTTTTCCTTTGCACTAGGTGTACGTGTGGATCATTTTATGTCGAAACCAAGTATTTGTAATGAATAGGCTCTTTTCTAAGCATAAGCTAACTAAATTTTCCCCGTTGTAATTTTTCCGCAGATCCCCAAATTTACCTAGAACCCTTTCTGTATCTGTATCTTGACGTTGGACGCCGACCCATGGTCATATCTCCTAGTAAAATTATTCTTTCACCTTGATCGCAAGTACTAATTGTATCATTCAAAGTGTTCCAGAAGGCGTCTTTGACTTCCCTCGGGTCACTATCAACAGCGTCATAGCACGCTACGATGAATAATCTTCTGATTCCTACCTTCATTATAGCCCACAACAATCTGGGAGATACAAAATCATGATCTTTGAGATTCTGTCTTGCTTTTTCATTAATAATTAAACCGACCCCTTGACTACCATGTGATTCGCTACCTAATCCTGACCAGATTTCAAAACCGCCTTTCAATATCCCATTTTCTATGTTTCTACATTCGCAACCCTTTTTCTCCGTCTCAGGTAAACGTAAAATGTCTAGTTTCCTTACGTGCATAGTTTCGCGTAGTTCCCTTACCTTAAGATTATTCACTCCTCTAGCATTCCAAACACCTAGTCTCCATTCATCGCCTAAAACTCGACCTTTAAGTTTACCGTGTGTATGCATTTCGTCAATAATAGTTTCAGTACATTCCGAGGCTATTTTATTGTTTGTTTTGATCATGATTTAAATTATACACCCAACTACGACCTTTATGCGTGTATTTTGTTTTGTGAGTCGAAAATCATGTTCGACTTAAGAAGTGAATCGTCGTACGGTGGAGAGTCATTGTGGTAACGTCAGTCCCAACAAAACCTCTGTTACTGGGTAGGGAGGCGGGGGGCAAGGAAAGGAAACCGAGAGTCGCAATTGTTTGATGTTTTATGCTGAGAAGGTCAGCAGTCTTCAGCAGCGTTGTATTAGATAGGAGTTAAAATGTTCCCATCATTAAATTAATCCCTTTCTTAATTAACTAATTAATTCCATTCAAACTACTAAAATCCTTAGACAATTTCCTCGAATATTTCAAAACAATTTCAAATCACTATAAATGAGTATTTTGAAATAAGAAATAAAAAAAAACAGTAATGGGTTTTAGTGAAAAAATATCAAGTCCCCCCCACCCCGCTTCATCCCGCTTTATCATCATATGAGACCCGCAAAAGTCTAAATTTTTATTAGGAGAAGAAATTCAGCGTTATTTGAAGTTTTTAGCTTTAAAAATTTTTCTTTTGTCGCAAGATTAATATAAAATGGTATGATCTACTCATCTGGCAAAGTAGACTCCAACATTTTCTATTTTCTTTCCGATTTTCAGGTTGCACTTGAGTTACACGGTTAGAAATCATTGATGAAATCGTTTTTATTCAGAGCCACAATTTATGGAAAGAATAAAACTTTAGAATGTTATATTTTGTGTCTTTTCCAAATTCTGGGACACCCGACCTTCCTCTACACAAGCACGCCCGCCACTGATTTCGAGAATAAAGGGTTGAAAATAATGTAGAAAAGTTCGCATTTTCGATAAAAGCGAGTGCGAAGCACGAGACACGTGATGAGAATGTGTTCGCTAAAGCCGAAGGAGCTTTAACAAAAGATAATTCATAATCACCAAATTTATAGTTGTTGATGCTTTGACCTTTAATTTTAAAAGTGGGGAAAATACAATGACCGAGCGCGTAGCTCGGGTATGGAAGTAGCAAAACTTATAACCGGTATAAAGAGGAAAGTGGAAGAATCAATGGAAATGCCACAGCAGCTTCTAAATAACGCTTTCAAAGAATCGAGTTCTGCAGTATATGGAAAAATGCCTAAAAAAGACGCAGTTAGAAAAACAGTGCAGCGGAGGCGCAATTTGATTTCTGCGGTACCTGCAATTCCCGAAGCAGTTGAAAATCTGCAAATTCCAGAAACATACAGGCAGTATAATGCCGACTAAAATTATTATTGTTAGGCCCAAGATGACCAACCATATTAAGCAGGGGCCCGTTGTCCGTAAGCACGTCCGAATCACGAAATTAAACAAAATTATTTTGCACTTAGCGATTTGAAAATAGGATACTTGGAATCTACACATTTTTTTATTCCAGGCATATGTGACTTGTCTATAATAGTTGAAAACTTTACAAGCAATACATTTGAAAATATAGTTTTCCATACATAAAATTTATTGAAATTTCAAACACTTTCAAATATTGCATATGTCTGGAATCGTACAAAATTGTAGATTCCAAATATCCTACTTTCAAATCGGAAATTTTAAAATATATATATTTTTTGAAATTTGTGATATTTGCCTCGTTACAGACAAAGGACCCCTCTGCCGGCAAGTATTCAAGTGAAACGTGGTTTGTAGGCACCATAAAACTATACCTGGTTCTTTAAAAACTACGAGTAGCCGTAGATAGAAATGTGAGAAAAGTGACTGAACCTGCACTGAAAAAATGGTTTAGCTGTCCTAGCTAGACGTTTAGCTGGATTTCGTGTTCTAAGAAAATATAGCTGTGTTACCTAAATTTCTAACTGCACAGCTATATTTTCTTAGAAATTGAAATCCAGCTAAACGTCTAGCTGGGACAGCTAAACCAGTTTTTTCAGTGTGACATTCTTTAGAGATTTTCCAGTCATTTTATACCGGTAGGGCACACTGCACAGAGAGAAATCGAGTTTACAAACTTGGTGATCATTGTTAGAAATCGGTGAGGCAAAACTGCATAAAAGATCGATCACCTTTGATTTTGTTAAAACTCACATATTTTGTGTACCGTTTCCGAGATATCGAGATTTTTCTATCGGAAATTTCGATTTTTTTTATTTCTTTTAAGCTTACTTACTTTATGTATTGTTTTTATTAATAACGTGAATAAAACGGAAGACTCCCTCCGAACAACGCTCCACAAGCATCGATCGCCCAAAAAAATCTAACCCCCCACCTCTCGAAAACCGGAGGAAAGGGGTCTGGGGTACCTGTAAGTCGTAAATGCCCCCCAGTCGGGTTCGTTTCGAATTCGAAGGCACCCCGAACCCTTTTCCAACTTTTACGCAAGCCTTATCAAACCCGAAATCAAGCCCGAAATCAGGCATGAACTGAAATCAAATGGGGTCGGGATGCCTTCGAATTGGGATCAATATCGATTTAAAAACGTTTCTGACTCGAGGACGCTCCGACACCTTTGCAATGATTTTTGATTCGAGGGGGGGAGGGTAGCATGGTTGAGTGGGGGAAGGAGAGGGGCAGGGCTACTTTAGGTTCAGCGTGGAAAAATATGTTATATGAGTTTATTTAAAAAAGCATAGAAAAACATACGAAAAAAAATACATCAAATATGTGAGTTTTAACAAAATCTAAGTTGATCGATCTTTTATGCACTTTTACCACCGGTGACTCAGTCTAAGATGAATCAAGGAACTCATTTTCACGTTGTCCCATCTTAAGAAGGTTAATATGCAAAGATTAAGAATAGGAATTAAATGTTCCAGACTCAACGGTTGCCGCTAGAGTAAAGAAAGGCCTCTTTGCCTTTGCAATATACTTTTGAGTGATGATCGCGTCCCATTCTGTAATTCATGCAAGGTACTCAAAATGAAAAAAAAAGACAGCAGCAACTCCTTAAATGAAACCAAAGTATCAAAATCTTGCAAATAATGCAAATAATAATGCGATGACATGAGGCTTTGGAAAAAGAGTAGGCGTGTGACCTTACATTATTTCTGTGATCGATAGATATATCAAAAACTATTCGAGATACTGCAACTTTCTTTTTGTTGTTTTATTTTGAGAATCTTGCATATATTACAGATTGGGAAGCGGTCATCACTAAAGGAGAAATTACGATATCCATGGAGACAAAGTTTTAACCTTCCGTTACTCGCGTGTATGTGACAGATACACTTTTTTTTGGTTGCCCAGAGCAACCACGTGGCCCAGTGCGGGGTGGGGTCGCCTCTGTCTAATCTCCCCCCCCGCACCGTGAGGAAGGTCACGGTCCACTTCCGGTCTCGGTTGGCGCCATTGTTCTCTGTTCAATGATAAGTTGTATGTCTCGCATACGCGCGACCTTCCGCGTTACTTTTTCAAAAAATTTCATTTTACTTTGAACATAAATATAAAAAAATTTAAAAATATATAAAATAAATATAAAATGATATTATATCATTAAGCCGTTTCCCTTTCGGGGTAGGCGTGAATTGCTCGGTGGTAAAGTAGTGATGTGTGGATGGGGTTGGCGTGAGGCACCCGCGCTCTTATGACCTTCTACAACTCAACCAATACTTTCCACCCCATTTTCGTTTTGGGATGTTTTTCCAGAGAAAAAATCAAGCTTTTTTTCTAGCCTAATTAAAAAAATATCAAAAATGCCGCATTGGGAGAGAATCGCAAAAATTTTTTTTAAAATGAAAAATCAAGGTGAAATAATTTTTTTATCATTTTATAATTATTTTTATTGCAAACCTTGTAAAAATACTTTTTCAAAACCCTCATAAAAAAGTAAAATTGGATAATTGTATCAGGAGTTATATACAATTGAAAGTTAGCAGTCGGGGTGAATCGCCGAAAATTCGGGCCCCTGTATCTTGACAACCCATTGTACTAGGTGTGCCTCCTTGACAGAATTTAAAGAGGTCCACTAGCACTACAATCTGGCGGTGTTTGAATATGATAGGTGACAATCAAATTTTAGGCGGGGACACTTGGCAAATTTGACCCCAAATGGGAAAAAACGTTATTTACGTAATTGAGAGCTTAGCGTGACGTTAGGATTCGATAGCTCGTCGGGGCACACAAACCCCCACCAAAAGTATGAAACACCAGAGAATGAAAATCAGAATGCTCAGCAATCTTTATTCGTTACCAGCATGATAGTAATTAAATTAGGAAATAACTCAAATATTTTTGGATCAATCTTACTACACAAAGTACACGCTTTTGTCGTCCTTTAATAATTGCATTTGAAAAAGAGGATTACAGTGCGACTTTGCGTGAATTTAATCGCTTAAACGCAGAAATTAACAAACTGGTACCGCATATATTCAAGGCGGCTAATGATAAACCAGTCAGAGTTAAGTTTCTCGTATCTCAGACACTTTTTGATGGGAAGTGTCTTAATACTATTCTTGGTAATAACGCCACAAGTAGATACCCACTGTCTTTGAGAACGAGTCATCTTTAAGATATGGATTAGGTTTACTCCATGCTGAAATAAAAAGTTTTGAACTTCTGCTCCCTATTTCATATAGAAAAACCATCGAATCTTGGGATGTAAGAAAACCTTTAAAAGGTATAAGTTTTCATCGAATTTGAACTACCTCTAATGAACGGCGTAACCCTTATGAATCCAATTATTTCTTTACATTCAAGCTCAGAAACTGCCGTTTTTTATAACAGAAAATTAATTTAATTTGCCCCTCTTCTGCAACGATTCAATGAGCGACAACTTCTGGCTCAAGCAAGAACATGCTAAAGTGTACGGCTTCGAGTTGATCAAATCCTGCAAGGACATGTCACGTCAAATACTGGCAATCTTGCGAGAAGATATTTCAAAAAGCCAGATGATTTTTCGGAGGCCTTAGAAATTGATAATCATATAGTTTGCAATCTTTCTACTATAGTATTATCGGCATTCAAATGTAAAAAGCAATTGAAATTGGGTACCTACTTTATTTTTTGCATTCTTAGTCTTCAAACATATTGTCTCCATTACGAATTATTTCCTTGGGCAAGAATGAATTCGTCGATGCATAAATTATTCAAACATGGGTACCAATTTGCCAGAGAATTTCCCTTGCCAATGGCTTACTATTCGGAGGATGCGAACGAATCCTGGCCTAAGCTATACCGACAAAATATGGTCTTACACTTTCGTCAAAATAACTAAAAAAACGGGATAATGGACGTTTTCAATCGTGCTGTATATCTCACAGACCCAAAAATATCTCTGATTTTAATACAAAATCGATTTAAATTATGCAAGAAACAAAAGACTACATTGAGAGTAGAGATTTTTAGCTGATAAGTGAGCAAATTTATAGAAATCACGGTCTTGTACACATGTCCGGGGACTCTCGTGGTGGGGGAAGTTCCCTTATTGAAGCTTCCGATTATTTCACAATGTGGCCACTTCCGGTAGTGACGTAATAGTAGAGTAGAGAAAGTGGCGGATGAATTTGAAATTTTAATTTCAAGAAGTCAATTTAATCCAGGTGTATTCAATAATTTGAATGATGTCGATACATTTTTTAATTAATGAAAATGATAAACACATATTGATGCTAAAAATTATATGATTCAAAGTAAATTGCATGAAACTGATTTTTGAAAATATTAAAATAGTGCAACGAGTGGCCTTAAGACACATTTTCAATCATAATAAAAATTTTCTATAAATAAAAATTGTCGATAGCAAATTAAGTTAATCGATAAAATATTTACAGTAATCAAACTTACAAAATTAATACTACAACCACTTTGTTTGCAATTATTTAAAAAATGTATACTTGTATAATGAAAATTGTTGTCAATAATAAATGCAAATTATGAAAATTGTAGAAAAAAATAACGAACAATAGTTATGATTGGACAAATAAATATATATTAATGAATAAATACATACTTATATGTAATATTTTAGGATCGGGGCAGTATTTAATACCATATTTCAGGTTCCTAGTATTAAAGAATCAAATATTTCAATGTCAAATTTGAGCATTTTACAAAGATTTAATACAATAAGTCAGGTCCCCGGTAATACATAAGGGAGCTTCCATAAAGGATGTCACATTTTTTTGGCGATTTTTCGACCCCCTCCCCCCATTGTCACATTTTGTCAATGGGGTTCAATGTTCTCTCTCATAGACTGTCACAATTCGGCTACCCCCCCCCCCCCTAAAACGGTGACATCCTTTATGGAAGCTCCCTAATCAAATATTTAGATGCAAAATTTGAGCATTTTAGAATAAAATAATCTTCAAACTTATAGAATAGAATTTCAAATAAACCGCTGAAATCCAGCCATTTTCTCCCAATAGTCATCTGCTACTGACAGTCAGATGTACATTTTTGATATATTTTCCATTTTCTACATCTTTCCAGATACTAAAATGTGGATATTATTAGAATAACAAGTTCAACTGTATAGTTCAGATATTTTTATTACCAAGATATATTCCATTTATAAGAAATTAGAGAATGACCAGTCCTGCTCGCTGGTGCTCGGTCATGACCGAGCAAAAGCGAGCATGTTGGAGCATGACGGTAAATGCACACCACTAGCGCAGTCCCATGGACGTAGATTAGTACAATAGTGGAACAGTTTTCACCAATGAGGTGACTGTTAGAGTTTGTGCAGTCACCACATTGGTCAAAACTCTTCTACTATTCTACTAAAGTGTGCCTCCATGGGACTGCGCCCTGAGACGCTAACGGTTGCCATGATAACCAAATGGCTATCTGTGGTAGAGCGCGAGTGGAGACGAAACTGGGAGAGCTCAAGACTAGACCGTGTATTCTTTGGTCATGATCCAACCAACACAAGGTCTATCCACGCGCAAGTAAAAAAACTGCAGCTATTCAGCAACAATACCAACTACACCGCCATATTGAATAAGTGAAATCTCGCGGCGTGTTTCATGGTAACCAAGATGGCCGTGGAGTTGGTATACGCGAGTTGGACGAAAATGGAACGTTTTTCGGCTAGACCTTGTGTACATTGGCTCATGGTGCTAACCATTGAGCGATACGTACGCTCATGTGACAACTGGGGAACTACGATCGCAAGCGACCCTGCGGGCGGGTTATTTAAGTTAAAGATATTGTACTTATTAATGTTGTCAATAACACAACTCCACAAAAAAAATCGAGAAAAGTACCCCTGGAGTCTGACTATGTCTATCATATGTTTTCGGGATCCATTTGACTCCATCACGTCAGATTTCGTCCATAACCTCAAAAAAAAAATGAAAATCACTGATTTTAGGTGAAAACTTATTCGTACCTATGAAAAGTGGTCATATCCTACGTTTTCGAGGTCGCTGAGTACGAATTCGGAGTCGCTCTGGTTCTATGACGTCACACTTCGTCTCTAACCTCAAAGAAAAACGGTGAATTGGTAATTTTATGAAAAACATCTATTTTTTTTATGCAAAGTAATCATATCCTATGTTTTCGAGGTCGCTGAGTACGAATTCGGAGTTGTTGTGGTACATTTAAAAATACATGTTTCACATAAAATTACTAATTCACCGTTTTCCTTTGAGGTTAGGGACGAAGCGTGAGGTCATAGAACCACAACGACTCCAGATTCGTACTCAGACCTCGAAAATATTGGATATGACCACTTTTCATAGGTACGAATGATGTTTCACCTTAAATCAGCGATTTTGAAGTTTTTTGAGGTTATGAACGTAATCTCCAGGGGTACTTTTCTCGATTTTTTCTGTGGAGCTGTGTAAGTTATAATGTCATTTATGGATATCATTACATACAACAATTGAAGTACACACTGAGGTCAATAAATAGCATTATAAATTATTGGCAACATGATTGGTAAATAGAATTTAATAAAAATAATTCTAAAACTCAATAAGCATGGGTTTTTATGAAATCACAGAAATTGTTTACAAATATTTGCTTTGTAAATAAGCAGAACTTTTTGACGCATCGTTAAGAAGTATGGTTTTGAATTATAAAATGGAACATCAGCAAACTTATTACACGAACGTATGGTTTTGTTGAGCCAATTTTCTTAAAGTACTTTAAATCACAGAATCGCCATAAATCGCAGAAATCGTTTATAAATTTTGTTTTATAAATATACAGAACTATTTGACGCATCTTAAAGAAACATTGTTTGAAGTTACGAGGCGGAACATTAATTACACGAACATATGGTTTTGTTGAATCAATTTTTCAAAAGTACTCAACATCACAGAATCGACATAAATCACATAACTCGTTTACAAATGTTGTTTTATAAGTATACAGAAATATTTAACGCATCGTAGGAAAACATTATTTTAAATTACGAGATGGAACATTAATTACACAAACATATGGTTTTTGTTGAACCAATTTTTTAAAGTACTTGAAATCACAGAATCGACATAAAGCACAGAAATTGTGTAAAAAATTTTTCTTTATACATAGAAAAAACTTTTTAACGCATCGCTAAGAAATATTGTTTTGAATTATAAAACGTAACATCAGTAAACTGATTACACGCACGTATGGTTTTGTTGAACCAATTTTTGTAAAGTACTTAAAATCACAGAATCGGCATAAATCACAGACACGTTTACAAATGTTGTTTGATAAATATGCAGAACTATTTACCGCATCTTAGAGGAACATTGTTTTAAACCACGAGATGGAACATTAATTACACGAACATATGGTTTTTGTTGAACCAATATTTTTAAAGTACTTAAAATCATAGAATCGCGAATTTCAAAATTCCCGAATAATAAAATTCCCGAAATTATAAAAGTTCCGAAATATAAAACTCCCGAATTGAATTTACGAATAATTAAATTCACGAAAGTATATAATATTACCGAATTTGAAAATTCCTGACAGAAAATTGCCGAATTATAAAATATTCGAAGTACAAAATTCCTGAATTTAAACAATTTAAAAAATTGTTGTTCATCAAATATTATTTATTTATAACAAATACATAATAAAACGGTTTATTTTATTGCAGAAACTGGCGACTCTATGTCGACGGTTCGAAAATAAGATCTAAATTATACATCCTGCTGTGAAAAGTTATTACCTCTTTCGTAAAATGAGTATAACGCTAATATTTAATCTTAAATATACATTCGTTCACATTCATCATACTAGTCTCGACATTTTGTCTATAGGAAGAATTCTTTATTGGTAAAGATCATTTTTTCATGCCGACTTGCCCGACTGTTGCTTGCCAATCTTTTCCTCGAAATATATTTTATTGCTCAATTGAAATGTATTCGCTTTTGATTTTAGTTATTTCAAATCATAAAACCGCGTATTTTATGTCACCGACGGTGCTGTTCGTAGCTTCATGAATGCGAATTATATCCGCTCATTCATACAGGATTTCTAGTTGCTGCACAGATTACGCTAAATTATGCCTAATGCTAATTAGTGAAAAACTTGTGTAAAAGAATTAAACCAGTGCTTTTATCCCATCCACGGACAACAAAAACAAAAGTTTTCATTCAGGTAAACCTTGCAACATCCTTTAATGTAAGTTTTAAATGATTTATTAATTAATAATGTTTAAAAGTAATTATATATTCCATTATCTGCTTTATTTTATATTGATTATTTTCATGAATTTTCCTAAGCTTCCTCATCACTACTTATCTCTAACCTTCATTACAGTCACGTAAGTCATGCTTCAAACTTTTAATATTTGATAAATTTAAATTTAAAGCTTTTTCGGGTTTCAATCGTGTGCAAACACGATTGAAACCCGAAAAAGCTTTAAATTTAAATTTATCATCATGAATCATCGTGAAAGTATTAAATCTTTTAATATTTGTTTATACTTTACAGGGTGATGTCACACAACATTTTGCATCATTGCACAGCTTACGAGGAGCTGTAACGATGTCACACACTAATTCATTTCAAGACCATTACATTTCTGGCGATCCTGCCAG
Organism: Andricus grossulariae; assembly: GCA_011634705.1. Classification (NCBI taxonomy): domain Eukaryota; kingdom Metazoa; phylum Arthropoda; class Insecta; order Hymenoptera; family Cynipidae; genus Andricus; species Andricus grossulariae. The sequence goes on along the minus strand of JAABKJ010075445.1, from coordinate 74,805,604 downwards.
GATAGTGTCAACACTACTAGGCTTCCACGGTCGCCCATTAGAGTCAAAATTGCACTATCCTTGATGTAAAGAATCTACTAAGAAAAAAAGCAAAAGAAAAAGAAGAAATTAATCAATAATAAGGAGTTACGATTCCTACAAACCAGACAAACGCCGCACTATCGCTACGACATAGCCCGATAAGAAAGCAAGTAAGTAAGTAACTTCTTAGCGAGTGAACCGAGTAGCTCCTATATTACGAAAAGTTACTATACCGGAAACTTAAAAACATACAAGTTTTGCACAACAAAATATTCCGGACTATCGCTACGGCATAGCCCGATAAACAGAATCAGTAAGTAAGTGAGTAACTTACTAGAGAGCGAATTGAGTAGCTTCTATGATACGAAAAGTTACTTTACCGAAAGCTTGAAAACATAAAAGTCACATAGACGGTAAGACCTAGAGCCAAACAGGGCGGTAAGACTCAGAAGAAGACGTCAAGAAAATTCCAAGGACAGAAGAAACATAGTACAGCTTACATAGAGGAACGAAAGACGTCATCTCAACGATTGCTGACAACGAACTTAAAACAGAATAAGTAAGCATAGAACACACTTGTAATATAATTAAACCAATAAGAGTATAAATCCTCTTTGTGGACTGAGGAAGGCCACAGAAATCAAATCTAAGTTCATCCTGTTTCCGGTGGGGTTAAGTTGATTGGTTTACGTTAAGATAGTCCTTGCACTCCAGACATCTTGTGGTAAAAAAATTATTCCGGTACTTTGGTATGGTTGATTAGTTTGTAGCAACTAGTCGGCGAATATCAAAGTATTAAGCACAAAACAAAGAAACGCGACATCAAACACTCGTCACAAAAACAATCTATTTAATAAGCACACTGGCGTTCAGCGAATATAGGGAAAATCTAGGGATTTACAATTCTCAGACTGACACTGACAGTGGCGAACGTTCGACAATAGAAAATCACTTCACTTATGCAAAAAACATGTATCGAGAAAATTCGCCTATTCCCAACCGTACAGAGCAAGTGTTGCAAACAATCATGACCAAATTGTCCAGTATAGAACTCAATATCTCTATATTGGTAAGAGAAAACGAAAATAGGATCCAGGAGATAGGAAGACTAGGTCAAGCAGCAGGATTAATCCTACTACGACATTCCAGCAAAAAAAGTTAGAAACCGAAAAGAGAACACCCGATTACGATGACTACAGGCGAGAGTCTAGGTCACGCCCACTGTCAACCTTTCGAAAACGAGAGTCATTAGAAAGAACCAATGATGTACACACTGAAAGTTCCGAGGAAGAATAAGATTACTTTCACTCACCATCGTCTACTTTACTACCTACACTACCTACGAACACCAATGGCGAGATTTGATGCCCCAGGCAAGTAGTAAACTTATAAAATAATTGTTGTGAAAATTTTTTGTATTGGCATTAGGGTCTTATGAATATACGAGTATTTAATTAAAAACGTGCATTTCATAAAAGTTAAAATTGACAAACGTTTCGACCACGGATAGGGGTCCTTCTCAGTGCCAGATATTTAAAAAAAAAGAACAAAACAATAAGATTAAAATAAAAGAAATCATGCATGAACTTAGTGTTCCTACGTCGTGCAGCTCCTCTCTCGCTCTTCCACTCTCTCTCTGTCACCGTCAACTTCTCTGTTTCTCCCTTCGCCTCTCTATCAGCTCCCTCTCTGTGTGGACTTCCCGTTTCGTTGCAGAAGGTGAGGTGATTGCGGGTGAAGTAAAGTAATATGTATCACCTGTTCCTTATAGGGCTATTTAGCCCTAGGAACTTTTCTTAAATAAATACAAATACAAATACATCGAGCGCAGAGGCAGCAATAATTAACAAAGTAAATATTTAGTCGATGGAATGTAACCTTTCGAAAAGTTTAAAGGACTTTTTTGTAGAAATTTTAATTTTACACAACTTCAAATGGAAGGTTAACTTCATCAGCTCCAAATTCGTAAGATAATTTTTTTTGACTAAAGAACCCAGCTGAAAATTCCTGTAAAGGAATCTCGGAGGATCCTGCATATGTTCCTGTACAAGAAACTACACACGAACCTGTACAGGTAATCTTGATGGTTCCTGTGCAGGAATTTTGCGAAGGAACCTGTACGTTATCCTGCAAAGGAAGCTCTATACAAGCTAACCTTTGAATGATCTTGTACAGGTTACTTCACAGAGTCAATTCAGGTGTGGCTTCATGTACACGAACGCTTCCCCATTCTTAATGCATTTTACCAAGCTATGCGCTGATAAATCTTGTCGGGTTCTCCAAACGTGTTTTTAATTGTCACAACTGATACGCCGACTTTACGAAAATGGAAAAACCGCAGCGTTTCATATTTTTGCGCTTCAGACGAACAGCCAAACACGTATATAGTATTATCTATTGTTTATTTTTGAATAAACAGTATTTTTCTGCGATTACCCATGCGATCTGTCAAAATCGACCTGGTTTTGAAGGTTTCAAATTCTGTCACCAGATGGTGTATCGCAGCGCATCGGATCCCAATACAGTCGAAACCAAGTACGAGGGTAGAAAGCGCAAAAGGTTCTCTTATTCGATGCAAGGGATGCTTAATGGTACTAGATTTTGTAGCATCTACAGGAATTTCCTGCATGCTAGAGTGTTGTCATTTTCTAAGATCGAAAATCAGATTTTGTCATTCGACTTACACGGAGAAACATGGAAATGGAAAATTGGGTCTTTAGTGCTGGTAGTCGAGGTATTCATTACTGAACTGGCGTTGTAAAAAAAATTCGAGATTGAAATTAGGTTATTGATTCAAGTGCAATCGCGATATTAACTACCTTAGGCACTGAAGAGATTACAGGTTGTTGACGGCCTGACTCCTCTAGCGCACTGTACGGAGTCCAGTCCAGAATAGGAATCGTTCCTATACTCGCAACAGTAAAGAATTATCGGCCAAAAAGAATGTACAAGGACACATAACGGCGGCTGTTGACGGGTCGACATAGTCACTTTTCATTGTATAAACTTGAATTTAGTTGTGTATTATACATACATGTATTGAATAAGTTTTAAACATTAAATTATGAAAATTTATTTGCTGAAACAGAAAAAGTCGAGTTAGATGAAAAAAAAAAACATAGTTGCCGAGAATTGAACCCGAGTTTCCAAGGCAGATCAGCTTCTCTCTGCAATCTGGTATTCTGGATGATAAAGTAAGGTGCACTAAACGTCTTATTGAGTGCGGGCTATTCAGGAATGGTTACTGGACTGCTGCAAACTCATTCGAGTTCCCAATAGAACATTATAAACTGTACTTCTATTAAGACTTCATCCTTCCGACAACTGAGATACGATATATAGATTTCAATTATTGATGCTAGAAAGTGTAGTAATTTGTGCTGTCTATTCTTTTTCGAGAAAATGCACTTTTTAGAAGAGACTTTAGTCTTTCATTTGTGCAAAGGTTGACGCACTTAAATTGTAGGTGGTAACGTACGAAGTGTATACAATAACTTTAAAGTATTAAAGGATAAGGTTCTGTGCAGGAGAGATACATATTTTGAATGATTAGTGTGTAGTTTCACATTCCTTCCCGTGTCTTCTGCGTCTATTCCTGGTTTTAAAGAATTTAATAGAAACCATAACACTATTATTTAAAGAGATTTAGGAAAGTAAGAATACAGAGTTTGTCAGCGTGAGAAACAGCAAAAGTAAAAAGCTATATGATACAGAGGGGATAGTAGACGCTTCAAAATACTCTTTTAAAGAATTATTAGGTGGTGAAGATATAGGGCAAGAGAACTGCGACATAGAGCATAATACATTAGAAACCCCAATTGAAAAAGTCTGTGTCACTGAGGTTAGAGATATAATTAAGAACTTAAAAAACGGTAAGGCTGCTGGTGTAGACAGTACTAGCACTGAAATGCTTAAATACAGCGGCGAATACATACCTCACAGGTTGTGCGAATTGATAAATTTATGTATCGAGATGAGAGAGGTTCCAGATAACTGGCACAAAGCGATTATCGCATCAATATATGGGAAGTCCAAAGTGGATTTATGCTAGGAAGATCATGTACAGATGAAATATTTAGCTTAAGACAGATCACAGAAAAAAGCTTGAGAGTAGGAAAGAAAGTTTTCTGCGCATTTTTTGACTTAGAAAAAGCAGATGACAAGGTGAATAGAAGTCAACTTTGGGAAGTCCTTAAAGAGTACGGAATCAATGGATGGCTCCTACTAGCAATTCAAACAATATATACTGGTATTAAAGCTAGTGGAAGGGATAATGGGAAACTGAGTGACTGGTTCGATGTTATGCAAGGCGTGAAACAAGGATGCGTTGTGTCATCATGGCTATTTATCATATTTATGGATAAGTGTCTAAGAATGGCCCTCTTCGACGAAGAACGTGTAGATCTCGAAACAGTGAAGGTACGTGGGTTAGCTTTCGCAGATGACAAGATTGTTATGGCAGAATCAATCGAGGAGCCAACCATGTACTCCGTACTCTTTAAGGACTTCCCAAAGTTTACTTCTATTTACCTTGTCAAATGCTTTTTCTAATAAGAAATTAAAATAGCTAAAAGTTACTTACATACATTAAAATCGATGTAAATAAGCATCTTTCCTTACATTATTTAAATGTGACTATATAGTCGAATTCCTAACCTCAATTTGCGGATTTCATTTTTTTTCGAAAAATAAACATTTTCTGTAAACTGTGTTCGGCTTCTTTTAGTAACAAAGTTTATTGATACTAATCTTTTTTTATTGAAAAAAACTGTGTACTTGTCTTGGGACGTACGGTAGAACTGAAACTTGAAAGAGTGTTTAAGTGGAATTTACTGTTAAAATAAGGAATTCACGGAATTTATAGAATTAAAGGAATTCATGGAATTCCACGATTTGAAGGAATTCCATGAATTGCTTCAATTTCATGAATTTCTTAGATTAAAGTCATGAATTCCATGCATTTCACGAATTCCGTGAATTCCATGAATTACATGAATGCCGTGAATTCCATGATCTCAGTGCATTTTTTTATCTCCGTGAATTCCATCAATTCCGTGAATTCCTTGAATTCCGCGAATTTCTTAAGTTCCGCGAATATCTTAAATTCCATGAATTCCACGAATTCCTTGAATTCCGTTAATTCCATGAATTCCGTTAATTCCATGAATTCCGTTAATTCCATGAATTCCGTTAATTCCATGAATTCCGTCAATTCCATGAATTCCGTGAATTCATTGCATTCCTTGAATTCCAAAAATTCCATGAATTCCTTGAATTTCATGAATTCCTTGAATTCCTTGAATACTTCAAAATAATTGCTGCCTGCCTGGACCAGGCGGGGGAAGTAATACTCCGTGCCGTGTGATCGCATTGTTCACTCGACGGCGCATCGCGCGGGGCCGTCGCACAGTGGGCTTTTTTGCTTTCAAAACCTAATATCTCTCGAATTAAATGACCAAAATGGGTGTTCTTTGAACGAAATTAGAGCTTATTAAATGCACAATAAGGGGAAAAGAGCGTCATTTTTTGACAAAAATTACAAAATTGTTCTCGAATTACAAAGAAAAAAGTTTTGTTCAGTGCAACACATCTTATTTTATAGATTTTGTAATGCTGAATTCAAATCTGCCAGGAAAAATAGCGTAGCGTATTTCCTTTCCGAGAAAAATGCGGATAAATATGAAAAATCCAATATGGAGAGACACAAGTCGGAAAAATGATGGTAACTTAACAAAGTTTATTATCTTTAGGTTTTTAAGGTCGTTGAATTCAAATCTGACGTCAGAATTACAAAATAAACAATGATGGATCCAATATGGCGGAACGAAAGTTTTGAAAAATTCAGAAAAAATTACAAAATTGTCAATATTTACGTTTTCGAGAGCTCGAAATCAAAATCTGACGTCAGAATTACAAAATACAGAATGGCGGATCCAATATGGCGTAACAAAAATTTTGAAAAATTTAGGAAAATGGACAAAATTGTCCATATTTACGTTTTCGAAGGCTCTGGATCCAAATCTGACGTCAGAATTTCAAAATAAAAAATGGCTGATCCAATATGGAGGAAAAAAATTTGGAAAACATAATCTAAAGAAAAAAACATAATTGTTTCAAACATAATCCTGTTACCGCTAACATAATCTTTGACGACAAACTTCGCGAAATAATGTAACAAATTTTTAGGAAAACTTCTCTATAATTTTTCCTTATTGTGCATTTAATAAGCTTCAATTTTAATTTTAATTTTTATAATTACAAAAAAGTTTTTTCTAATCATTTTTTTGTTGCTTTTGTGATAACCATCCGACATTTCGGTTTGCGGAGTTTCTCGTCGTCCCGAAATTCGGGATGTATAGTGAAATATTTTTCATAAGCTTGGTTAGTCGTCCCGAATTTTCTGGGCTGGCTAGTCCATCCCCTTTTCCAACTCCTCCAATTTTTTGAGTGGCATAGACCGCCTGCGCGATTTCAAATTAATTTGGTGAACAGAATCAATTTACAACTTAAGAAAATTCCACAAACATGATTCACTATAGTCAGGAAATTCCGAATAATTATTTAATCTAATAACCATTGCCATAAATATATTTTTATAACGTATTGCCAACTAGAACAATTTTTCGTGCGACAAGAAGGCGGTCTGGTGCCCGCGCCGCGCCGTTAGGCCTAGAAAAAAGTACCCTGGTGGCGCTATGGCCAGCCAGGCCTCGACTACACCACTGATATGTTATTTAGATCGCTAAATTATTTTGTTTATTTTTGGTTTATAAGGTGGTGCATGCTTCATTTCCATCCAACTCATCGATATTTAGAAACTATTTTTGTGAAAAGAGCAAAATATCAGTTCATATAATACTTTATTTGTGCTGGCTGTACTATACGGTAGCGAGACATGGACATGTCAAGAAAACGACAAGAGTAAAATTAACGTGATTGGCATAAAACCTCTGCGCATAATATGCGGGAAAACACTGATGGACAAAGTCCGATACGAGATAATCCTCAAAGAATGTGGTACAGGGGAGACACTAGTTGATATATGGGAAAGCAATCAGTTAAGGTGGTTCGGACACCTTGAAAGAATGAAAGATGAACGACTGACCAAACAGGTGTATAAAGGTCAAGTAAATGGCAGAATGCCCAGAGGTAGACCGCCGAAAGAATGGTTAGAATCTGTGAATGAGACATTAATTCAAAGAGGGATAGTGAAGCTAACCGTCAAATTTTGACACTCCATGCATGGTACGCTAGACCATCTAGGGGGCTATCCCATAGTTAAAACTGAAATATAGTCAGTCTGACACTTTAGATGTTCAGACTGACCAGCCATTTTTCTCCGTGTGGCGGGGGCCTCAAAAAAAGTATCCTGGTGGCCCGCCAGGCCTAGACTACAGTGAATACAGCACTGATAATACTTGTTTAAAAAATAGTCAAATATATCTATAATTTTTTCATTCAAAAATATTTTATGACATATGTTTGAGGTGTTCTACCATATAAAGCTTTTGTGATAGTAATTCGTATGGCAAGGGCACAAAAAGAGGGCAGGAGTACCCTATATATGCGCGCGTGCCAAACATAATATTTACTTTTTGTACTATCACCTATCAAAAACTTGACGTATTATGCAGATTTTGAATCACTACAGTGCGTAAAAAACTTCATAATAGTCGAGATTTTGGAGGAGGTCGTGCAAAAAAGAATATTCTTAATTATTTGCTGATCTTGCAAGTTTGTGGTTTGTGTTTTTTTTCTTATTGAAAAGTAAAATTGGTTTTTATAAGTCATACATTAATAAACGGATAAAAGAAATGTAAAATCCCATTCAGCACTAAATTGTGGATCATTTACGAGGAAAAATTATATTTTCCATAGAGTCTTCATCGAAAGATGTACATGCAAGACGTTTCTTTCTAGTTCATCAGGGAAATACCCATAAAAATTTAAAAATGACCAGAAATGCTCTCTTTCTGAATGGAAATCTTATAATTGAAATTTAGTTTTTTTACAACTTAACCAATGGAGGAATTTTCAACAGTAAGCGCAGATCGCGGCCGATCCGGAGAAGAATCGAGTAAACGATCGATAGAGGTTTGAAGTGGGTTGGAGTGCTGTGCGGTTCAGATTTAAGAGGAGCGGGTCACTTTGAAGTGAACCTGTGAGAAAGATAAAAAACCAAGATGAGGGTACATCGTGGAATTTGTGCAAAATTGCAGGGAGGATTTCTCAGGCGATGGTGTAAGTACCTTACCGTTTTTTAATTTAGTTTAATAGATATGATTCAGTAGAAATTAATTTCTATCATAAATGCACTCAAAAAACAATTTTTGTCCATTCCCCAAAAGCGTTTGGTTGACTGCATTTCGTTGAGTCAAAAAATCTGATTGCATGACTAAAATGCTGTTTATTTCACCAAATATTTTGTCGATTTAACAAAATGTTTGGGTTTACTTCATCAAATTATTTATATTTGGTTCAGTTAACCATAACCTTTGACGTGTAATGCACCAAGATTTTTTCCAGGTTAAGCAAGTGTTCTGTTGCTTATGTAATAACAATAGGCTATGGTTCAAGCAACAAAAATTTTGTTAATGTAACCAAACATTTTTCCGAGTGTGATAAGCCAATGATAAACTAAGTATATGCGATAATAATTATGCAATAATATCTGGTATATCACACATGAGTGGGCATTTTTATATAAACTTATTTCTAATTTATATCCCTATGGTTTTATTACATTTTGAAAATGCAGATAATAACCTTTTTATCAAAAAGAATTACGTTATTATAAAGATGAAGAACATGGGCCTCAAGATTAACGTAAATAAAACAAAAATTATGGTGTTTGAATGAAAGAGTGAAAAAACAATGTGCAATATTCTCTTCAATGATGAGAGAATATAACAGGTTGATAAGTACGTATATCTTGGTAGCCTATTTACTAGTTGCGGAAAGATAGATGGTGTGGATATGTTGAGAGAATGAAAGATGAATGACTAACGAAACAAGTGTATCGAGGTAAAGTAAATGGCAGTGTGCCCAGAGGCAGACCGCAGAAAGAATGGTTAGAATATGTAAATGAGACCTTAATTTGAAGAGACATAAGAAGCCATAGAAACACAAGAGCTTGCATAAAAAAGTGCATGGACGTACAGGAAGCTATAGAGGTATGCCAGGACAGAAAAGTGTAGCGACAAACAGTTTATGAAAAGAGGGTCCGTGGAGTGAAATGACGCCTGAAACAAAAGACCTTGGATACTTATGGGCCCGAGTGGGGAACTTCACATGATGACTTTGTGAGGCTCTTCACTGGTGGTGATCGCTAGAGAGATTGATCAGCAACCTGGGTCAGAGCAGTGTTGCGGAGCGAACGTGTTATTTAAATAAATAACACGGGAATTCTAGATGAATCAAAAATCTGTACCCTCCCCCACATTACTCCCTTCCTCACTGAGTGAGTCACGCTTACCCCGAAAGGGAAATGACAAAATGGTGTAATAATTATAATAAGATATATATGGTCGCATGTGAGTTAGAGTACACTGTAAAAAATGTCCTTGAAATTTCACATATTCTGTCGTGGTAAAATTGCACTGGTGCATAAAATACGCCGCGGCAGCCCATGTAATTTCACATTAGTTGCTGAAAATTACACCATCGATCATAGGAAATAAAAGGACCCTGCACTAGCGTGGTAATTTTCACGACCCTGAATTAAGCTATACATATAGATTTGAAAATTGGGGAATTTATTCAAACAAAAGTAATGGTCCCATTGAAAAACCAAAAACCTATCTGGATTCTTCTCAGCCATATCTCTAGGACATTTTCGAATTGGGCTAAAAAAATGATTTTTAAACAATTAAATTGTTATAAACAATTGGGAACTCCATATAAACAAATGTATCAGTCCAAAAATAGTTTCTATCCGTGGAACCAACGCAGCAGTACTTAAGAGAATAGCAATCCAAAACCCACCCATTAAAACGAGACGATGAAAGGTTATCGATGTCAAGGCGAGTATTCAAGCTGCCCTACTTGTAATAACTGCAGAGCCAGGAGTAGTCGAGAATATTGGACAGGATCAATATGAAGATTCTCTCGAGAACGAAAGTTGGACTCGTAAATAGAGTTCCGGATTTGTCTTCGGAAGAGGTGGAGGAGACAACTTGAAATCAAAATGCAAACTATATATGTCCCGTCGAACTAAATTTTATCCAGTTAAACCTTCACCACGCTAGAGTACCGTCTGCTATCTTAAGCAGACGTTTGACAGCGGAACAAACGGCTTTTGCTTTAATGCAAGAACCTTGGGCTTACAAGGCGAAAGTTAGAGGATTAAGTAACAAGAGCGAATCAGCCATTTTTCATAGTTCCGTAGAAACACCTAGGGCAGCACTTTATGTCAGAGGCGATATAAAATTTACTGGATTACCAAGGCTCTTTTCTAGAAACTTGGTGGCAATAATGATTGAGCACCATTTAGGGGGCAGGCGCCAACCCATGGTGATTTGCTTAGCGTACCTACAACTTGACTCCCAGGACCCACTATGTAAGGAATGGCGAAATCTCGTAGGCTACTGCTGCGTTAAAATATGGCCATTGCTCATCGGATGTGATGCTAACGCACATCATTCGACTTGGGTGAATCTTCATTAGATTATCTCTCAACTACTAATTTAACTTGATTGAATCGGGGTAATACGCCTACCTTTGTGACATCTAGTTGTCGCGAGGTATTTGATTTGACTTCATGTTCGGTAAGTATTGACGAAGTATTCAAGTAATGGCATGTATCGCCGGAAACGTTCCTATCAGAACATAGACAAATATACCTCTCCTTGGGAGCCAATAGACCTGAGGTTCAAAGGTACAGGTACTCTAAAGCAACTGACTAGGATACTTATAGGGAGGATCTCAACAGTTTTCGGGGTTCTATACTGGGCAGAATCAAGTCTATTGAACAAATAGAATTTGCTGTCGACATTCTACAGAAAGGTATGAACAAAGCGTATGTGGATAATTTCCCTCTTCTTGGTTAAGAAAGAGACAGGGACCAATCACAAAATAGGTGATACATTTTTCAGGAACTTTAGACAACCCCCTCTCCTGTGTGATGTTTTTTCATTGTTCTTAGCATGTAGAATGATACTTTGACAACCCCCTGAACGTATCACGTATTTTGTGAATTACCCCACAGGGATGCATCCTGGTGGAATCCTAGACTGGAGGACCTGAAAAAGGACACTAAAGGCTTTTTTCGCAGGGCTAAAAAGAATGGGAATTAGGATTTTTATAGGGCAACCTTAACAAGATATAATAATGAGATACAGAATGCCGTTGGAATCAAGAATATACCTGACACTGTTAGACTTCAGAGAAACCTGAGGGATAACTCATCGTTTCAACTGAAGGCATTAATATTGCCTTCAGGTGAAATGGCTGAGACGATTAATGAAATCCTTAAGCACTTAATGAGGGTACACTTCCCGGGCTCGGAATTAGGTTATACGAATAAGGGGGCGGCCCATGAGTCATACCCAGTTGGAAGACCATCTTATAGAGCCAGAATGGAAGATAGGAAAGCAGCTAATCTTATTGTCACTTATTTAAAAATTAGATGGGTAGTTAAACAATTCAAACCATTTAAGACTGCAGGGGATGATAAAATATTCCCCGCATTAGTTCTCTCAAACCAGAAGACTTGCATGACATCTCCCTCAAACCAGTGCATGTCTTATAGTAAAGACTGACCTTATGGGCGATATTTTAATTTTAGAGTATAGTACAACAGGTTTTACCGCTTTGCTATGGACAGTTATTGTCCTGCCCTTCCGTATAACAATGAGAATAATAATAATAATAATAGAGGAAGAGTGTCCACTAATTACAGCTAAAGAAGTGGAAAGACGCACGGTACTCATCCCTAAGACCGGAGATTTGTCAAGTCCAAAGAACTACAGGCCCATAGCTTGTTCGAACACCAGCTACAAGCTATTCACTGGCATCCTCAAAGAGAGGATATTATCATCTATAAAGCCGGTATGGAGTGCAAAAGTTGAACAACGTGGATGCAAGAGAGGCCTGGCAGGTTGGAGGGAGAACCCGTTAATAGACAGGTGTATTACCCAGGACTCGATCAGATATCCAAGCAATCTGTCCATGGCTTGGATTGACTACCGTAAGGCTTTCGATAACACGAACCATGAACTACTTATTAAGCTCCTTGAGTGTCTGGAGGTGCATCCAAAATAGTGAGCTGCATAAAAGACCTTATGCTCTTGTGGCGGACAAGATTTGTCATACCTTGGAATACTGCAAGCGGAAACCCAAAATGTTCGTGTGTTAAAAACGGCCCTTGAAAAAAAGTATCGCCAAATTCTCAGAAAAATTTGGGCTTCCGAATTATCTGGAAAGAATGAGATCCAGTTGACTAATATGCTGACCGTTCCTATACTGCTCTACACGTTTGGTGCAATAAATGGAACCTTAATGAGTTGAAGCAACTGGACCGAAGCACACGCAAGATGATGACAATCCATCGAAGTCATCATCCTAGATCTTCCGTACCACGAATATAGCTCCCTCGAGATAAAGGCTCGAGATAGGCTTGCTAAACTTGGAGTGTCTTCATCAAAGAACGGTTCTGGCTACAAACGTAAAATGGGAAATAGAATGATAATTATCTTTAATTTCCTATTTTTCGTTTCTTATTTGCTTCATTTTGTCTTCATTCTTCCTTTTTCGTTGAATTATTTTAGTATTCAACATATGTAAGGAAGGGGCATATACATATATAAAGACCAACACATGCACGCGTCTGTAGTTCTTCGGCTCATCACAGATAGCGCTGAATATCGCCATTTATTTCCCACATAGCTGACCGAGCCTGGCTCAGATTATCCGAACAATCCTATCATTTAAGATAGCTGTGAAGACCTTATACAGCATGTTCAGGCAAGTTATTCGCCTGTAATTTTTAGGAGCTGTGAAGGCCTTATACAGCATGTTCAGGCAAGTTATTCGCCTGTAATTTTTAGGGTCAGCTAAGTTGCCCGTCTTCGGCAGGGCAATTTTTTTCCAATTTATAATTTCTTCTTATTGTTTACTAGCAATAAATGTACATAGAAAAAATTCTTCATAATTTTTGAAGCAATAAAGAAATTTTTTATATTTTTATATTTTTTAGATCTTATACAAAAAATTTTGTTATTATACATTTTATTGCAACTTGTGTCGTTTCTCTATACATTTAATTTGTTTATTTTCAAAGTTATTTTTTTATGATTTCAACTGAAAATACGCATACTAGTGTAAAATGGTTCTAAGCAAATTCGTGGATACAATTTAGGCGAAAAATGTTGTTAAATAAACAGTTATTGCAGCTTGTGTCGTTTTTCCAAAAAGTCCATTTTTAATTTTTGATGTGTTTTTATAGCAAGAGTTTACAACAAATTTGTAGATCTTTTTTGGTTGAACAGTTTTTGTCTTCTTATTTTTTTTTCGTCTCTTGTGTCATTTTTAAAAAATTTAATTTTTTTATTTTTATGCTTATTTTTCACGATTGAAAAATATACTCGCCCTTTCTGAAAATTATGAATAACAAATGTGTACATCCACTTTGAGTGAACAAGTTCGCATATTATTTTTTTTCTTTCCTTGTGTCGTCTTCCAAAACATTAAATTTTTTTATTTTAAGTGTTATTTTTCACGAATAAAACAACAACTACGCGTCCTATCAAAAAGTGATTAATTATAAATTTCTAGACCTTTTTTGGTTGCACGATTTTTGTATCTTCATCTTTTTTTGTGTCTTGCATAATTTGACTGCAAAATGGAATTTTTAATTTTTCATGATTTTTTTTGTGCGACCAAAATTTGAATTTTCGATTTTTCGAAAAAATGCAAAGTTGTTATGATAATCTTGTAGGGCTCTCAAAAAGAAACGTATTTCTTCTCTTAACTTTTTTTCACATCATGCGTTTTTCGGTTTCAAATATCAATTTTCGTTTGTTTTTTCAGCTTTTGCAAATGCTATAACTCTAATAATTTTTATTTTATCGAAAAATTTCAGAAGGATCAATTGTTTGTCTCGTGGAGGCCTACTAATAACCGTACATAGAATTTTCAAATTTTGAAAAAAAGTAATCTAAAAAATTTTCAAAATGTGCTCAGTTTTTGAATTTTGATCCAAAATAGCTGGTTGACATTTTATTGAATCCGCTAAAGTCATTTTTCACATAAAACCAATACCTTCTCATTGAGATGAGAATGTAAAAAAAGAGAACACTAGAAGTACGGGGATTTTCTGCCACCTTTGGTTTCCATGAGAAGTCAATTGTCCCCTACCTGCGTTGGTTGTAAAATAATGATTTTAAACAGTTTCTACTGTCAAAAGGTAATGATAGAAGTATGCTATATTCATATTACATCGTTAATATAAGTGGAGAAGAGTAGCGAGTCCTCGAAAAGTACAACAAAGAAGTGAAAATGCCTACCCCAGCGTAGTCCTACTGACGTCGCTTCTGCTGCTACTGCAACAGCAAGCTAAATCGTTTGTTGCTGCTGTACTCCCCGATCCCAGTATATGCCGTGCATTTCAACTTACTGGAAATCCACTGTCCCGAAAAATAAGTCACTAACAAGGTTTGCCGTATACAGAGTGTATCAACTATATTTTACTTCGCTAGAGTGTCGTATCTCTATGTATTTTTAAATGAAGATACGACACGCTAGCGAAACATAATACAGTTGATACGCTATGTTTTCGGAAAAATTGGTTAGTGACTTATTCTTTGGGGCAGACGAAATGTCGTTATTCCTAGCGCTTTAATATAAACGTAGAACGTTATACGCCGGTAGTAGAACTGATAGTCCAAAAATGTTTCGAAGCAGAGTAGAAGAAGAACCGACCGTAAATGCAAACTCCAGCAGGCAGTATATCATCTATTTCCTGATAAATAGAAGAGCAGTAATGTGCTCAGGATTAGAAATATCACATGCACGTTATAGAAGCGATAGAAATCAGACCTGCTGCGCAGAAGTGGAAAAAATAATGAAATACCAGCCAAAACGCTATAGGGGTCAATTGACCCCTGTCGGTAACAGACTACAAAAAGTCAATTTGTTTTTAAAGTTCGCATCCAATATTTCCGAAAAAATTGTCAAATACTCCTATTTATAAATAATTAAAAGGCACGAAACGCCATCTCTCTGCAAGTAACCGCTGCGAAGATTTACCACTTTAAAAATCGAAAGGGGTCAGTTGACCCCACCCGGTACTTCTAGTGTTAACCGATTTGAAAATTTTTACATTCTCATCTCAATGAGAAGGTATTAGTTTTATGTGAAAAATGACTTTCGCGGATTCAATCAAATGTCGAGGTGAATTTTCAGCCAAGGAGAATTATTTTCCATAAAAAAAGCGAATTTTCAACCACAATCTTAAAAATTTTCAACTAAAGTGAATTTCTACCTGAATGATGAATCTTAAAAAAAAAATTAACAAAAGAGTTTAACATTCAACTAAGAAGTTAAATTTTCAACCAAAAATATTAATTTTCAACGCAAAAGATGAATTTTCAACTATAAAGATGAATTTTCCACAAAATATATGAATTTTAACTAAAAAAAGATGAATTTCTAACCAAAAATTGATTATTGAAATTTTTAGATAAAAAAATTAATGTTCAAGCAAAAAAAAAATTTAAACTAAAGACATGAATTTCGACAAAGAAGAATTATTTTCTATCAAAAAAGCGAATTTTCAACCACAGTATTCAATTTTTGATTAAAAAGATGAATTTTTAACTAAATGATAAATCTTCAACAAACAACAAATTTTCAACCAAAAATTTTACTTCTTAATGCAAAAGATGAACTTTCAAGTAAAAAGGTAAATTTTCAACCAAGGAGAATTATTTTCTATAAAAAAAGATTATTTTTTAATGCAAAAAATTAATTTTTAATCAAATAGTAGAATTTTTAACTACAGAAATGAATTTTGACCAAATTTCCACCAAAAAATCAAAATTAAATCAGGGATTTTAACCAAAAAAGATTCTATTTTCACAACAAAAAAAGGCTAAGCTCAACAAAAAATTACTTGTTTTCAAATTAAAATTAAAATACACATGATATATATATATTATTTATCATTATTTATGATATAATTATGAATAAAAAATAATTCATAATTAATTAATATAATAAAAAATAATAAATATATATTATTATTTATTTATTATTATATATTATTATGTATAATAATAATAATATATATGATCAAAAATTAAAAAGATTATTCCTCTAACGATAATTTTTTTTAAATAAAAAGAGCATTTTGTTATATTCAAGGAAAAAATTTCTTTATCTGCGTTATGTTGGTTTTGGTGACGTAATCCAATTACAAGCTTCACAATATTTCCTGCTTATCACTCAGAAAAATATTTGTCTTTTTTTCATTGAAAATAGTATCATCATTAGTGATCATGAATTTAAGAAACCGTTTCTTTTACATATACTTTTTAGGTTTAAAAAAAATAATTTTAATGTAAAGATCATTTTAAATTAAAAATACATTTTAATTGGAACAAAAAATTCAAAAAATAATGAACATGATTTCAAAAAATTAATTTTTTAATTGAAAATGAAACTATTACAATTTTGGTTCAAAATTCATCTTTTGTAGTTGAAAATTAGACTATTTTGTTGAAAATTCATGGATATTGGTAATTTTTTTTTTTTCTAGAAAATTAATCTTTTTAGTTAAAAAAAGAACTACTTTATTGAAAGTTGAACTTATTTTTTTATTGATGATTCATCATTTTTGTTGAAAATTCATCTCTTTGGTTGAAAATGTACATTTTTTTTTAATTCACATATTTTATAGAAAATATTTCTCCTTGGTAGAAAATTCACCTTTTTGGTTAAAAATTCATTTTTTGCGTTAAGGAATAATCTTTTTGATTGCAAATTCAACTACTTACATTTTAGTTTACAAACAATAATTTGAAAGTGAAGGTCATTTCAAATTAAAGAAAGTTTATTTATTACAACAAAACCCTTGAATTCCAAAAATTAATTTTTTGATTGAAAATGAAACAATTTCAATTTTGGTTCAAAAATTGATCCTTTGTATCTGAAAATTAGTCTCTTTGGTTAAAAATGCATGCATTTTGTTGAAAATTTGTCTTTTTTGTAGAAAATTAATCACTTTGGTAAAAAATTCAACTACTTGCTCAATTGTTGAAGTATTTTGTGAAAAATAAATTTTTTTGGTTGAAGATTCATCATTTTAATTAAAAATTCATTTTTTTGGTTAGAAATAAAAATAATTTGTCGAAAACTCGGTTTTTTTATAGAAAATAATTTTTCTTCTTTGAAAATTTATCTTTTGCGTTGAAAATTGATCTTTTCGTTCGAAAACTTAAATACTTGGTTGAAAGTTGAACACTCTTGTTGACAATTTTGTTTTTTGGTTGAAGATTTATCATCTTAGTTAAAAAATCATCTCTTTAGTTAAAAATTAAAAATTGCGGTTTAAAATTTGCTTTTACGATTGAAAATAATGCTTTTTGGTCGAAATTCATCTCTTTAGTTGCAATTTTTCTCTAGCTAAACATTTATTTTTTTATCTACAAATTTCAATAATTAATTTTTGTTTTGAAATTTATCTATTACAGTTGAATATTATTTTTTTTTAAATCCATCACTTTGGTTTTAATTTTGTTTTTGTTTTGGTGGTTAATGAATTTTTTAAACTGAAAAATTACCTATTTCATTTCTGGTTGAAAAGTAATCTTTTTTAGTTCAAAATTAAACTATTTGTTTCAAAATTAATCTGGTTGATAGAAAATTCATCTTTTGCGTTTGAAATCAAGCTTTACAGTTAAAATTACACCAACTTCCTTAAATCTTAAATTCTTTTGTTAAAAATTATTTTTCTTTGTTAAAGGTTCATTTTAGTTGAAAATTCATCTCTTCAACTAAAAATAAAAATTTTTGGTTGAAGGTTCGCTTTTTTGATAGAAAATAATTCTTTTTGGTTTAAAATTCATCTTTTGTGTTCAAAATTATTCTTTTTGGTTAAAAATTCATCTACTTGTTTGAAATTATCTACTAAAAAAGATCAATTTTAACTAAAAATTGAAAAATTAAATTTTTAGTTGGAAAAATTTATTTTTCAACCAAGAAAATAAATGATTAATAAAAATTATAGAATATTTAACTGAATTGGTGAATTTTCAGTTGAAAAATTAATTTTTGACCAAAAAATAAGAATTTTCAAGAAAATAGTTAAATTATCAAATAAAATAGTTAACTTTTCAAATAAAATGTTGAATCTTCAACCAAAAAGAAAATAATTTATGACAAAAAAGTTTAACTTTCAACCGAGTCGTAGAATTTAGAACTAAAAAGATGAATTTTCAAATAAGATTAAATTGAAAAAAAAATTTTAACCAGAGATATTAATTTTTATCTAAATTGATGAATCTTTAACTGGAAAAGACAAATTTTCTACCAAAAAAGACGATTTTTTAATTAAATACATGAATTATCTACTAAAAAAGATCAATTTTAACTAAAAATTGAAAAATTAAATTTTTAGTTGGAAAAATTTATTTTTCAACCTAGGAAAAGAATGTTTAACTAAAATTATAAAATAATTAACTGAATTAATTAATTTTCAGTTTAAAAAAATTAATTTTTGACAAAAAAAAGAAAGAATTTTCAAACAAAAAAATTTTAACAGAGAAATTAACTTTTAACTAAAATGATGAATCTTCAACTGGAAAAGTTGAATTTTTAACCAACAAAATTTATTTTCTACCAAAAAAATACGAATTTTTAACTAAATACATGAATTTTCTACTTAAAAAAGATCAATTTTCAACCAAACATTGAAAAGTTACATTTTTAGTTACGAAAAATTTATTTTCCACCAAGGAGATGAAAGTGTAACTAAAATTATAGAATATTTCACTGAATTAGTTAATTTTCAGTTTTAAACATTAATTTTTACCCAAAAAAGTAAGAATTTTTAACAAAATAGTTAAATTATTGAATAGAATTATTAACTTTTCAATTAAAATATTAAATCTTCAACAACAACAACAACAAAAAATGATTTATAACAAAAGAGTTTAACTTTCGAACGAGTAGTAGAATTTAGAACAAAAAAGATGAATCTTCAAACAAGAAGATTAATGTTCAAACAAAAAAATTTTAACAATAAAATAAATTTTTAACTAAAATAATAAATCTTTAACTGGAAAAGTTGAATTTTCAACCAAGAAATTTAATTTCCTTGGCAAAAAAGACGAATTTTTATCTAAATACATAAATTATCTGCTAAAAAAAAATAAAAAAAAAAAATCCAACCAAAAATTGAAAAGTTACATTTTTAATTACAAAAAATTTATTTTCAACCAAGGAAATATAAGTGTAACTGAAATTATAGAATATTTAACTGAATTAGTTAATTTTCAGTCATAAAAATTAATTTTTAACCAAAACAATAAGAATTTTCAAAAAAATAGTTAAATTATCAACTAGAATTGTTAACTTTTCAATTAAAATATTAAATCTTCAACAAAAAAATAAAAATAATTTATAACAAAATAGTTTAACTTTCAACCGAGTAGTAAAATTCAGAACAAAAAAGATGAATTTTCAAATAAAAAAATTTTAACAGAGAAATTAACTTTTAACTAAAATGATGAATCTTGAACTGGAAAAGTTGAATTTTCAACCAAGAAAATTTATTTTCTACCAAAAAAGACGAATTTTTAACTAAATATATGAATTATCTACTAAAAAAGATCAATTTTAGCTAAAAATTGAAAAATTAAATTTTTAGTTGGAAAAATTTATTTTTCAACCAAGGATATGAATGTTTAACTAAAATTATAAAATAATTAACTGAATTAATTAATTTTCAGTTAAAAAAAATTAATTTTTGACAAAAAAAAAAGAAAGAATTTTCAACAAAATAGTTAAATTATCAAATAGAATTGTTATCTTTTCAATTAAAATATTAAATCTTCAACCGAAAAAAAAATTATAATTTATAACAAAAGAGTTTAACTTTTAACCGAATCGTAAAATTTAGAACCAAAAATATTCCAGGTTAGTTAAATTTTTAGTTTAAAAAAATGATTTTCAACCAAAATACTAAATTTTCAACTTAAATTATGAATTTTCAACTGGAATAGTTGACTTTTTAACAACAAAAAAATTAATTTTCAACCAAGAAGATTATTTTTCTAAAGAAAATACGAATTAAAAAAAAAAAAAAATTTTGTAATCTAAAAAGGATAAATATGCAACCAAAAATTGAGTAATAGTTCAATTTTTAACGAAAAAGATTAATTTTCAAACAAGAAAATTAATTTTGAAATAAAAAGATTAATTTTCTACCAAAAAATACAATTTTTAACAAAATACATGGATTTTTAACGAAATAGTTGAATTTTTAATTAAAGAAGACAATTTTTCAACAAAATAGTTCAATTTTGAACTAAAAAAAAAAAATAAATAATTTTCAACTGAAATAGAATAGTAAAATTTCTTTAGTTAAAAAATTAATTTTAAACAAAACATAAAGAGTTTTCAAACTAAAACAATGAATCTTCAACTGGAATAGTTGAATTTTCAATCAAAAAATTAATTTTTACTAAAAAAGATAAATTGTTAACCAAAACTTAAATAATTAAATTTCAAGTAAAAAAAAGGAATGTTTAACTAAACAGATGAAATTTCAACTATAACTATGGAATTTTCAATTGGAATAAGTTAAATTTTCAGTTAAAAAAAAAACTACTTTCAACAACAAAAAACTAGTTGTGAGTTGTGAGTTGTGAGTTGTGAGTTGTGAGTTGTGAGTTGTGAGTTGTGAAATCCTAAAAAACGAACAGAAACTTAAATTGTTAGAATTTTTAAGTCTTCGAAACTTGATGATTTTACATTAAAATTCTTTTGAAGAGTATTAAAAGAGTATTAAATTGATTTTGAAAATTTCAAATTTAAATTAAAAAGAAAAAATGGAATGATGAAAATTTCGTTCCACTTTATTAGATATGATTAGAGGAATAATTTTGAAAACATAAACATCCTATTATTTATTTATTATTTTATTTTCATATATAAGATGGAATCTACTCTTGAAATTAATGAATAAATTGAAGAAAAATGTTTAGGGTATCAGAATTCTAATCTCTTTATCACCTCATCAGACACTCCCATTCACCTGTTGCCATTAATTTCCTGTTATTATCATTCTAGGCTTCTTATCTAGAAACTGAGCAACTACTTCACTTGACAGTTGATGACTCATTTATGTTTTGTGTAAAATTTCCTACATTTTTTATTTTAATTTTTAAATTAAAGTTGAGAATTATAGATTCACAATTGAATTATTTCCAATTATTTTTGAATAGAAATTTCAGGAATTATAAAATTCCCAAATTTAAATAATTAAAAAAATTGTTTTTTAATCAATGTTATTCAGTTATTATAAATACATTAATAAAAAATATTTATCAGAGAAACTTTTTTTTAATCTTTAAAGTTTTTTAAAATTAGAGTTTAATTTTAAAATAATAATAATTCTGTAAAAATTGGATAAAAAATAAATGTAAAACACGCGCGCCTCAAATGAAAAAACAATTCTCCTTAAATTTCCTCCGAACCAAAATTATTCATTCAGAATTTTTTTAAATTATTGTTATTTTAAATTCAAAGAATAGTTTTAAAAATCTTTATCTTATAGGATTTCAAAAAATTGTCAGAAAAATTTGAGTCGGTTTAAAAAATATTTAAAACTTGTTCATGTTTGGAAACAATTTTAAAATATTTTATTAATCTTTCGTATTGGTTTTTGAAAATTTCGGAAATTTTTTGTAATGTTTTAAAATGTTTTTTTTTAATTTTCTCTTAAAATTTTTTTTCAAAATAAAGAATCAAAAATTTTTTGGTTATCTTAAAACCTTTCAAAATCTTGAAAAAATTTCGAATATTTGTTTCGAAATATTCAAAAATCTACATTTTGTTTTAAGTTTTTCAAAACCTTTTTAATTTATGATGATTTGATTTTTTTTTTAAACTTCTAAATATCTTTTCACATAAGAAAATCATAAAAAAATTTCACAGAAATCTTAAGAAAATTTTTTTATCCAATTGAAACATTTCAAAATTCTTAAAAAGCTTTTACATTTTCTGTTCGAAATGTTCAAAAATCTACATTTTGAATTAAATATGTTGAAATCTTTTAATGTTAGAAATTACTTCTGAATTTTTTCAAAAATGTTCAGATTCTTCTTTCAGAAGAACTTTCTTTCAGATTATTTCTTGAAAATTTTCGAAATCTTTTGAAATGTTTTTAAATCTTTTTAAATTTTCTCAGAAATCTTGCAAAAAAAATTATCTTAAAAGTTTTTAAATTCTTTAAAAACGTCAACGTTTTATTTCGAAATCTTCAAAATCCACATTTTGTTTTAAGTTTTTTGGAATCTTTTCAAATTTTGAATATTTTTGGAATCTTTTCAAATTTGAAAATATTTCTGAAATTTTTTTTCAAAATTCTTGAAAAGCTTCTAAATATTTTGTTAAAAATCTATAAAAATCTACATTTCCTTTTAAGATTCTTGACAACTTTTTCAATTTTCAAACTATTTTTATAATTTTTTAAGAACTTCTAAATATCTTTTAAAATAAATAAAATTTATCCTAAAATTTTGAATAAATTGTTCCAAATTAAAAAAATTGCCTTCAAATCTTCCAGATCCTATTTGGACGCTTTTCGAAATCTTTTAAAATGTTTTAAAATGTTTTGAAATTTTCTCAGAAGTCTTAAGATTTTTTTTTTATTATCTTAAAACTTTTCAAAATCTTTAAAAACGTCAAAATTTTATTTCGAAATCTTCAAAAATCTGCATTTTGTTTTAAGTTTATTTGGAATCTTTTCAAATTTTAAATTATTTTTGAATTTTTTTAAAAACTTCTAAACGCATTTTAAAATGATTCAAATTTGTCCTAAAATTTTGAAAAAATGTGCAAAATTTAACAAAATTGCCTTAAAATCTTTCAGATTCTTTTTGACAATTTTCGAAATCTTTTGAAATGTTTTTAAATCTTCTCAAAAATCTTGAAAAAAATGATTATCTTGAAACTTTTTGAATTCTTTAAAAACGTCAACATTTTATTTGGAAATCTTCAAAAATCTACATTTTGCTTGAAGTTTTTTGGAATCTTTTCAAATTTTAAATTATTTTTGATACTTTTTAAAAACTTCTAAACACATTTTAAAATGATTCAAATTTGTCCTAAGATTTTGAAAAAATGTGTAAAATTAGAAAAAATTGCCTTAAAATCTTTCAGATTCTTTTTGACGATTTTCTAAATCTTTTGAAATGTTTTAAATCTTCTCAGAAATCTTGAAAAAAATGATTACCTTAAAACTTTTTGAATTCTTTAAAAACGTCAAAATTTTATTTCGAAATCTTCAAAAATCTACATTTTGCTTGAAGTTTTTTGGAATCTTTTCAAATTTTAAATTATTTTTGATACTTTTTTTCGGGAGTACAACTCCCTAGCCCGTCCGCCTCGTCTACTTACAATATTCAGAGAAAAGATCTCTAAGTCCAAAAAGGAACTTAGAAAAATCTAGTCTCCTAGAGAATACGCAATCCAACGAAGGAGTTGCGGAAGGAGCGCCCTGAACCTCGTGTTCAAGAGAGGAAGCCTTTTATGTTTGCTAAGCCAAAAATTAACTTAGAAAACCAGAGTCAAATGACACTCGGTTTCGAGAATAAAATTCTCTAGCCTGTATCCCCTTTGGCTCTAGATCTCCCTCGCTCGCCAGCGAGCCCTCCAATGTCGATTTGAGTCACTGCATCCCTTTTTAAGGACTCGCGCCACCCTCGTGATGTTCGAACTACGCGTGGGTGGGATTGGCGCGGCTGCGCTTTACGCCCACGCCTGGATGCTGGGCCTCAATTTCGGTCCTGCTACTACGGTTGCGTGTTGTAAGGGGAATATGTACAAGAATTACCTTACACAGTTAAATTTTCAACCAAAGAGATGAATTTGTAACCAGAAGTTTATTTTTTAACCAAGAAGATTAAATTTTTACAAAAAAAAAAAAGAATTTTTAACCAAATAGTTGAATTTTAAACTAAAAAAGATAAGTTTTCAAACTAAAAATGAAATAGTTAAATTTTAAGTTTAGAACATTGATTGTCAACCAAAAATAAAACGAATTTTAAATAAAGCTGTTAAATATTCATCCAAAGAGTTGAATTTTCAAAACAAAAATCGAATTTTTAACCTAAAGTTTATTTCTTAACCAAGAAGACTAATTTTCCACAAAAAATTATTTTTTAACAAAATAGTTGAATTTTAAACTAAAAAGATACCTTTTCAACTAAAAATGGAATAGTTAAATATTCAGATAAAAAAATTAATTCTGAACAAGAAATGAAACGAATTTTGAATAAACCAGTTGAATTTTCAACTAAAGAGTTGAATTTTCAAGAAAAAAATCGTGTTTGTAGCAAAAAAGTTCAATTTTAACCCAAAGAGATGAATTTTTAATAAAAAGAAAGGAATTTTTATCAAAATTGTTCAATTTTCAATCAAAGAGATGAATTTTCAAAAAAATAAGAATATTTAGCAATTTTTAACCAAAAGTTTATTTTTTAACCAAGATGATTAATTTGCTATGAAAAAATGAATTTTTATCCAAATAGTTGAATTGTAAACTGAACAAGATAAATTTTCAACAAATCAGTTAAATTTTAAGCCGAAGAGATGAATTATTAATTCAAAGTTCATTTTTTAACCCAGAAGATTATTTTTTTACAAAAAAAAATGAATTTTCAACCAAATAGTTGATTTTTAAACTAAAAGAGGTCAATTTTCAACTAAAAATGGAATAGTTGAATTTTCAACTAAAAAAATTAATTTTCAAACAAAAATTAAATGAATTTTTAACAAACGAGTTTAATTTTCAACAAAAAAAATGAATTTTTAACTAAAAGTTTTTTTTTAACCAAGAAGATTAATTTTCTACAAAAAGATGAATTTTCAATCAAATAGTTGAATTTTAGGCTAAAAAAAGATCAATTTTCAATCAAATAGTTGAATTTTAAACTAAAGAAACAAAAATTTCAACGAAAAATAGAATTGTTAAATTTTGAGTTAAAAAAATTAATTTTCAACCAAAAATAAAACAAATTTTTACCAAACGAAATAAATTCTGAACCAAAAATATAATGGCAAACTTTTCAACCAAAAAATTGACTTTTATTTACAAATAGTTGGATTTTATTCTTAGTTAGAGAAAACCCGATAAAAAGGGAAAGTTTCTTGCCAACAGGGGAAAATAAGAATTCCTTAAAAAACGTGTTTCCAAAATGTCAAAAAATGTTAAAAGGGGAAGGGGTGAGTCAAAAATCACTGAAAAAAAAATTTGATTTCAACGCTAAAAAAATAAGATGAAAGGAATTACTCTTACTTAATCCACCACAATAATTTTGATTGTCATCATAATTAATTGAACTATCATAAAAATCAACTAAAAAAGATAAATTTTCAACTAAAAATGGAATACTTAAGTTTTCAGTTAAAAAAATTAATTTTCAACCAAAAATGAAACGAATTTTCAATCGAAGAGTTGAATTTTCAACAAAAGAAAAAATCAAATTTTTAGCAAAATAGTTCAATTTTCAACCAAGGAGATGAATTTTTAATGAAACGTTTATTTTGTAACCAACAAGATTAATTTCCTATTAAAAATATAAATTTTTAATCAAATAGTAGAATTTTAAACTAAAAAAGATAAATTTTCAACTAAAAATGGAATAGTTAAATTTTTAGATAAACAAATTAATTTTAAACAAAAAATTAAACGAATTTTCAACAAACTAGTTAAATTTTCAACCCAGCAGTGGAGTTTTCAACAACAACAAAAATCAAATTTTTAGCAAAATCGTTCAATTCTCAACCAAAGAGATGAATTTTAAACCAGACGTTTATTTTTTAACCAAGAAGACTAATTTGCTACAAAAAAATGCATTTTTAACCAAATTGTTGAACTTTCAACTAAAAAGGTAAATTTTCAACTAAAAATCGAATACTTAAATTTTCAGTTAAAAAATTAATTTTTAACCAAAAATGAAACGAATTTTCAACCGAAGAGTTGAATTTTCAATAAAAGAAAAAATTAAATTTTTAGCAAAATAGTTCAATTTTCAACCAAGGAGATGAATTTTTAATGAAACGTTTATTTTGTAACCAACAAGTTCCAATGACCTAAGTATATCCAATTTTTAAAAATAAATTCTTGAATGGCAGAAATCATTGAAAAATCATTGAAAATTATTCATACCAGGAAGACTTATGGTCATTTCTAAAAATAAAACATCAAATTCCGTGAAGAATTGTACTGTCAGTCAATTTTTGTCCAAAAAAGGTGTTTTTTTTTCTCACTGTGTGCCCTCTCTTGTTAAATTGATAACGTAGTTGATATACGGCCCCTGAAAAGACGAGTACTTTACATAATTAATTTTTCTTTTGCAGATATACATTAGTGTGTGAGATACCATATCCACGATTGACATATAACGAGCCAGGGGTTAGTTACACCGTCTTAAAGTATCCAGAAGACATTCAATCAAGTGTAGCTACTATTCCCACGACCCTGCGTTTCACGGCACGCGACTGTGATTCAGCAACAGGTGTGCCATATGCAGATCAAGGATACAACGATGAGTACATGGTATGTAGCTGATTATTTCAGGCATCGGACTCACCACACTATTGACACTATCTGATTTTTTTTTAACGATAACAATATTCTGCTACTATTTCGAAATAATACACTAAAGACACTATTTTTGAACTTCTTTGCTAAGTGGCTAAGTTAGCTATCCAGAATGTGGAATTCTCAAGCCGGCAAGGGGAGCTTTTAACGAAACAACTGAATTTTCAACCAGATGCTTAAATTTTCAAACAAAAAGATGAATTATCCAAAATTACATAAATTCTTCGCAAAACAGTCGAATTTTCTATAAAAGTGTTGCATTTTCAAGCCAAAGCAGACGAATTCTTCTACGAAACTGTTGAATTTACAACCTGACAATACTAATTTTCACTAAAAAAATGTAATAGTTGCTATTTAATCCAAAAAAAGAGTTGAATATAACCAAAAAAGACGAATTTTCAACAGAATACTTGAATCTTCAACTAAAACAGATTAATTTTCTATAAAAAGACGATTTTTCAGGGTAATACGTGAATTTTCAATCAAATAGTTGAATTTTCAACCATAAAAGATCAATTTTTAACCAAAAACCAAATAGTTAAATTTTCAGTTATAAAAATTAATTTTGAATAAAAAGAAAACGAATTTTCTACAAGACTGTTGAATTTTCAAGCCAAAGAGACGGATTCTCTATAAAACCATTGCATTTTCAACCTGGAAATACTCATTTTCAACAAAAAGTATAATAGTTGATTTTTAAACCAAAAAAAAATTTAATTTTAAATTTTAAAAAAAATAGTTCAATATAACCAAAAAGACGAATTTTAAACAAAATATTTTAATCCTCAACTACAACATATTAAATTTCAAGCAAACAATTGCATTTTTAACAAAAAAAAATATATTTTCTACATAAAAAAGACGAATTATCAAGAAAATACACATATTTTCTACCAAATAGTTAAATTTTCATTCAAAAAGATTAATTTTCTATCAGAAAATACGATTTTTTAAGAAAATATATGAATTTTCAACTAGAAAAGATCAATTTTCTATAAAAAATCAAATAGTTAAATTTTCAGTTATAAAAATTAATTTTCAATAAAAACAAAACGACTGTTCTACAAGACTGTCTAATTTTCAAGCCAAAGATACGAATTATCTACAAAAAAAATGTATTTTCAACGTGGAGATACTAATTTTCAACCAAAAATCTAATAGTTGATATTTAAACCAAAAAAGATTTAAATTTTAAGTAAAAAACAGTTCAATATAACAAAAGAAGAAACGAATTTTCAACAAAGTACTTGAATCCTCAACTAAAACAAATTTATTTTCAACCAAACAACAACAAAAAAATAAATATTTTTTACCAAAAAACACGAATTTTCAACACAATATTTGAATCTTCAACTAAAACAGAGTAAGTTTTAACCAAACAATTGCATTTTTATCCCAAAAAATTGATTTTCTACCAAAAAAGACGAATTATTAACAAAATACGTATTTTCTCTACCAAATAATTAAATTCTGAAAGAACAGGATTAATTTTATATAAAAAGACGATTTTTTAAGAAAATACAAGGATTTTCATCCAAATAGTTGAATTTTCAAAAAAAAAAAAAAAAAAATCAGTTTTCAACCCAAAATCGAATAGTTAAATTTTAATTTAGAAAAATTAATTTTCAATCATACAGTTGCATTAAAAAAAAAGATCAACTTTCAATAAAAGTCGAATAGTTAAACTTTCAGTTGAAAAATTTAAATTTTAATAAAAGGAAAACGAATTTTCTACAAAACTCTTGTATTTTTAAGCCAAAGAGACTAATTATGTAAAAAAACAGTTACATTTTCAACCTACAAATAATAATTTTCAACCAAAAATATAATAGTTGATATTCAAACAAAAAAAAAATAATTTTAAATAAAACAGTTCAATATAACCAAGAAAACAACGAATTTTCAGGAAAGTACTTGAATCCTCAACTAAAACAGATTAATTTTCAACCAAACAGTTGCATTTTTAAACAAAAAAGAAAGATTTTCTACCAAACAAGACGAATTGTTAAAAAAAAATACATATATTTTCTACCAGTAGTTAAATTTTTAAACAAAACGATTAATTATCAGAAAAAACGATTTTTTAAGAAAATACAATTATTTTCAACTAAAAAGATCAATTTTCAATCAAAAATCGAACAGTTAAATCTTCAGTTGAAAAAATTGAGTTTCAATTAAAATAAAACGAATTTTCTAGTCGAAGATACGAGTATTTTATTTGCTGAATAACTTATATCTCTGACTTAAAATAATATATTCTATTTTTTGTTGAAAATTTATAATTTTTATTTGAAAAATTATATTTTTTGGTAGAAAATTAACCTTTTTGGTTGAAAGTTCCATTAAAAATTAAAATATTTGGTTTAAAATTCATGTATTTTGTTAAAAATTATTCTTTTTTGATAGAAAATCAGTTTTTAAAATTTTAAATGAATTTTTTTAACTAGAAATTTAACTTCCATTTTTCATCAACATTTTATTTTGATAGACATTTAATTTTTTTTAATTGAAAATTCATTTGTTTGGTTGAAAATTTAACTATTTGGTTTAAAATTAATTTTATTTACTTAAAAACTTATTTCTGGAACTGAAAATTGATCTTTTTTAGTTAAAAATGCATCTATTTTGTTAAAAATTTGTCTTTTTTAGTAGAAAGTTAACTTTTTTGGTTGAAAATTCATGTCTTTTATTAAAAATGATACTTTTTGGTAGAAAATTACTCTTTTCGGTTAAAATTTCATTTCTTTGGTTGAAAATTATTTTTTTTATTCAAAATAAATTTTTTCAACTAAAAATTTAACCATCCCATTTTATGTCGATTTTTTTTATAGACGTTTAGACTTTTTGGTAGAAAATTAATTTATTTTTGTTTGTTTAAATTTAACTATTTCGTTGAAAATGTATTTCATTTGCTCAATAACTTATATATCTTAACAGAAAATTAAACTGTTCTACTTTTTGTTGAAAATTGATCATTTTTATTTGAAAAATTATCTTCTTTGGTTGCAAATTCACCTTTTTGGTTGAAAGTTCCTTTAGAAATTAAAATATTTGGTTGAAAATTCATGTATTTTATTAAAAATTATTCTATTTTGGTAGAAAATGATTTTTTTTATTGAAAGTTAATTTTTTTAAGTAAACATTTAACTATTCTATTTTTCGTCAACATTTTTATTTTGATAGACATGTAATCTTTTTGATTAAAAATGTATCTGTTTGGTTGAAAATTTAACTATTTGGTTTAAAATTAATTTTATTTTGTTAAAAAACTTATTTCTCTAACTTAAGATTTAACTATTCTATTTTTTGTTGAAAATTTATTTTTTATAATTGAAAATTCATCTATTTTGTAGAAAATTTGTCTTTTTTTGATAGCAATATAACCTTTTTTTGAAAAGTTCTTTTTATACAATTTGGTTGAAAATTCTTCTTTTTGGATTGTAAATTCATCTTTTATGGTAGAAAAAATTACCGAACAAATCAGGGATTTAGAGAAAAGGTAATAAAATAATACAATTATAGTTTCCTAGTCACTTGGACATGTACATATTTGTAAACAGTTATGAAGAAAAGAGAATAGAACATTGTTTTAGTTAATTTAGTTATAGAATACAGGAAACCGCAGAACGAAAATCCGGAATGAAAAGCGTCATCTCGAGTGAAAATAATTTTCTTCTATATCCTTTATAAAGCTAGAACGCACTTGAAAGGATTTTCATACTATAATTATTAATGATATATTTTTGATACTTCTAGATACCTCCCCTACCGATGAATTATCGGCATGGAGTTCCTTCCCCTGTCACTAGTTCTGGACTTTCGATACTTCCGTACGCAGTGGATGAGGGACAATTGAGTGTCTTGAAAGTCATTGAGAAGAAACCAAATAGCAATCTCATCGATCTGAGCGCTTATGAAACGATAGAGGACAAATCAAACGTTCGAGTGAGCGTCTTGGAGGCCTTTGACCCATTACTGATCGTTAAGACTGAGGAAGTTAGAGATTATCCAAAGGAGACCAAGGACGGTAATTATTAGCAGTTCATTTCCAACGGAAATATGGCTTCTGAATTTATCAATTTTGACCACGGATTTGTCATCAGCGACCTAAGAACCCGCCTTGCTACTGACTTTCATTCAAATCGCGCGACTTTTTGCATTTTGGTCTGCCATATTGGATCTGCCATATTGAATTTCGTAATTTTAAGTTCAGATTCGTAATCAGCGACCAAAAAAACTCGGGGATACCAAGTTTCATCAAATTCCATCGAGTTTTATGGGAGTTATTCAAGGTGCGCTTATATGCGTGATTAGGACAATTTTGGGAAAATTAATGACACGAAGTATTAATTGCTAATCATGTATATTTAAGAAATACCAAATCCTGAAGAAATTTCAAATCAAGAAGTAAGAAAGCCTAAAGAATTATTAAATGAAGAAATACGACATCCTGAAGAAATTTAAAATCAAGAAATAAGAAATCATAAAGAATGATTAAATCCAAAAATACGAAATCCTGAAGAAATTTAAAATCAAGAAATGAATCCTAAAAAATTACTAAATTTAAAAAATACGAAATCCTGAAGAAATTTAAAATCAAGAAATAAATCCTAAAAAATTATGAAATCCAGAAATATGAAATCCTGACGAAATTTTAAATCAAGAAATAAGAAATCCTAATGAATTATTAAATGAAGAAATACGAAATCCTGAAGAAATTTATAATCAAAAAATGAATCCTAAAGAATTATTAATGCCAGAAATACAAAATGCTGACGAAATTTTAAATCCTGACATAAGAAATCCCAAAGAATTATTAAATCCAGAAATACGAAATCCCGACGAAATTTTAAATTAAGAAATAAGAAAGCCTAAAGAATTATTAAATGAAGAAATACGACATCCTGAAGAAATTTAAAATCAAGAAATAAGAAATCATTTCAATGATTTTGACCCTTTTTAATTAAAAAACATTCTATTTGAAATAAGTAATTCATCGATGCGTGAAACGAATATTTTGGTTTCTTTGAATCAATTAAATATGGATATAAATGAAAGCAATATTAATTAAGTGGAAGCGATATTTCTTTCATATAAGGGAATCGATACTGTTATTTTAATAAAACATGTCATCAGTTTAATAAAGTAATTTGTTCACTCAAGTAATAATTTATTCACTGGAAGATATGTTTCTTTTAATAAATAGAGTGAAGCGATTTACCCCCAATAAACATTTCCTTCAAGTGAAGAAATATATTTTTGAAATAACTTCATACACCATTCGTTCTCACAATAGGAATGGATTCTCCAATCTTTAACTTAGCCATACATTTTCACCATAGATATAATCTGAACAAATGTGGTGATTGGTGTTTAGTCTTCCTAAGCATTAGTCAGTTGGTCTTGCTTGCAATTCCTTTTTCTACTCCGCGAAAATGAAAATAAATATATTATTATAAATTATAATTATTATAATTGCATTGAATATTTTTCCAATCGCAGCTTAGAAACAAATAAAAAATTTATTTCCATTAAAAAAAATTTCTTTGCTGCAAAGAAATGTTTATTTTACCAAAAAAATACGCTTATTTAAATCATAGAATCATATATTTGGCTCAAGAAAAATTGTTACTCAGTCCGAGTTACATTTATTTGTATGTAATAATTATCTTCATGAACTTACTCCATACTTTCGATTACGGAATTCACCTATCATATCAAATACTTATTTATTACAGTCAATAATCTCTTTCGCTCAAGGAATATTTCACAGTGTTAAGCAAATATTTCTATGCCTCAAGCATTGCGTTCCTCACAACCAAACACAATATTTCTTTAATTAAACGAATCAGTACTATTTGAATGAGTAGAAAACTACTACCAATTAGTACTTTTCTACTAATCCAAATTTAGTGATTGGTTCAAAATTCAAAAAAAAAAAACCTTGCGTAATTTATGCACGGCCCCTCATAAGATGGTCATGGATGACAAGAAGCGACGAAACGCGTCTGGTAGATGGTATTTTTTATTTATTTATTTTTTTTATGGGATGGGATGGGCCGATTATAATTGTAAATGCTACCATAAACCAAGCCCAACATCGCGCTGGTCGAGAGGAAATGAATTGGCGCGATGGGGCCAGCTATCGAGGTGATGTCCGCGGGGGGCATACAGCACCAGCCTTTAGGGCTGGCGAGTGTTGTGAATGGTCCTGAAGAATAGCTCCGTGCCAGGGCCTTCGACCATTAACTGGCACGCAGCATTAAATCATCGTTGCTGTCATCATCTTCGTTATCTACTGCCTCCTCGATTCTTACCACCAGTCATTTGTATTATTATCGCCATCCTCGACTCACCAATTTTACGAGTCGAACTGTTATTCAGGATTTACCGAATCGAACCCATCTCAAAAGAAAAAGAAAACATCATTAGTCTCTTCTGAAATGTTGTGAAATAATCGAGGGGTTGACAACTCGTCAAGTCAGGTGTACAATTGTGACGAAATCTGCTGAAGGCTCCTGAAATACATTTCTTGAACGTACCCTCGAAACGTACACAGTCAGGGCCGCCTGAACGGTTTTTTAATTGGGATGCATAATATTGCGCAATATGCTCGGCTGAGTAATCGCGCATTACGGCCCCTCCGAAGCGAGAGTCGCAACCGTCTCTAGCCCTGCGCGCTGAGAAACTGCCTGGGCCAGATGTTCTAGGGACATCTGAAAATCTGCAGTCACTTCAATTCGCGTAAATACACATTAATTTGCACGGAGTCACTTTTGGGCTTTTCTAACCTACCCCGAAAGTAACATAGCCGTTGGTTAATGACGAAATTTAGGTTTATAAATTCTTTTGAATAAAATTAATGTAGATAGCATGTTGAATTCAAGACGAAACACTTTAAATTCCTAAGAGCTCAAGCCGAAATTTATTCAAGATAAATAATGTAATAATATAATATAATAATATAATAATAATAAATGATAATAATAAATAAAATAAACCAATTTTCAACATATTTGTTAAATTTTCAACCAAAAATATGAATGTTCGACCAAGAAGATTAATATTCTATCAAAAGAGACGAATTTCCAACTTATCCAATATAGAGGATAACATTTCAAAAAAACATAGAATATTTAAATTTTTAGAGTAAAAAACATTTTTAACAAAAAAACTAATTTTTAACAAAGTTATTAAATTTTCAAGTAAAAAGTTGAAATTTCGACTAAGGAGATTAATATTCTACCAAAAATGACGAATCTTGAACAAAATATATGAACTTTCTACCAAATAGTTCAATTTTCAATTAAAAAGTTCAATTTCAAACAAAAGAGATTAATTTTCTACCAAAACGACAATTTTTCAAGAAAATACATGAATTTTCTACCAAAAACGAATTTTCAACATAATTGTCAAATTTTCAACCAAAAAGATGAATATTCAACCAAGAAGATTAATATTCTATCAAAAGAGATGAATTTACAACTTATTCAATCTACAGGATAATATTTCAACCAAACATAGAATATTTAAATTTTTAGATTAAAAAACATATTTAACAAAAAAATTAATTTTTAACAAAGTTATTAAATTTTCAATTAAAATGATGAAATTTCGACTAGGAGATTAAAATTCTACCACAAATGACGAATTTTGAACAAAATATATGTAAAAACGATTTTCAAAACCCATGAAATTAGAACCGCCAAATTCTTGAATGATTTACTCGGAATTGGTTAACTTTTTTCAGACAAAACTCATTTTCTCCCAATTCAGCAACTCAATATCTCGGGAGCAAATTTTCATTTTTTGTTTAAACTGAAAATTGTACTTTTAATCGTGATCATCAACCGAGCCTGTGTTTCATTTTGATGTTTCTGTCACTTTGAGATTGTAAACTTCCACATTTTATTTCTTGGAACGGGCAATTATTTCAATTATACTTTTTTGGACTCAATTCAGAAACATTTCAGCTCTGGGGTAAACTTTTTTTTTTAACTTTACAGGGTGATTTCGATTTTACAGAATGTTATATCGCTCTCCAAAAAAATTCAGATTTTTTTTGCTTATCTAATGCTTTACACTCCAAACCTTCAAATATTATTCCAGAAATAAAATAAGAAAATTATTTAACAAAAAAATACCGTTGACTTCACTTATCGATGTTTGTAATTTATTATACTGATTTATCATACTATTATACTATTTATTATATTATATAATGTGCATTTTTATATTTGATAAAAATGTATAAATAATTACTAGCTTTTAGCAAAATTTTATAAAAGCTTTATTATTGAAAATGTTTCATCGTCAAGGCTTCTAATTTCAGCTAGCCTTCGATTTGATGTCCAAGTTCAACTTTAAAGTTAGAATATTAATTTCAGGTTCAAGTATTTTTTATCTGGAACAATTTTTTAAACTGAAATGTCCCAACAAATTATTTGCTGTACCTGCTTTTTTTTTACTTCCAAATTTTTACTAAATAATATTAGTATTACTATAATCGTTACATTATTTTTTTAGGCTGGAAAATTGTACTAAAATTTAAATATTTTTCACTAATAATGCATCTGAAAGAAATAAATCCTTTAAATTTTGGAGCTTTACCATTTTAACAGAAATCACAAATTAAATGAATATTTAAATTAAGCATTCAACTATCAAAATTTAAATTAATTAAATTTAAATATTAGGTGCATTTGCAGAATAGGGGCGTCACCTCTGTTTTGTCAGGATTAATTTTTTGTTGGCAAACAAACTATTAGAATCTTCAATTGAAGGATAAATGAAACGATTTGACAAGGCAAACATTTTTAATTATTGTTACTTTTGTTATTACGATGTCTCAAATATGGGTCTGTCATGATATCGGAATTATCATATTTAACTCACTGTTTAGGTACTTTTAGACCTCCATACGGCCAGAAACACTGTAAATAATTAATTAAACCCCCTTTGACGAGTTACAAAAATTTTAGGAAAATCCCTAAGCCTTTCCAACGTTTATTGGGGGCGGGAAGGCACCCCTTTGACTGATCACAACAATAATGTTAATAATCTCGATCCTAATATGATCATTCCGATATCCTGACAGACCTTGATTTGAGACATCGTAGTAACATATGTAACAATAATTTTAAACTTTTGTTATACGCGACTCTCAAAGGGCGAGATTCTTTTAATCTTTAGACTTTAAAGAGTCGAAGAGAAAGAGAGAAAAAAGAGAGACCGATACACCGAGCTAACAGCGCCATGGAAACTCAAACGCTCGCATCTCCCTCCACTCGATTTTTCCCACTCCGGCCAACTCCCACGCGGCACCGTGGGTTTAAAAAGGCGCGCTCCGCCACAGAACGGCAGAACGATCAGGGCTAGTCTTCCCGCTCTTAGCTCTTTCAACCTCCCCGGGCTGGACGTCCCGCTCGGGCCAGGCAAATCCGCATACACTCTCACCGTCTCTCTCTCTTCCCTAAGGCTGGATCTCCCGCTTTGGGGAACCGAACACCGCCAGGCCACGCACACCAAACGCGTCCCCTTGCTATCGGAATCTGAACTACCATATATTGTCTCTCTCTCTTACTTGCTCTCTTAGCCCAATAACCGCTAACCCTTGTACGCAGACCGAAATAAATTTGTTAAATCTTATTTCTCACCCTTTCTTAATTCATCTTGCTTTTCAATTATTTTACTTCCTCCCCCCCCCCTCTCCGCCTTTCACGAGTCGGCTGGCATGCCAGATAACTCGTTACCGCTGATACGGCTGGCGTACCAGATTTAATCGGCTGGATCCCAAACCCCAATCATCGTAATCATCATGGTGTTTTTCTCCGCACTACGATCATGGGCGGCCTCCAAGCGTGGAGGTACCTAACTAAAACTGCAGGATGTCCTCGGATATATGTGGCTCCCCCTAACAGCCAGAACTAGCTTTCTAAAAGTATGGCAAAGTTCCTCGCAAAGCATAAGGCCGCCTTGGCCAAGGCACAAACTGTAAATATTCAGAAAGCGAAGTGACCATTTCCTCGCACTTCCTCTTACGGAATTTCCATACACCCATCTCCCTCGCACCCTCTCTTTCTATCTTCAGAGATAGGACTTCCGTACATTGTGTGCCCACCTTCACGTACTTCTAGAAGTAGTACCCTCTCACTCCCTGGTACGGAATTTCCCGTATACACCTCCCTCGCTCCCTCTCTTTCTACCTCCAGAGACAGAACTCTAGCCCTCGCTCCCTCTCTTTCTAGCGTCAGAGAAATTTTCTTGAATATCTCCCTACTACCAGTCTATAACAATCACTTCAAAAAGTAAGGAGCATATCAGGTGCCGCGATTGCTCACATTCGACCATAAGCGCAACCGTGTGCCCACTTCAAAGGAGTGTTTGGCGATGTTCAGCCAAAATCAATAACTTTCATGAGTTCAATATAAAAACTCTTTTTATCTATAAATTGTTGAGATTTAGTGCGAATCATGTTACGAATCGCAGACAATCCCCTTGAAACAATTTTCGTGCAATTATTCCTATTTCAGTTTTCCAATTCCACGCAATGGGAATCAAATTATTTCTAGGCCCCCATGATATTGATAATTCATTTGCAAAATATTATGCGTATTAAAAATGATATGAATTTTTTTGTTAATTATCACTAATTTTTTAAAAATATAATATAATTTTCCAATCTAGCTTTTCAGGCATCAATTCAGCATTGATATACTTTAGGAGTATACATTTGTTTCTTCATGATTAAAAATTCGAATTTTGAGAAATTTTTTTGACGCTTCTGAAAAATCGTTGATAATGCGCTTGAGCTATTATGGAGATAAACCCATCAAGTTTATTTATTCTCGATCGTTCAGGCGCGAACGAAACAAAAATATCAGTGTAGCCAAAAACGAATCAAGAGTTCGGTTGGAGTTGAACCGATTCGAAACATGAGTGCGGGCAAAATTGGGTTAGTCCACGCGCTACGAGCAAAATCGAGTTGAAGCTTTAACTCGTTTTGCTCGTGGCGCGTGGGATAATTCGTTCTTGCGCGGAGAAATAATCAACCCGCTTTTGCTCCGACTCTTTTCTTAGTCCGCTTTTGCTATTAGCCCCTCATTTAATCCTTCGCCCGCATAGTGAATTTCACATACGCGGTCCACATCGTGGGTCTTTCATGTCCATGAAGTTTCTTTCAATGTTATTTTTATTAGTAAAATCTGGCAAAATACCTGCTGATTTCCTTATATTCAAGCGCATCGCATTCGCCTTCTGAAACCAAGTCGGAATCTTCTTGACCTAAATTTAATTTGACCAGTTTACTGAGAGCACCCACCCCCCCCCTCCCCCATTAGAAACCGACTTGAACGAGGAAGGGGTAGGAAAATGGGAACCGAGAGTCGGTGTGACGGCAGGGAGGCTAGTATTTTGCGAGGAAGTCTCAGCAATGACCTCTAATGATGAAAGTGTATTACCCATGTGGGCAGAAAACGTCGGCGTAAAGCAGAAACTCATGATAGTGAAAGAGACGGACTGATCCATTCGTCTTTTTCACTCTCATGAGTTTTTGCTTTACTCCGACGTTTTCTGCCCACATGGGACTGTACCTGCAGCCACTTTTTCGTTTCCCGGTTACTACGGACCTACTGTACCATGAGCTAAATAATTAAGAAAAATCTGTATTAGTGAGGCTGTAGACATATCTTTTGACGATGTCGCTAGGGCATCTACTAGAAGTCTTAATATGTTTTTTTTTTAATCTGGACGTAACCCGCGATGCCCATTATCTATTTTTTTGGTCTAGTGCCAGGGTAATGTAATTTATTACAAAGATCTATTAGAAACGTGAGATAATCTACAATTTCATCTTTAGAACCCTCCGTACGTGTTCTTATTTCTTCCCTAATTCTGACATCGATATTATCTCCCGTGAACCGATCTCGAAAATCCGCCTGAAAATCCAGCTATTAGAAGCCTTAACCTCCACGATTAAATTGCGGAACCAAAGTCGAGCTAGGCCAGTCAATAAAAGTAGTAAAGCGCTAATAACTTCAGCATTTGTCACCGGTGAAAAGACCCTATTTTCAGAAATTTTATTTTAGTGAAAAGCCTTTACTGGCGCTAAATTCTTTAATTGAGTTGGTGTGCCAGCTATAGGAGGAGGGATAGGTGGAGGAAAGCCGAAAGTGACTTGACTTTGCAAACCATAGTAATTATATTATATTTTTTGACTTGTCCTGTGAGAGTACCTCGGCTCTAGCAACTAAAGGATTCGTGGCCGGAATGCACAGTGGGCCAGGGGACCGGTAAAAGTGGCAAAAATTCGATCTTACGTTGAATTTGTCTGAAACTTGGTATAAGGGGGTTTTTAGGGTCGCTGATTTCGATTTTGACGTCAAAAATTACAAATTCAAAATGGCTGATCCAATATGGCGGATAAAGTTTCAAAATTCTTACATATTTGTCTGAAATATGGTATAAGGGAGTTTTTAGGATCGCTGATCTCAAATTTGACGTCAAGAATTACAAATTTAAAATGGCGGATCCAATATGGCGGCCAAAATATCAAAATTTTATATATTTGTCTGAAACTTGGTATAAGGGCGTTTTTGGGGTCGCTGATTTCGAATTTGACGCCAAAAAGTACAAATTCAAAATGGCGTATTCAAAATGGCAGATCCAATATGGCGGATGAAGTTACAAAATTCTTACATATTTGTCTCAAATATGGTATAACGGAGTTTTTGGGATGGCTGATTTCAAATTTGACGTTAAAAATTACAAATTTAAAATGGCGGATCCAATATGGCGACCAAAATTACAAAATTTTATATATTTATCTGGAACTTGGTATAAGGGGGTTTTTGGGGTCGCTGAATTCGAATTTGAAGTAAAAAATGAAAAGAAAAAATGTTTTTAAAATAGAAAGCGGGATCACTAAGGGCCTGCAACCTTCCCGCGGTTGACCTTGGAAATTGCAATCACATTAACTTTGGCAGGATAATGACAGGCGTATTGATGAAATAATGACCAAATTCATTGATGTATAAATCATGTTTTACGTTAAGTTCGAAATCAGCGACACCAAAAACCCCCTTATACCAAGTTTCAGACAAATATATGAAATTTTGGTCACCATATTGGATACTCGAATATTTGAATTTTGAACCAACAAGATGAATTTTCAACAAAGAAGATTAATTTTTGACAAAAAAAAAAGACGAATTTTCACAAAAACACATGAATTTTCAAGTAAAAAAGATAACTGTCCAATCGGACATTGAATATTTAAATTTTCCTTTAAAAAAAAATTCAATCAAAGAGAAGAATATTCAACTAAAATTATGGAATATTGAACTGGATTAGTTAAATCTCTAGTTAAAAAAATTAATTTTCAACTAAAATGATGAAATATTGAACTGGATTATTTAAATTTTCAGTTAAAAAAAAAATTATTTTCAACCAAGAAGATTAATTTTCTATACAAAAATACGAATTTTCAACTAAAAAGATAAACTTTCAACGAATAATTTAAATAGGTAAATTTACATTTGAAAAAATTAATTTTCAACCCATAAAAAGGCAACCTTTGAACAAAATACATGAATTTTCATCTAAATAGTTGAATTTTCAGCTAAAAAACTATCAATTTTTAATTAAATAGTTGAATTTTTAAATAATAAAGATAAATTTTCTGCCAAAAATGGAATAGTTAAATTTTCAGTTCAAAAAAGCGAATTTTTAACAAAATAGTTTAATTTTCCAACAAAGTGATGAATTTTCAACAAAAATTATGAATCTTCTACTCGAATATTTGAATTTTGAACCAACAAGATGAATTTTCAACAAAGAAGATTAATTTTTGACAAAAAAAAAAGACAAATTTTCACAAAAATACATGAATTTTCAAGTAAAAAACATAACTGTCCAATCGGACATTGAATATTTAAATTTTCCTTTAAAAAAAAAATCAATCAAAGAGAAGAATATTCAACTAAAATTATGGAATATTCAACTGGATTAGTTAAATCTCTAGTTTCAAAAATTAATTTTCAACTAGAATTATAAACCTTCTACTGGACTAGTTGAATTTTAAACAAAAATGATAAATTGTCAGCAAAGAAGATTAATTTTCGAACAAAAAATACCAATTTTCATATAAAAAAGATAAACTTTCAACCAAAAATTGAATAAGTAAATTTTCGGTTCAAAAATAATTGTTCCCTAGTAATTCTTGGAATTTCCCTAAAATCTCTTGAAATCTTTGAAGACCTTCGATATCTTTGATACCCTTCTCAAATCCCTCGAAATATTTAAAATCTCATGAAATTTCTCGGAATCTCGTAAAATACCCTAAAATCTTTCAAACCCTTTGAAATCTATTACAATGTTTTAAATATCTAAAATGCTTGGGGACCTTATAAAATCGCATGGGTAAGATGAAACTTCTTGAAATCCTTCAAAATCCCTTAAATCGTTTAAAATCCTTTCAAACCCTTTGAAATCTGTTGAAATCTTTTGAAATTTCGATTTTTGAGATGCCGGATATATTATGTTAGTCAATCTAGCAAAGACCTTTGAAAATATGTTTAAACGCAAAGGTATGCTTTTCGCTGATTGCGACTTGAGAGTATCATTTATTCAACTGAAGATTCAGAATTCTGAATGAGAATTTTCAGAGCAACTGTATCACCAGATTTCTCGCTAGAATATGAAAAAAAGGACTTTATACGTAGAAAAGATAAGAAATTTTCCTGGATTTTGGGATATCCGAAAGTGATCCGAAGCAGCAGGTATGTGGGTAGAAAGCTGATGAAGGACCAGCTTGCTGGTTACTGGTTAGAACTGCTCAATATCCTTTGTTAGAAAATATACAAAGGAACAGGTGTCAAGTGAACCTTCGAAATTTGGCAGAAAAGAAAGGAGAATCCAGCTTGAAATTCGGAATTTGAGAATCTGTTTACAATTCGAAGATCGGAATACCGCTATCTTACTTAATCTCTAAATCTAAAGTCTAAGTGTCTGGCATAAGTCTAGACTTTACGAAACGACGTAAAGGTTGGTTCAAAGATCCAAAATGCAAAGATCAATGAGAAGGGAAAATAAATCTTCAAATGCCTTCCGCTTCACAAATACAGTGCTACGATAGTGACGTCACAAAGGGAAAAGGCCCACCAAAGATCTTATCCAAGATTTCGGAACTTCAAACTAGAGTCTTTTAAGGATGTATCCTACAAAAAAGGAGAATGACTGTCATTTTTTTCCCGAATTAGAGAAAAGATATCTGATCATAGTATAATGAAAAAAAGTTCCGATCACGATTTTTTAATAAAAAAATAGTTATATATAGTTTTTTGTTTTTTCTTACGTCGCGGATAAAAGTCGTAATGTTGATCCGATTTGAATTATTAATGAAAACTTATTTTGTTTCATTTAGGATACAAGGCCTCCGACTCACTTCAGAGATAAAAAATAGTGTAAATAGTGTCACAACATTTTTTAAGGATAAAAAATAAATATCAAAGTTTTTTCTCATTTGTCCGCTTAAATGCGAACTGAAGTAATAAAACCTAATAAGAAAATCCAACTATTTTCGGTTGAAATTCTTCTCGGTAGAAAAGTATACTGAAATTTAAGAATCTTAAATTAGATTGAAATCAAATTCAAAATCCCATTTAACGTCTAACACTCAAGTAAATGTATAAATTCTTGAAAATAAACCAAGAATCTTACGATAAAATTTGGACAAATATCACAAAATGCTCCTATTGTAATTCCTGAAAACAAAATAAAATTTGGTTTCTTCGGACAAAAATAAAAAAGAGGAAAGAAAAATGAGAAGGCAACCAACCAAATCCCCTTCCTTCTCTTTTTTTACGTTCGTAAATTATTTTTATCCACAATTTGTCTGGAAATAATATTTATTTGGGATTCTATAATGAACAAGCAATGAAATCCGTTCATCATGACTTTAAAATCACGTGGGAGAAGTATGAAGTTGGAAGAGCGCATTCTAATTATGATGAACAATTATTGCGCGCTGTTTATGAATACAACTCTTCTCACATCTAAGTTTTTTTCTCTATCAAAATATACAAATACATTTAAAAACTTCAATTAAGTTTCAGTGCTCCAGAAATTATTTTTCAAATTATTGTACAAAATGTTATGATGATATGAAGCTTATTTAAATAATTCCATAAGTTCACAGCTTTATTCGAGTTATTCTTATTTTTCACTGCAATATAAAGGGTAATTTATGATGATCAAATAAAATCCAATGACATTAAAATTTGAGAAAAGTGATGACGCTGCAGTCGTTCGAAAAGAGTCCGAAAAGCAGGCAGGTAAAAACGACATTCTCGTATAGCGAATGTATCAATTAAATTGGAATAAGTAATAAATGTGCAGCCAATCTACGTGTTTTTTCGCTAAAAGTACTTGATCCAAATAAAATTTTCTTACTTATCTGGTTTCGTTAGCTAGTTTTAAAAAATTGTAAGAATTTTCTGAAAATTGCACAAAACCAGACCATATTTTAACCTTAAAAATAAAATAGCGACACCGGATAAGCGGGAAAATTTTGTTTAAATAAAGTTCTTTGACCCAAAAAATTAATGTAGAGATTCGCTGATACGTAACTTGGAAAAAAGTAGTTGAAAGCCGCTTTAGTTACGAAATTAGTTAAAAAAAGGTATTAAAACCCTTTAAGCCACTTTTATTTTGACAGAGATCGAAGAAATGTTTCCATTTTTGTCCAAAACATCCCTATTTATGTTCTACTGAACGATCCTGCAAAGATCTGAGACGTTCATGACAAAAATTTTTAACTCCCGTTCAAGCACTCCGTGACAGTATAAAAAGATGAGACGACAGAAAAAATTCCGAAAGGGATGACTGAAAAATCCCGAAAAATGAAATCTCCGACACTATTAAATTGC
Organism: Andricus grossulariae; assembly: GCA_011634705.1. NCBI lineage: Eukaryota > Metazoa > Arthropoda > Insecta > Hymenoptera > Cynipidae > Andricus > Andricus grossulariae. The sequence goes on along the minus strand of JAABKJ010075445.1, from coordinate 74,761,828 downwards.
CGAATTGGCTAATTTCCTAATAAAATTCCCGAAATTATAAAATTGTCGATGTATAAAAATCCCGATTTGGAAAATTCCTGACAGGAAATATCCAAAGTAAAAAATTCCCGAATTCACACATGACAAAAAATCGTTTTTCGATAAATATTATTTATTTATTAAAAATACAATAATCAAATACTTTTACCAAAGAAACTTTTTTACCGTTTAAAGTTTTTAAAAATTATTGTTTGAATTTAAAAGAACAATGATTTTATAACAATAGTATCCAAAAATAAATTAAAAAACATGTGAGCTTCGAAAGAAACAAAAAATTTCTCCCTAAATTTTCTTCAAGCCTGATAACATTTTTCAAACAAACTTTGCAGGATTCAATTCAGCACCTATTTATATCGAAATTTATTTACTTTTTTTTTTAAATTAAAAATTCGATATTTAAGAATGGTTTTCGTATTTTTTTAAATACTATGCACATTTTCAAAGACAATTTTTCATCCAGAAATAAACATTTTTTAAAATTATTGTTATTTTAAATTCAAACAATAATTTTAAAAAACTTTAATAAAATAAAATATTACATACTGTCGACAATTTTATTATTCGTGAATTATTCAATTCGGGAGTTTTATATTTCGGCACTTTAATAATTTCGGGAGTTTGCAATTCGCGAATTTTACAGTGTCGGGAATTTTATTATTCGGGATTTTTCAGTCGTACCAAGTAAGCTGTATCAATTACAATAGTTGAGAGTTTATTTTAAAGTAGATTTCACAGAACAAGATATTTTTTATGAATATAATGATGAAGAAATTGGAAAATACATGCGAGAACTTCATTAGATGAATAGTCTAAAAAATCCATCGAAATTGCAGACCACAGAAAAAAATTAATAATAAAGAATATTAAAGAACTATTTTTAGATATTGCACTAAAAGTTTAACCAGTTTGAAAAAAAATATATTATTGTAGAGTAAAAAAAATATAACTTATAAAAGAATGTAAATTATAAGAAATAAATTTAGATTTATTAGAAAATATATGAAACAGTATTATAAATTATTCATGGACTTTTATCTTCGGTATTTATCAAAATAACCATTGTTTTGCAAAGCGTAATTTATTTTCAATTTGAATGGTTCTTGTCGGAGCTAAGTTACCATCAGTGCGCCTCGAGGAGTATGATAGGAGTTGCTTACAGCGCTCTAAGTGGCTGTTGGCAAACTATATCGATTGGTGCTATCGGGAAGTAGTGGAGGCTAGAGGGGAACTGAAAATTTTTGCCGGACGCGCCGTCTATATTTATCGCGGTTAATTAAACTTGCACCGTATCTAGGTTTATAATATCTTTGATTATACTGTGTGGAGGCGCACCAGCAAAACTCGTCGCAGTCCCACTCGGGCAACCGCCGCACAGTGGGCTGAATCGGGAATTTACCATTCAAAATACCTACAGCCTACAATTCTCAACCGATTTTCAATTTTTTGCTTAGAAGTGACCAGCGATAGTTGCACAAGAGCGTATATGGATTCGATTTTGCAATTTTCTTAATTTTCTCTTTTTTATATAAATAAACAACGAGCGAAAATGAGACATTTTTTAATTATTATTTTTTATCTTCAAATAAATAACTTAAATTATCCCATTCTCGACGAAAATGAATGACCCCTGCGGTGGTTGTTAACCTTTAGTTTATATATATATATATATATATATATATACACATACAGTGAAGTCTCACCTATTTCAAGCCGCACTTATTTCAAGTCGCACCTATTTCAAGTCGCCCCTATTTCAAGTCCCCAGTACACGGCTATTTCAAATTCCGCAGTTCCGTCATGTCCCACCACGGTCCCTGTATGGTCTCCTCCGCGTCAGTGACTGACAAAATAAAAAGACGCCCGAAGAGCGGATAACCCTCATTGGTTTAAATTGAATATTTTAGCATGACGCCATTGAAATGTATACGCCTTTTTAGAGAAAATATTCTAAACGTAAAAGTAAGTTATAAATATCAGAATAATATTGTTCAAGCGTAGAATGTATTTTCTCAGTCATCTCCCATTTTTTTGTCGATTGACAACCTTTCAGTGTCACGAAATAAAATATCCTAAATTTCAGGTTAGTGTATCAGATTTGGTACTCTAATCTCAAATTTCGGGTAATAGATTATATTTCGGTATACTGAAAGGTCTCCAACCGATAAAAGGATGAAACAGAATTGCACGAATGCATTCTACACTTAAAAAAGATTACTATTCAGACCTTTATAACTTACTTTTACGTTCATAATATTTTCTACGAAAAGGCGTATGAATTTCCATGTCAAGATGTACCAACTATGCTAACTTTCCTAGAATTTCCACCTGTTCTAGCATGCACATGACGCCATGTTACAATACTCACTATTCCGCGAAATATTCGAGTCGTTTTTTGATTCTATTATATTGATTTTTAGTTGACAAATTGTATTATTTCAAGGAAATGTTATATTTGTCACGCCATACAGCGCGCACATCGATACAAGGCCGGGGCAGCCAATGAACGTTGCTTGAAAAAATAACCTGAAGGTCGCGGTAGAGGTGGGGGCCCTTCCAGCCTGGAAATGATCGAATCGTTAAGTTTCGCGGCCCCTAAAATAGGCGAGACTACACTGTTCTAAGCTAATGCAGTAAAGTGTAGTGTAAAGTGTTTGAATGCCAGAATAAGTGAAAGCGATGATGCTGAATGAGTAAGGAATTTAAGCAACAAGTTGTTGAGGTTAGGAGTGTCGTGTTGTAGAAAGTTATCTTTGTTTTTTAATATTTACGATATTTTTTTGTTGTGGGTGCGGGTTTCAATAAATAATAAGTTACTTCAATCCTTTTCATGACAAACTATATTCTGTAATAATTGTTATAAAGATGTAAATGTCAACGCGCCTGTCCGAACTCGACAAAAACATAGACAAGAGTGGTCCCATTCCCGACAGCGACTAGCTGTACCAAAACTGTGGGAAACTTTCAGTAAGAGCAGAATGAAAGAACGGAAAATTAGACAAGCTAGGCGCTCCTATATTCCTTCACTCCATCCCGACTGCTCGTTGTAGTCTCGCCGTTCTATATTCGTAATAGCTTTGTTTTCCCTCTCACATGATCCTGCAGCTTACTTATCTCTTGCAAATATGAACGTGTTTTATTAACTAATAATTGAATATTATTACTCATAAGCTCGCCTATTGAATACTGATGTGATTCATAAGACAAAGGTTTCGCGAATATATCAGCAATTTGGTCTTTGGATCTTATCCATTTAATCATTATATGTTTTCTTTCAACACATTCTTTTACATAGTCCTCTTTGACTTTGGCCATGTGTCTTAATTTATTACCTCCATATGTCTCTGCGCTACTCGCCGTGGTAAGTGAAGAGTCGATCGTAAAAGTGCAATCTCAGCTCTTTTCATCGATGTGACTTTATAACAGGTATAGTTAGCGTCCCTTGAATTATTATTACTCAGTTTTCTGAAAAAGGGAAATATAACTATAGAAAGCTTTGCCGTAAAAGGGTCTGCTTTATGAGTTTATGGTGTCAAGACCCACTGTGATCGACCTTTATGGTCGAGCTGATAAGCGCTCCGCCCCGAAAATTGAAGAGCTTAAGTCGTAGAAAAGGTGATCTTCAACCTTCGAGAAATATATTCTTAAAGATTTCAGTATAAGATATACATTATCAGGGCCGCTATTAGGCTTTGTAAACAGTAGAAAACAGTGAAAATGGCACTTTTCAAGCAAACGTAATTAATATTTTTTATGAAATTTTCATTGACAAAATACTTTTATGTGGATTCTGAGGACCTGAAAAACAATATATTAAAAGCTCAAATTAAAAAGTGCATAACTTCGTGGTTAAAATCTTAAATGGAAAAAAGTTGATTTTGCCCATGTTAATTACATAAGACCTTCAAAGACAATGGGACACCTCTAAATATTGTTTAAAATAAAAAAATAAAAAACCTGGCTTCTACAATCGCATATACTACCGTTATTTGCCTTTCGCTCCTAAGAAAACCAAAAGTGTTTTTTTCTGGTCAACCTACTAACTATGCGCTGAATCCCGGACTCGGAGAACAAATTTTTATGAGGTTTTTTGAGGTTATGTAAAACCCTGACTTGCTAGGATTTTCGGACCTCGAATTCGGATTCAACGGCCCCAAAAATATATAATAAACATGGTCTGACCCCTGGACTCGAAAAAAAAATATTATGACCTGACAAATTTCCAAAATCTACTCAAATTTGTTTTCATTATTGCAGGCTTATTTATATTTTTCCTAATCCGCTTTTTCAGAAAATGTGATCTTCAACCTTCGAGGAAAATATTCTTAAAATTTCAGTATAAGATATAAATTATTAGGTCGTCGTGTCCTGTGACCACCCATCTCACGGTTGTGAGACGTGGCCATGAGTGTGATTTACCGCGGTCCTACTGGGAACCGGTGTCATTTTTAGTTGGCAGTTGCTCACAGTGGGTCGTCTCCACGGCCTACGACTCGTACAGGAAACATACACTCGTCAATAAAGTCACTCTTCTGCCCCTTGGTGCAAAATATACAATTATTACAAAACTTTCTGACCAACAGATTTCTTGAAAAAGGTTATTAATTTGCATCAAAGAACAACAAGTTTTTGAGTATTTTCATGAGAGCTTTTCCAGCATATTCAGAAATCGGTGATAATTTTACAACCTGGCTCAATCTATAAAAAAGGATTGTCACGCGAGGAAGTTTAGCATTTAGACCGTATTTAAAAAAAATAAGATATGGATCTGCTCCCTCATACTCACCGAGCGCTTTGTTTGTGTGTTTTTTTCTAATTTATAAAGTCTAATAAATTCCGAAGTTCCTTTTAACTATCTTGTTTTCCGTGTGGAAAAACATGATGACAGTCTTGAATTATTCTAAGCCAGTACAGTTTTTCTCAAGCTTGACTATTCACGCAATATCCGTCTGGGTATAGTTTTCCTACGTGAATAAAGGAATTTACGGAATTGAAAGAATTTACGGAATTCACGGAATTCATGGTATTCACAGACTTCACGGAACTCACGGAGTTCACGCTATTGACGGAATTCCAGAAATTAATGGCATTCACGGAACTCAGGTAATTCTCATAATTCATGGGATTTACGGTATCCATGGAATTCGCGGAATTCACGGAATTCTCCAAATTTTCAAAATTCACTGAATTCACGGAATTTAAGGAATTTAGGGAATCCACGGATCTCACGGAGTTCACGGTATCCACGGAGTTCCAGGAATTCACGGAATTCATGAAATTCACGGAGTGTAGGGAATTTAAGGAATTCATGTAGCTTACAGAATTCAAAGGATTCGCGGAATTAGCGGAATTCAATTAAATCACTTCAAGGAATTCACGGAATTCTTGGAATTCTCAGAATTCAAGGAATTAACGAAATTCACAGAATTCACGAAATTCATGGCATTCAAGCAATTCATGGAATTCACGTTATTGATCTTATTCACAAAATTCATGGAATTCATGAAATTCACAGAGTTCAAGGAATTTAAGGAAATCACGGAATTCAAGTAATGAGCGGAATTCAGGGAATTCACGGATCTCTCGCAGTTCACGGTATTCGCAGAATTCCAGGAATTCATGGAATTAATGGAATTCACGGAGTTCACGGAATTTACGAAATTCACGGATTTCGAGGAATTCAAGGAATTCGTCGCATTTATGTAATTCAGGCAATTCACGGAACACAGGAAATTCTCGGAATTCATGGAATTTACGGTATTCATGGAGTTCAAGGTATTCAGGGAAAATACGGAATACAAGGAATTCTCGAAATTCTCGGATTTTACGGAATTCAAGGAATCCACAGAATTCGCGGAATTCATGTCATTCGCGGAATTCATGGAATTCACAGAATTCATGAAATTCGCAGAATTCATGGAATTCACGGTATTCGCGAAATTTACGGAATTCGAGGAATTAGTGGAATTCACGAAATTCACGGAACTCACGGTATTCACGAAATTGATGGAATTCTCGTAATTCAAGGAATTCATGGAATTCAAAGAAATGGCGGAATTCTAGAAATTCTCGCAATTCACGAAATTCAAGGAATTGACGGAATTCACAGAATTCGCAGAATTAATGGCATTCACGGCATTCACGGAATTCACGAAATTCACGGAACTCACGGTATTCACGGAATTCACGAAGTTCATGGAATTCACGAAATTGATGGAATTCTCGTAATTCTCGTAATTCATGGAATTCAAGGAATTCACGGAATTCAAAGAAATCGCAGAATTCAAGGAATTCACGGAATTCAAAGAAATCGCAGAATTCAAGGAATTCTCGCTATTCACGAAATTCAAGGAATTGACGGAATTCACAAAATTCGCAGAATTCATGGCATTCACGGCATTCACAGAATTTACGTCATTGATTTCATTTACGAAATTCACAGAATTCATGAATTTCACGGATTTCAAGGAATTCACGGAATTCAAGGAATTCACATAATTCAGGGTATTCACGGAACTCAGGAAATTCTCGGAATTCATGGAATTTACGGCATTCATGGAATTCACGGTATTCACAGAATTCACGAAATTCATGGAATTTACGAAATTCGAAGAGTTGAAGGAATTCGTGGAATTCAAATTATTAACAAAATTTGAAGGAATTCACGGAATGCATGGAATATATGAAATTCAAGCAAATCATGGAATTCGCGAAATTCAAAGAATTCAGGGAATTCACGGAAATTAAGGAATTCGCGTACTTCACGAAATTCACAGAATTTAGAGATTTAACGGATTTCAAGGAATTCACGAATTTCATCCTTTACAACATCTCGTGGGGGCTGGAAGGCACCCTTTGACTGGTTCCCGAGATAATTTTTGTCAAACCCCTACCCCTTTCGAATAGCTCGTGACAGCGGGAAGGCACCCATGTGACTGGTCACACAAATAATGCTGGCCAAACCCCTATCCCTTTCCAGTACTTCGTCGGGGCGGAAAGGCTCCCCTGTCACTGGTGACAGAAATAATGTTGATCAATACCCTACCCCTTTCACAGAATTCACGGAATTCATGGAATTCACGGAAATCTATATATATATATATATATATATATATTTTAGGCGGTTCGGAATTTTTCTTTTTTCCGCAAAATCGCATTATCTCAAATGGCCCACTTTTGGCATTCACTGACTTATATACTGACATCGACAATGAGTAGAAAACAATCCTCTATGAGTCTATGTGGAATCACAGTTTTCAAGAAATCATCATAATTGAAGAATGCGTCCAAACTACTTTGCAGTGGTTTTTTTCTTACTATAAACAATATAATCTCGGTAAATTGACTGGCAAAAGAAAATAATGCAATTTTTTCATTTTTATATCCGAAAAATACAATAATATGGTACTGAAGATATTTACGCCTCAAAATTTCTTCTTATGCAAAAAAATCAAATAAAACATTTAATTATAATTTAAAATTCAAATGAATTCATTCAAATTTAAAATTTAAATGTTCCAGTATTCCAATATATTATAATACTTTGTATATGCGAGGTATATTACGTTAACTAATAATTTCACCGCAATTTCTACCATTTCGCTTCGAGCACCAATTATCGTCTTCACGAAGTGCGATTCCGCGAAAGCGTGACACCTTGCATATTATAAGTCAACGAAGAAATGCGTTTGCATGTCGCCAATTCTATGCACGTAACTGGCGGTAATGAAGTTATGACGAGATCATAGCGAAAGATGATGTGGAATAATTGAATTTCTCAAACCAATTGCGGAATGTCACTGATATCTAACATCCTAGAACTAAAATAAAATCGCGATTAAGAAAGGGAGTCAATAGCTAATACAAATTTTAATAATTCACTATATTGAAATGAAATCTTTATTCGAACTCAGTTTTATTTCCATCCTGCCTACAAATTGGTAGTTTTGCAATTTTTCAATCAATAGGAGCAAATGCACGCGCGTAAACCGTGCGTTCAGCTCCTAGATTTTTATTTTCTAACATTATAAACATAAACAATATAAACATCAATTTATTGAACTAAGTTTTAAATATTCAACGTTTTTCAAATTATTGAAACAATAATTGATAATTTCGAATTGGGAGCGCTTGAAATTTAAAAAATTACCTAATCAGAAGCTCATAAAATTGGAAAAATTTATTTTGTATTGAAGATTCTCGAAATTGAATAATTTAAAATTATAATTTCGAAAATAGGACAATTTCAAAATTGTATAATTTCAGATAAGAGTTTCGAATACTGGATCATTTCGAATTCAAAGCAATTATAATCTTATTATTTCTAATGAAAAGGGTAAAAAATTCAATAATTTAAAATTGAAAACTTTTTAATCATAATAATTTTTTATCCTAAGTGATAAAAATTTGACACTTTGAAATTAAATGTTAAATTGAGTGTTTCAAAATGAAAACTTCTGAAATCCTAGAATTTTAAATTATTACATAAGAAATATGATTTAGTATTAATATTAATTAGACACAGTTTTCTAAGATCAAAAAATAAATTCACCCTGACTAATACTGTTCGAAATGAAAACTTTTTCAATTATAAGCCAGTAGTAGTAAAATTCAATTATTAAAAAAAAAATGTTCAAAATTAGGTAATTTTAAATAGGAAACATTGAAAATTAAAAAATTTTCTACTACCAAATGTTGAAAACTAAACGATTCCGAACTTCATGCAAAACGGAAAAATTTATAATTATCAACAATCGCAATATTAACACCTTTTATACACATAAACCTTTCAAAATTTTAATTATTTCAAGTAAATTTGAATGAATTAAAAAATTTCAAGTTGTTGATTATAGTTTTATAAATTTAATCATTTCCATTTAAATTGCAAATCAAAATTTATAAAAGAGGAAAATCAAAAATCCAGCACTCATCATGAAAATTCAGAATTTCGGTTGTAAACAACACAATCTTTTACTTTTTAATTGAAATCGTTTAATTTTTAACATTTCATCTATAATTTTGAAATTGATTCATTCTTAAAATCTTCCAATCAAATACTTTTAAACACTCATTTAATTACACAAATACACCGAACTCTCGGTTTCAGTCTAGTTTCGAGGGTTGCCTGAAAAATGCCTCGGCCACAATTCGGGGGGATCCAAACGTAAACTGTCAAGGCCGTCTGAACCGTTTCAATTGGAATGCATAATATTGCGCAATCTCCGCATGTATGTACCCGCCCACTGCACCTTTCGACTGCGCTGCTGGTGTTTTTCATGCACGAGTGGCAACTGTCTCTCGCCCTGCGCGCTGAAAAACTGTGTGGGCCCACAGTTCTAGGATGGCCGAGACCAGGGGGACAGAATCCGAGAGTTGGGTGTAAATATAAAATTATTAAATTGAAAACCCACTGAAATTGAAACCAAACAATTCAGAATATTTAAATCTATACTTATTTAATATAGAACTGACTATCAAGGCTTTCAAATATGAAATATTTCTGAAAATTGTGCTAACATTTTTAATCTTTGAATTTGAAACTACAAAATTGTGAAATTTGATATTGAAAACCTACAAAAATTAAGCAATATTAAAACGAATATTTTCCACTTCAAGCTTTTGAAGCAACAAAAAAATTAGTTTTTAGGTCTCAAAAATTGAACTGTTTTAGAATTTTGCATTCAAAACTGTATTTTTTAACTAAAATTATATACATTTCAAAGTGATATTATAATAAGTTATATTATATATATATATATATAATTAAAAACTAAAGGTTAACAACCACCGCAGGGTCCCACTGGGAGTAACTGTCATCTACCGAATCCATTTCAAGGCAGATAGGGTTCTACACGTCGCAGAATTTCTCGGAGACGAAATATGTTGTTTTTAGAGGAAATTAGGCGATACATATTTGTCTTTTCTTTTTGATTCTAATAGCGTTGATTGTCTTCTTTCGTTATCCGCTGGAAAATTTGAAAAAAGTTTCAAATTAAGAAAATAGCGGCGCTTTTTCTGAAAAAACTGAAAGTAGATTTTCTCAACAACAAAAACCCCACCTCCGCTAGTATAAAACTTTTAAGATATCTTCCTTATCAAAGTATAAATTTAAAGAAAAAATTGTTAAGATATATAAAGTTTGGTTTTTTGAGAAAAAATAATTCAAATTTGTCTTAGAAAAACTGCGGCTTTTTATAAATTTGAAATAGGCAGATTACGAAAGAAGACAATAAACGTTATTAGCAATAAACAAGAACAAGTATAAATATCTCGATTAGGTCAAAAGTTGTGAAAAACATTTTTTTTTTTTTGAAAAACAAAGCACAAAATTGAAATACTCATAACTTTTCGAAACTTTTTTTGTTTTTTTTTAAATACTCAGCGCCTAATTTCGACTAAAAAACATTTTATTTCGTCCGCAATATATTCTGCGACTTCAAGTGTAGAACCTTGTCTGAATTAGAATGAATTCGGTATAAAATATTTTTGAAAGACTCCAGGAGACTTCGTTTTTGCCACAGAAAATTTTATGTGCGTATCCGGGCCCTCATTTGAGGTACGTATTGTAAAACTATAAACAAATTTTTTTGAGGATGGATAATCGTACGTAATTGTGTGCAACACAGCATTGGGTGGCGATGATGTTACTTTTTCGCTACTATGTACAGTTTTTTTTTAAATATAGGATATCTGTATTATCATAGATATTTGCATGCGTATGCATTGAAACTATATTGCAAAATAAAAATAATCATTATCTAAGTACATTTGTTATTATTCGATCAGATATAAGTACACAAGAGCTCCAGTATAAGATGGACTGATTTAGTAGTTCCTAAAACTCCTGGCCCGTGCCATTTCCAATTGGAAATGGTTCAGGCGGCCCTGACTGTTTAAGTTTCGAGGAACTGATTTAGTAGCAAGGCCAGTGCGAGGCAGGCCCCGAAACTGCTCTTATATTGGAGCTCTTGTGTGGACTGTAATTCCATTCAACTATACTTTTTGCATGCATATGTGTTAAAAATATATACTGCACAATAAAAAAATCATTGTCTACAGACATTAGTAGACTGCAATTCTGATCAACCATATTTTTTGCATGCGTATGAGTTGAAAATATATTGTACATTAGAAATAACCATTGTCTAAAGAGATTTCTTTTTATTCGAGCAGATATAAGTACACAAGAGCTCGAATATAAGAGGCACTGATTGTGAAGTCCCTAGAACCGCCGGCCCGTGCAGTTTTTCTGGGGAGCAGGGCGAGAGTGGTTGCGACTGTCGTCTCGGAAGGGCCTCCGTGCGCGAGTACTCAGTCGATTATATTAGGCATTACAATTGGAAACGATTCAGATGACCCTGACTGTTTACGTTTCGTGGCACTGATTCAGTAGCGAGTCCAGTGCGAGGCAACACCGGAAACTGCTCTTATATTGGAGTTCTTGTGCAGGTTGTAATTCTAGCCAACCATACTTGTTTTTTGCATGCGTATGAGTTGAAAATATATACTGCACAATAAAAACAATAAAAATCAAAAAGAATCCATTGTGTGAAGTAATTTTTTTTTTTAATTCGAGCAGAAATTAGTAGGCTGTAATTCTAAGCAACCATACTTTATGCATGCGTATGAGTTGAATAAGTATCACACACAATGAGCCTGTAGTAATGCAATATATTAGAGACTTACAAAAAATACATCATTGCTAGTTCATGTGAATTCGTAGCCTCCAACTATAAGTTTCATGGATTGTATGCAAATCCATATTGCATCTCAGATAACAATCGTGCGACGCACGCTTCAAGCACATGTGCGAGTCGCACGATGCGACCCATATCGCACGCTAATGGCATGCACATTCCGCGACAGAGTGATGGGTAAATGCGTGCTTGCACAGTGAGGCTCATTCAGCCATCACTCATATTTCGCCGTAGTCCTTGCTGAATAAATATAAACCATATGTCAATAATATTTTTTATTGAGCAAATTCGATTCAGTTGAATCAAACTAATATCTTATTTCAAAGGATTGATGTATTTATCTTATTCCAAATGATATTTGCACATGCGCAGAGTTGTCAAACTTCACGATACATCGAACATCGCTGCCGACGTTGCCGTCAGTGAGGTTATGTGAGCGTTATGTTGTGGTGTACGCTAGTGCTTTTCCAGTTGTTATAAAATTCCAACGAACTCGATCATTGCGATATTATTTTTCGTATATTTTAGCATTAATTAATGTTTGCGTTCCACGAATTGTGCTAAAGAAACTGGTAAGTAAAGAAGAATATAAATATATTTTTTCTTTTAAATAGTAGAAAATTAAAAGTTAGGTTAAAAAATCTCATCTTTGCCACGTAAATATATGAAAAAACATGAAGAATCATAAAAATCATTTACAGTTTTAGGGTGCCCTTGTAGAAAGAAAAGATAGACTATCTTGACGTCTACTGATAAATATGGAAAAAGCTTGGAAGGTCACAAAGACAAAAATCTGGCAGAGGAAACTTTTCTGGAATCTTCAAGAATTGAAAATTGCAGTCTCCACAAATCGAATGAAGTCCTCTTTCATTTATCTCCTCAGAACTTTCTCGTGTGACATCCATGAAACGAGTGATTTCCAAAAAACATGACTTTCGGGATTTCGGCTAAAAAAGCACAAAAAACAGGTATATTTGGAAGGTCATTACTCGTGACCTATTTAGGGTAGGAACATATATTTTTTTTTAACTTAAGCAGAATTTAGCCCTCTTGTATTCATTCTGTAGTAAATTTCTTTCATGATAACCCCGAAACGAGCTATTTACAAGAAACTGAACTCTGGGCATTTATCCGTAAATTGAGGTCGAAATGGGCCACCTTCGGCAGGTGCTAACTCGCGATCTATTGTAGTTCGGACAATGTTTTTTTTTTCTGAAATTACAGGTATTCACGTCTACTTTAATTCATCTGTTGACCATTTTTAGATCTGGCGATCAGGATTCGAGCTACTGAGGAACCAAAAAAAAAATTTGATTTTTGGCAAAAAATTGAAAAAAATCTGGTTTCTTTGACAGGCCGTAACTCCTAGATCATAGGTGGTAGAATACCCTTTATTTTTTGTTCTACGTATAATTTTACCTACTTTAATTTTGGTAAGAAAACTTTTATCCCTAAAATGCACAGGAAAGCATCAATCCAGTGCCATGTGATATTTTGCACCTTTTATACCAAAAAAATGTCCGTGTTCCGGGACAATATTCTGTTCACAAAACCTGACCCCTCATTATGCACCTCCAAATGAAGTATTTAAGAGAAAAAAAAAATGACTACTTTAAAAATTATCGGATAAAAGTACCAGATGACTGGACTACTTGTCAATTTGTCCCGGAAGATCTGTGAATCTTTGACTTTTAGTCCGATTTTCGCTAATAGTGAAGTAATACTTGATTCATTTGCACAAAAATAATTGTTCAAACATTTTATTATTATTTTTAATAATATTCTTTTAGAATAATACTAGAAAATTGCATTTTTTCAAAAAATGTCCACTTTTTGTCCAATTTTCCATTAGAGTGAGGTAGATAATTAATTGAAGTAAACAAGATTATATTTATATACAATTTTTTATTATTGTTAATCATGTTCAATTTCAGTAATGCTAGAAAGTTGCGGGTTTTCCTGAAATTCACAACTATTTTTATACTTTTCACTTGGGATAAGTTATTAATTAATTCAATTTAACAAAAATAATTAATTTAACAAATTATTATTGTTTATAACCATCCTTTGCTTTATCAATGCTTGATAGTTGTGGCTTCTTCTGAAATGTTTACCTTTTTACCCACCTTTTACTTAATGAAGTAATTCATAATGCAAGTTAACAAACATAGTTACTTAAACAATGTATTATTGTTTATAATTATGTTCTCTAAGATAATTAAGTGCTATAAAGTTGCTGCTTTTTGTCAACTGTTCACCTTCGCTTTGCATTTTTAGTTATAAACAAATAATAAATAAACATGAGAGAGAATCATATTTTAAACAATCTCTTTCTTTTCCGTCAATATAATTTTATGAAATGAAACAGATATTTCTTGACTGCAGAAAGTCTATACCTAGTCCCGTAAGATATAATCAATTAATTATTTGTTTGAGGTCTTTTTAATCTTCATATATCTATATGATCATCGACGAGACGTGCTTTCTCTAAGAGAGGAGACTGCAATGAACTTCTTGTTGTAATTCAAAACAAAACTTTTACAAGTCATTTAAAGACCTAGTCCTCCCACCTACTTCTAATTATTCCATTCTTTGTTTTTGTCTCTTGTGTAAGATATCTTTTTCGCAAAATGATTTGTCTAAACATTGGGAAAAGAGCAAAAATAATTCACTTAAAAAAGTACCGTGCTTTTTATTGAACGTTTCTTGTTGAACATCACTTATTATTTGTTCATAAGTAAAAAGTCAAAGCAAAACTAAAGATTTCAGAAAAAAGCAACGTTCTAGCATTACTCTAAGAAAAAGCACTTGTAAACAATGATCATTTGCTTAAATTTTCTAATTGGTAAATCATTCTTAGATATAATTTTCAATTTCTTCGGTATTAGCATTAAATAATGTTTAATTATTTAAGAGTGATTACAAAAAACTATTTTAATCTCTTATTATTACAATTGAGCTATAATTACATGTAATTATAACATAGTTAACGTAAAATTCATTTAGTATTACAATAAATAATATTCATAATGGTTTTTTGTAATAACGCTTCAATAATAATTAATCAATAGAAAATTAATTTAAAAATATCAAAATGTTTCTAATATGTTGTAAGCTCGTAAAAATGTAAAATTTTGCTTTCAAATCTTTTATATTATGTTTCGAAATTTTAGGAAATCATTTGAAATCATAAATTATTTTTGAAACAAAACAGTTCAATTATCAACCAAAACGATTAGTTTTCAACCAGTTACAGTTTTAACTGAAGAATACATTTTTAACAACCAAAGGGATGAATTTTCAACTGAAATGATGAATTTTCATTTTACAAAAATGAAGTTTTAATAAATTAGTTCAACTATCAACCAAGTAGTTGAACTTTCAACTAAAACGCTGAAGCTTGATTTAAAGAAAATGAAGTTTTAATAAAGTAGTTCAACTTTTAACCAAGTAGTTGAATTTTCAACTAAAACGATGAATCTTCATTTTACAAAAATGAAGTTTTAATAAAGTAGTTCAACTATTAACCAAGTAGTTGAATTTTCAACTAAAACGATGAATCTTCATTTTACAAAAATGAAGAGCGGTAAAAGACGACCTGCAAACTACACCATGCTCCTAATTTTGTACCTAAAACATCATCGCAAATGATTTCATACCTCGTATTAATTTAACTATCTATATTCTTATCGCATCAGTCACTTGACTTAGTCTGTGGCTATGATGGAAAACCGGGTTCTTTTTAACCCTAGAACAAGTTAAAAAACAAATAATAATAATGCAAATAGTAGTTGCGTTAACATTACATTGTTATTCAGAACAATTTGTTAATTTTACTTCATACCTGGGCTGAATTCAGACAATTAAAAGCATTTAATTGAATTCTACATCAATCAGGGACGTTCACTGATTATTTGGTCTACTCTCACTAAATTTCGCAGAACATAGCCTACATTTCCATTTTTTTCATGCACCACATTTCGGTGAGCCAATATTTTATCTTGATCATGTTTAAATAAAAGAATTGATTTTTTTAAAAGTTATTTTATGGTTCGATGAAACTTGAGCCCATCCGATTTAAACAGAAAAACACATTCGTAATCGCATTTTTTTTTTTGAATGCTCGAAGCAAGGTGAAGTTACCGCTGTAGGAGAAATTGCTTTTCGCGGTCGCACGCACATTTGCAACTAGATGTTCACCTACATGCAATTTCAATGGAATTTCAAAAAATTTCAAATGGAAAAGTTAACTTTTTAGTAAGAAACTAATTTTTACCAAAATATATGACTTTTTAAACAAGTAGTTGAATTTCCATCTCAAAAAAATAAATTTTCAACCAAAAATGGACAAATTGAATTTTTAGTAAAAAACACGAATTTTCATTAAAGTACATGAATTTTTAAACAAATAGTTGAATTTTCATCACAAAAAATAAAATTTCGACCAAAAATGCAAAAGTTCAATTTTCAGTAAAAATCACGAGATTTCATTAAAGTAAAAATTAAGGTAAAAATTTTTAAACAAATAGTTGAATTTTCATCTAAAAAAAAAAAAAAAAATCAACCCAAAATGGTAGAATTAAATTTTCAGTAAATGACACGAATTTTCATCAAAATACATTAATTTTTAAACAAATAGTTGAATTTTCAACTCGAAAAAGTACGTTTTCGACTAAAAATGTAAAAGTCAAATTTTCAGTAAAAAAAGATTGTGTGGTGCAGATTTTAGCGAAATTGAAGTGGAATTTGAGGTGAGTTGATGGGAGAAGTGTGTTTGAGGGTTTTCTTAGTGTGAGATTGCATGTAAAATATAATAGAACTGAAGAGGTTGGTGATAATTTGTGAGCTGGAGACTGCTTTTGGTAGGCTGGGAGGTTATTTTGCTTGGCGTGAGGAGCAGGGTGGGGAGACAAGTGCAGCCGAGTAACGACGACAGGGAGAAAACGGTAGAGAGAAGGTACGGTAGCAGGGTGGGGTAGCACCCTGAAGGTAGGATTAATGAAAGTTACGTATGGCATTACGGACAGGAGTTACTTCGAATCGGTTTGATGGGTAACGGAGACAACGATAGCAAAGAAGAAAGGGATTCGGGCGAAGAAGTCATCTGTACGCCGAAACGTGAGACAATAAAGAGAGGGCAGTATAGAAAAACGGTAGAAGGGGAAAGATTGAGGGTGGAGAGTTTTGGCTCAATAGAGCCATTCGTAAATAGGAAGAGGGATAGTGCGAAGTGAGGAAGTAGTGAAGATAAATTAGAAGCAGGATCCACCCTAAAAAATCCGAAAATGTACAGAATACTACCGGGAAAAGACCAACATGGAGCAAGGGAGAAAGACAAGGGGAAAGACAAAGAAAAAGTTCAACATAAAGGCCCAAAACAAAAAGAAAATTCACAGGTAGATGACATGCGTAAAATGATAATAGAAGTAATGGGCACATACGAAGAAAAGCAGGAGAAAAGGGTAGAGGAAATAAGGAAAGCAATTAGTCAGGAAATGGCCGAAATGATGACAGAAATGAGGAAATAGGAGGAAGTAAGGGAAAATTTAGAAAAAGGGATGCAGATTTTAGAACAAAGATTAGCGAAACAGGATGTGCATAGTAAAAAGGTAGCACAGTTAGAAAGTAAGATAGTGAAAATCGAAAAATCAAAACGGGAGTTCGATGTAGGGGAGAGTGGGAATAATGAGAGGGAAAAGATAAGAGTAATAGAAAGAAGATTAGAAAGGAAAGAAAGAGATGAAAAAAAGAAATACAGTGATAAAGGGTCTAAGACTAGAAGGGAAGGAATTGAAGGAAGGAGTGAAAAATGTTTTAAAAAGGATAGATGCTAAAGTAGAGATAGAGGAAATGCTTAGTTTAGGAAAGAAAACGTGAGGAGGAGAAAGAATGGTACTAGTGAAACTAAAGAAATGGGAACATAAGCGGGAAATGATGACAAAGAAGAGGTTGTTATATGGAAGCTCGGAGAGAATAGAGGATGATTTGACATGGGTAGAAAGGAAGATGCAGCTTAAGTTAAGGCAAATAGCGGAAGAGGAAGCAAGTAAGGAAAAGCGAACGTGGTTTTTTTTTCTGAATTTGTTAAAAATAAAAAAATAAACTTGAAGATAGATGTATGGTGGGATTGGGACGAAGAAAGGGAAGAGATTGTAAGAAATCAGGTGCCGGGAAACTGGGAGAAAAAGGAACGGGAGAAAGGAAAATAAGAAATAGTAAGAAGCAAAGAGAGATAAGAAACGAAGGTAGGGAAGAGTGGAGGATATGTTACTGGAATATAGCAGGATTGGAGAGAAAGGATAGGGAGTTTATCTCTTTCTTACCAAAAACATTCTTGAGATGAAGCTGGGGCCCACACGTGTTGGAGGCTCGAGAATCCCCTGCCTCTTTAATAGATCGATCTGTTAAGACATCTGTTGTGATGGCCTTGTTAAAAAACTGGAATCCCTCCAATTGCGTAACAACTTTGGTTTCAAACCGAGAGGAATTCGGAAACCGGAAATCAGGTTGAGAATGCTGGGTGGAGCTCCCAAACCCCTCCGTCTTTCTCGGAAGTGACATAACTGGCCTCCCGAGAATACCGGAAGTGACGGTAGTCATCTATCGTTTGGTTTTCCACGAAAGGAATCCGCGTGCCTTGATCTGGGCGGTCCCTTCCTTGTTGTTGTCTTAGGAACAAAATTACCTCGTCGCGAGTCGTTTCTGAACCTTGGGAGCCTGCGATGATCCCCGTGGAGGTTGAAAAGTCCGGTTGTTGGATGAAGTAGAGGGGGAGAAGCCTTTCCTTGGAAGCGCTCCCTTGGTCGCCATGTATGAAGGCGTGTTTAGCCAACTTTGAGAACCCCCTAGAGACTGGATAAGACGTGACCAATCCTCTTTGCCAACAAGATATTCTGAACTAGGAGGGTTTCTGCGTAAAGCTGCCCGAACGTTTGTGTTTTAAAGCTCAGATAGGAGGTGTTCCCTTCTACTCTCAATGCAACCCGCCCTCTTCCCGCAAATTACTTGCATTATTAGGTCAAAATTCGTCTGTACCTTTGAGCCTGAGTCAAAAAGTGATGATAAATGTTCAAGCAATGTTTGCGGGGGGGGGGGAATCCTCAGAACTCGAAAAAGCCCAATCTACCACTGCTTGCAGATTACAGGATAAAAATTCCTTCTGCTGAAATACAGCATTTGTCAAACCAGCTAAAACACGTTCGGACGGTAATAGCGGGTCCTTCTTTTTATCGAGGTGGCAAAGCTCTTCATTAACCTTGAGATCCGAAACGCTGTAGGGCGTTGATCCTATCCAAACGCTCTTTTATGGCTGGACGAACTGTTTCCCTCTCATGTACGTCGGTTCTCAATTGCCCGAAAGTCCAATAGCTTTGTAGAAGACCCCGGCTCTGAAGAACCAGAAGCTTCTCGAGAAACCAAGCCCGCTAAGGCATTAATCTGATTTTGTAAGTCGCGGTAACGAGATCTACTACTCTTGAAACGAGGTCTCTTTGCCGGGAGAGAATCCTGGTCCTCGCTTGAGTCGGTGTCGGCATCATAAATGCCGTTCAATTTCACTATATTGCGCAACATCACGACGCTCCTGGGCCCTAGTGTCCGAGCTCCTGCGAGAACCTGCAAGTGAATTAGAAGACGCACCCGCCATCAGAATATGCTGCATCAGTTTTCAACACCACACAGCACTTAATCACCCGAAAAAATAGTCCGAAAAAACACACACCGAGATTTCGTGCACCTCGAATTTGCAACGTCTGGCTGCGGCGAAAGTACTCAAGGCTATGAGCATAGACAGCGCAGCCGCTTTAACTGGTGACGAGATGGGGATAGACGAAGAGGAAGAGGGGAGAGAGTGGTAGATTAAGGACTAAGGCGAGGGTACGCAACAGCTTCTCTCATAGGGATGCCGCGTATCGGCCAAAGGCATACAATGATTAATTTTAAATTTAAAAGTTGATGAAATATTTCAAATTGTAAAGCTAGAAACAAAACAGTTTCAAAATGATAAAAAGAATAATTGAATATTGCAGTATTTGATGCGTTCATCATTAAATAACTTCAAATTTAATTAATCCCGTTTGGAGCATTTTAAGTTCGAAGTGTTAAAATTTTATCAGGTTGAAAATAAAAATGATGGAAGTTGAATAATTTTGAAATTAAAAATTAAAGCGTTTAAAATGAAATAATTTTTAATCTAAGAATTTAAAACCTTCTAATTTAAATAATTTGATTTGTATCTTCAAGAAACCAGGAAGAGTCTAACCATTTAATTTCAAAATGTAAGCCTTTACAGTTTAATAATATTTAAAATTGATGACGTAAAGCAAATAAAACTGAACAATTGTTCATTAAAATCGTTAAACCCCAATTAATTTAGATAAATAAGGGTTTGAAATGAAACAATTTGGAGTTAATGAATTTGAAAGAGGAATATTTTTATAATCAAAGTTTCGCAAGACAATGTTGAATTTGTTACACAATTAAATTTCACTGAAATTATTTTCTGCTACACTTCTCAAAACAATAGCTCCCAACTATACTAAAACAGGCCGACGGCACAACACTACTATTTAACTATGGTTGTTGCCAATTTACCACCTTTTAACTTTTATTTCATTTGGAATTTTCGCGCGCCAGCCGCGACCTTCGATGAATCGATACATCGATGGGTCCATTAGTTGCTGCTCACGCCGCAGCGCTGCTCTCAGTCAGACGGTTGGGACATTCGCTCGCGGTGAGCTCCTAGTCAGTACCGATCCAGTCACCATCCGGTAATATTGACGCTCCGTCCTTAGTCTATAATTTCGGCTGTTTCTGGTGATAAGGAGACGAGAGCTTCGCGCTAGAGCAATAGTCGCGAGCTACGTGTTGTGCTGCGATTCTTTTACTACATGTCTACGGAATAAACCATGCCTGAAAAATCTAACCTCGTCTTATCACAATAACCTAACCCCGGCTTTCTAATTAGTTTTGAAACCCTAACTTCGACTTACTTACTATTTTTTCGTTTTAAAAAGAAAACAAAAAGAATTCGACTTATTCGCGACCACTTTTCTATCTTTCTCTCTTTTCCTCGCCCACTGATGGACGGACTCTCGGCTTGGCAGCGCCTTATGAAAGGCAACATAAAAAGAGTCACGCTGCCACTACCTACCAGCCAGACAAATCTGCCCCAAGATATGCAGAAATTAGACGCCTGGCTCAGTGACAAGACACCCGCGCAACCACGACCTCGCCCGGCCAGGCCAAACTAGTTGGGGCCTCGCATACGCCGATTACCGCCACGCCAGGCGCCAAACTGTCAAGGGCCTCGCCTACGCCCAATTATCGCCCTGACAAGCCAAACTAGTCAGGGCCCCGACTGCGCCCGATCACCGCCACGTCGGACCTCCCCTTTTCCTTCCCTCTCTCTCTCACTACTACAGAAGGAAAAATTCACACCCCTCCCTCGCACCACGTACCTCGTCCTTCCATTCCTGGCCCTTTTTCCCATCAATCGTTCACGCTTATCTTATCCCTTCCATGTTCTGGAACCGTCCCGGGTAGATAACACTGTAGTATTACGAAATTTTCCGTAAGATTAACCGGTCAAGTATAGCGCTGGGGCTAGTATTACGGAAATTTCCGTGATCCGAATGAAGTAGAATTGATTTACGCATTGGGAATATTCTGTAATAAGAGACAGTACGAAAAAATTTGCTTCTTTTTGTCAGAAAATGTCTTTATGTACAAACTACTCAATTCTAGAAAGCCTCTCCTGCAACGTTTGAAAAATCGAAGATAACGCCCTAGGGATTTAGGGTCACGATATATTTAAATTAGTTAAATAGATTAAATAAAAAATACATCACCAAAAATCTGCCAAAAATTATTTACCTCATTCTCAGACACTGTAGATCCGCCATAATATCTTGGTATATCATTTATACTTAGATTATGCTCACTGAGTATGCTAGCAAAAATTGGTAGCTTTTTTTCATAAAAGCTAATTTCGTGAATATAAAGATGCCTTACTGCAACCACTTCCCTCAACTTTTTATCTCTCGGAGTGCACTTGAAAATCAAGTTGAACTTTTCAATGTCACCATTCTTTGCTCCCTCAATTTTAACTTTGTAAATTATTCCTAAGTAATTATCTCCATCCTTAGTAATCATACAGTAGTCAAATTTTGCATTCGACAGATTTTGTTGTTTCGCGAAACGCTGTACGTGCATTTTTAAAAAATCCGAATTTTCTGGAACCGCGATGGACATTTTCTAAAATAAAACACAAAGTTATACTTTTATTATTGAAATGACACAACTATTTTTAGTCAAGCAATTTGATTCAGTTAATAACACTTTAGAAATATTCACAATAGGAAGATGTGACGAATCGCAGTGTGTATAGAACATCAACACTTAACTGCCAGTCATTTTTCTGATTTTATGCTTGCGATTTTGTAGATGAAATCTAATCTACATTCAGCGTCTGATTCAATTAAGTTTGTAAAGACTGTGATATTCTGAAAAATTTGATCTCTGTAATAAATTATTCGACGGGGTTTAATTGCGACATTCATTCTTTATCAGTCTCAATGTTTTCCTAACGTATGTTAAACTTTCAGTACCCACCCTAAAATGATGATTCATCTGCTTTTCTTTCTGGCAAATAGAAAACATGTGTTCCCTATCTATATTCCATGTCCCGGGCCCCCCGTTCATGAGCTTATTTCTTTAAAGTTCTGCCGAATGATCTCTAACGAGGTTAATACAATGACGATACAACTTCGCTTACATAGGTGAGTTCAATTGATCGTTCAATTGTATTTCGTGTCTCCTCTCTCAGATCACCAAACGTAGATGTTTAAAGAAGAGTGATGGTAGCTCGTTTTTTTAGTGATATTAATGTAACACTTATTATTAGAGAATTATATAATAAACGAAAGAAATAAGAATTCATATATTTACTTACTTTTTGAGTTTAAGATTGCTTTTGCAAAAACGGAACGATCTTCCTCTAGCTACCACTTCAAGACCAGTTTCAAACCACGTTTGGTCTTTTTCTGGTCAGCGCCCTTCAGCCTATACTTGCATCATTTTTAGGGTATTGAAATAGGCACGTCTCTCTCTCTCTCTCTCTACCTCTCTCTCTCTCTCTCTCTCTCTCTCTCTCTGAAATAAGGATAGCTGTCTGTATCAACAGACTAGCTATACCTAAGTCCTAAAGGTCCTAAAGAAGCTGGGCCATCTTAGTACGCGACGTAACGAAGGTACCATGAAGCAGTAAAGATTATGGTTATGGGCCTGACTCGCGATGACCCTAATAATGATGAGATATTGGGGGTTTAAACTGCTGGCTGGGACAAAAGGACTGTGGTCTTATGGGGACCGGAAAAGATCAGTTTAAGTCGTTTAAGTTTAAGATCACTTTAAGAGTTTAAGACAGGCCTATACCTGCCTATACTGTAGTCTTAAGTTGGTCTTTCTTTTCACGAGGGTACGGTCATAGAACCTGGCAAAGGTTTGCGAAGATGCCGTCCATCCCACTGGCTTCCTAATTAGGTGAATGTTGACTCCTCTTCTTTTGGCAGCGGATGTTGAGGCATGGCATAGGCTATAAGCCGTAAACTTTGACCCTTCTAGAAATAATTAATTGAAAACAATTCAGAACGATAGAAAGAAATTTGAATAGTTTCTAATCGTGTTTCTTAATCGTGTATGCACGATTGGAAACGATTGAGTGTTGTAAAGTTTCAATCGTTCCCAATCGTTCCCAGTCGGGCCAATCGGTAGTGTCCTGTGACCACCCATCTCATGGTTGTGAGACGTGGCCATGAATGGGATTTACTGCGGTCCTACTGGGAGCCGATGTCATTTTTTTCAGATGACAGTTGCTCCCAATGGGACCCTGCGGTGGTTGTTAACCTTCAGTTTTTAATTATATATGCAAAAACAGTTCGGAAGTAAATTCAGGAGTGTTTTTATTGCGTCAGGAGTTTTCAGCGGGGAATTCTAGTGAATTCAGGAGGAACTAAAGAAACCCGTCTGGCAACACTGCTACTGTGCTGAGTAACACACAGTCGTGGGCTCCAGAAGAAGAACGGCGGTTAGTTCGGGGGAGAGCTCGTGCTCGATTGCCCATTCGGCGTATTAGGGAGATTTTGCACAGCGTTTCTTAGGATATGGTAAACGCTAAATGATACGCTAACGAACGTCAGATAGCGGAAAACGGTAACGCTAAACTCGCAGAGCATGTGCAAAACGTCATCACGTGACTATAGCGTTCTGTAGCTTACGGTAAACGCTAAGGTCACGTGATGACGGCTCTGCGCATGCTCTGCGAACTTAGCGTTACTGCTTCCGCTTTAGCGTATCATTTAGCGTGTACCGTATCCTACGAAACGCTGTGCAAAATCTCCCTATTGGCTCCTCTCCTTTTCTCACTTTTATTCCCGTAACCGACTCGAGATCGTCGTGCCGTAGAGGGAAGGTAGGACAAGCGTCTACACTAGGGTGGTCCTTTTTTTTCGACTTTCGATTCTTACGAAATACTATAAAACTCGTCTTTTTTTACGTTTTTCGTCACAAAATCTACAAATTTAGAGGAAAAATCAATTATATGGTTACAAAGCTCATGGTTGGAAGTAGGTCTCGAAATTTTCACTCATGTAAAAATGGGTACTTTATTACTATTTTCAAAAAGTTACGTAATGTTTATAAATTTAAGCAAAATATGAAACATATAATCAGAAATTAAGAATACGTTATACATCAGATTAGGAATAAATTTTCAAGTTACATTAAGAAATGACATTTTCAGTATAATTGCAGTTTTACGAACTTCTCAACTAAGTTGTTTTCTTCTCATCCGGGAAGCGACGGCGATAATCACTTACGACTTGTAGTGAATACTGCTTCTGTTCTTCGTTTTTTGTTAACAATTTGTTATAATTGGTCATTAATTTGACCTTCCTCTCTGCTGTGTCGTTCACAACCTTCAGATTTTTTAACTTCTGCAGACTTTGATGGTAATCTTCGAGCACTGCCCAGTCTACTGGATCTTAGCTAAGAAAGGAACTTAGAATCCCGAACTGTTCAAAGAAATTCATAGTCTTGACTGAAACCAAGTCTTTAATCCCTTTTTTTACGAAGTCTGGAACATCCTTTGGTTGAATAGTCAATCGTTTACAATCTCCAAAGGAAGAATCAGATTTCAGACTTTCGATCATTTTCAGCTTGGTTGCAGCAGGTACTCTTGAATCAAAGAAAGACAACCCTACCGTTTCTGATGTCAAGTACCAGAGATGACAACAACATTTTTTCACAGCTACGCGGGATATATCAAAATCTATTTTCTCATATTAAGAGAGATTTCTTAGAAACATTTTGTATTCCAGGTTTAAAGAGAGCTTTTTTCAATGACGTTCCCAACTTCACTTCGATGACGCTTCTTAGGACTATCTCATAAATATGATGCCTGCAAATGAAATAAGAAAGACCACGCTGCAGTTGCTGTTCCAACAAGATGTCGAATCGCAGCAGAGAGCCTGAACTTCCGCGTCTAAATTCCATTCCTTTAAAGTTTCATATACGACATCAGCTTATTCTTGACCTGTTTCAGTAGGCAATTTTGGAACACCAAGAAATTTTTCACCATCTTTATAGGTTACTATAATTTGTAATCTGTCAACTTTTTTATTCTCTGTTAACCCTGGAAGTAGCTTTCCATCCCAGTGAACAGTACAAACCTGAAATTCAGTCTTTGAGAACTGACTTTTAACTTTTAAAGCACATTCTTGACGGATATTTTCACGACATCGGTGTATCGAGGATCTATATATTACCAGATCATTGCAATTACGTTCTAACGCTTCAGCAGTTGAGATCAAAATATGCACTGCATCCCTATCGTTCACTTTGCATTTGTCGAATGCTGCTACAAGTTTCTGAGTAAAAATAACTTCTCTTGCTCTCCTCTTCATTTAAGAAGGTCCTGGTACAGATTCGTCAGTAAGTGGTGCATTTGTTGATTTTTCACTACTACTTCTGCCACTGTTGCTGCTGATACTGGATTCAGACATCAGCTCCACAAGATATGCTAAAAATTAAATTCTTCATTACATAATACGGAAAACATTCCTGAATTATGTGTCTGAAGTTTTAAAAATGTATATGATTCAGCGACTAGAAATCTATTTAAAGAATCCGTCCATTTGGTCTTGGTAGATTAAGAAGAACCAAGACGAAAATTAGGTATTTTTCATGAATTATACCGAAAGCAATATTTCTGTTGTCTAAATTGTGAAGTAATAGATTTTTTCTGCACGCGTACTCTCTCAGTATTAACCGGTTTTCTAGAATGACAGATTCGCAGTCAGAGATATTTCACAGAAATTGCCAAAAAGCCTAATTTTCACGAAATTTCACTCATTAATTCGAATTCAGCGTCCAAAAAGCTACGGAAAACACCTATTTATAGTTACGGTACTTTAATAATTTTATAAATGAGAATTAATATTTTTTGTAAACACCCTGTTTCTGTCAAAAATCCACCCAAGCCCAACGAGGTAGAGACTTTTTGGAGAGAGGTATACAAGATTCCGAAAACACTAAAGTTGAAAGAAGATACTGACAATATCATCCGCTTTAAGGAATTTTGCGACAACTCATAAAATCTAAGGAGGAATGTCCACCAATCACTGCCGATTACCAAATATATACCAAATATACCGAATATATAGTCGATGAATGATATGAATGTAAAATATAAATATATAAATATAATATAAAATATATATAATATTTCTGTGTCCTAATCCTGAACAACTAACTGAAACGTAGAAATTCGTAAGTGTATCATAAAATAGGAAGGCCCTCAT
Organism: Andricus grossulariae; assembly: GCA_011634705.1. Lineage (NCBI taxonomy): Eukaryota > Metazoa > Arthropoda > Insecta > Hymenoptera > Cynipidae > Andricus > Andricus grossulariae. The sequence continues at coordinate 74,735,238 of JAABKJ010075445.1, read as the reverse complement.
GGTAGACTAGAGTGGTCTCAGAGGGCACTGGAAATTTTTTGTTCAAATTTTCATGAATATCTGCCCAAATTTTTTTCGAATCTCCGCCCCCCCCCCCCTCAAGAAAAGCGATTTCTTTTTAAATTATGTTTAGAGGTTCCGCAAGTCCCATGAAATTTAACACATATTTCTCATAGGAAAAGAAGACGTTTTTGTAAATATTATTCAGAATCGTCAATATTAGCTAAATCGAGTTGAAACTCGACACTTCTTTTCACAATTAGAAATTGAATACGAATAAAAACTTATTTTTTAAATATCACCCTCATAAGTCTGTCTTATAGGGTCCCAAAAAACCTCATAAGTAAAAAATTGTTTTAAAACAATTTATTATTAGTTTTAATAATATTCTCTTTGAATGATGTATGAAACTTGCGATTTTTTCTTAAATATTCACATTTTTGTTCACTTTTCGCTTGGAGTGACATAATAATAAGTGAAATTTAACAAACACAATTGTGTAAATAAATTAATATTGTTTAGAACTATCTGATCGTATATTATTGCTACATAGTAGCGGCATTTTCTGAAATTTTCCACTTTTTGTCAACATTTCACTTTGTGAGGTAATAACTAATGCAAGTTAACAAACAAAATTGTTGATTAGTTCGTTATTGATTTAAACTATCTTTTCTTAGATAATTAGAAAGTTGCAGTTTTTCTCAAATTTTGTACTTTGCTTTGTCTTTTTAGTTATAAACATATAATAAATAAACAATAGAGAGAATAATTTCTTAAACAATCTCTTTCTTTTTTTTAAATATATTTGTCTGGAATAAAATATATATATGAAATATTCTTCAAATTGTCTATATGAATCATATTAAATATAAATTTTCCATAAGAGCATTTTTGTTTAAATTGTTTAAACAATTATGTTTGTTAACTTCAATATTAGGTCATTTCATTTTTCGGATACCCTTTTTTGTCCTTCCCTAAAGTCAGCCCCCCCCCCCTAAAAAAATTGCTGGCTACGCCGCTGGTGTGGTGTTATATGTCGATGCATAATATGTCGATGTGTGCGGGATGGTGGTGTGTGTTGATACATGCAGTGTGGTGTTGCTTTGTGTTGATGTATCTGGTGTGATGTAGTGTGTTGATTCATGCATTGCGTCGTGTGTTCATGTTTGCAGCGTCGAGTTGTATGTTGATGCATGCGGTTTGAGGTGTGAAGTTCTTCTGTGTTGATGTGTGCAGTGTGGAGTTTTTGTGCGCTGCTGCATGCGATGTGGTCCTCTTGCATGTTACTGAAGAGAGTGCGAAGGTTTTAGGTTGCTGTTCGTCTGGTTCAGGAGTCCCTCTTTGCAGGGATTGGAAGCGAAATGTCGCTCGCTACTTTTCTCTTTTCTAGGCAAAGGGGAGAATACAGCAGGTCAGTATGTTCTTTCGGCAGCCTACGAGTTGAGTGAGTTTACGTCATGCCATAAATCTCCTTCAGGAGACTTGAGACCTTTTATTGCTGGGTCCATTTTGAAATGAGTAAGGGGTCTGTGGCGAGCTGTGTTGTTGTCTCTTCTTGAGCAATAAAATGGACACGTGTTCAACGTTCACACTTTGCAGTGCGTTACGCGCAACCTTCTCACGTCTAAACGTCGCAATGCCCCAGGTCTGATATTGAAGGAAAGGCGCTTTCACGGGACGCCGAGAGAACTCTCAGGAAAACTGGACGCTATTCGAATCTCTGCAGTGAGTGAGCAGCTTTTCAGCTCCTCACTGAGAAAATGGGCATAGATTTTGGGAATATAAAATTCAAGTATCTTGTTGAAAATTGTTTTTGGTTGAATTGAACTGGGTTTGATCTAATATTAAATCTGTTTCTGCTGCAAATGTAACTATTTTGTTAATATTTGGTCGTTCTTGGATAAATTTTACTGCTTTTGATTTCCATTTAAAACATTTTTGGTTTAAATATTTCCAGTATTATATTTCTCCTTGAGAATTCACATTATGGGGCATAATTTCTTAACTGTACCCACCTCGAAAATGTAAGTTGTCCTATCGGGCTAAAAATTGGCCCAATTGTAGTCCTATTAGATAGTACTCCTCACACCAAAAATTCATTAATTCTGATAATTATTTATCAAAGTGGAGGGGGTACAATTTGGGATTTTTTAAGCAAAGCCTTACTTTCAAACATTTGTAGAGATGCAAGCCGAGACCAGAATTTCTCGGATCTTGCCTGATATTGCCCGTATTCGAGATAATTTTGTTGTCGAGAACTTCTGGTTTTCAATTGTTTAATCTCATGCCGTCCCGAGTTCAAAATGCAAGCAAGATCGGGCAAGATTCTCGATAATGTTTATATTTTGAGTTTGACATTTCGCGTAAATCTAAAGGACCCTAACATACAATATCTAATAGGTTGGCTTATTCTATACTTATTTTTCCTGACTGGACGGTAAGAGTGCTTTTCTCAATTTTTCCTGGCCGACCGTTCCTCGGGTTCCGAGGTTAGATACGGCTTCGGCGAGGCCCCGGAAAGCTGTTTTCACAACTTTCCGATTTTTGCTGAAAAACTTCGCTACAACTCCCCCGGGCCTAGCCTAAGCCTACCGGCTTGAGTCACTCGCGTGGTGACCTCGTCTCTCCTCTGTCAGCCCCTCTCAGCCCACACTCTCGTGTGACTTCTTTAAAGGCAACCCCGAAAAACATGTTGCTTGGAGAAATAAACAAACCACATAATAAGAAAAAAAGTAAATCGTAGCTGGTCTAATGTGGGTCCTCTACCAGGTCTTCCCAGATTCGCATGGCTCTCGCTTCTGGGTCTCCTAGACCTACTTTTGCAACCTGTACCGCATCTTGTCTTCTTGCTTCCGTCCGACTGTAAAGTTACTTAACTCAATTCTGGGTACTCGTAAATAAAAGGAGGCTATTGGGTACTATTCTATTTGTTCATTCGACTGGTCCTATCCAGGGGTACACAGGGAAAGAAGATGTGGGCCGAAGGCACCCAACCAAAAAGATTATCACGTAAGACGTAAAAAAGTAAACAAAAATCCAAAAATAAAAAAAAACGTACGATTCTATATAAATAATCAAAATAAAGAAAAAAACTTTCCTTCCGCCCCTCATGCGAAGTGTCCCGGGTTCGGACACACGTCCCATCGGTGTCCTTCTGCAGTACCCCGGGCATGTAAGGGCTCAGGGGAGCTATCAGGAAGGGGATGACTATTTATTGTTACACTACTCCCCCCACTCTAGGCGGCCCCTCATCGTGATAGAGGACTAGCAATTTTACTGGAAACTTTTCTACCAATTGCCCGTCTTCCGTCCATAATTCGTATGCTGGCGGCCCTAATGCGCGGACTACGACGTATGGCCCCTGCCTTTTGTCCCCAAATCCTCTCGCTACTCCCCTTTGGGCTGAGGATGTTACCTGTGCCTTGCGCATGACTCTGTCTCCTACTTTAAACACTGCGTGTCGACGCCCTTTATCGTAGTTCGTTTTATGACGATCGAACGCATTTTCGTGGTGTAAGGAGACCAGGTCTTGGAGCTCCTTTAGTCTGACCGTTCTTTGCCTTCACTCCTCGTGCTCTATTGGGGGCAATTCTAGTGGTTCTTTCACTCTTCGGCGCAGACTATTATAAGGTTTTGGTTCCCTACCTAGATTCAAGTAGGCCGGGCTGACCCCCGGTGGTACTGTGTACGACCATATTGTAGGCGAACCTAAAATCCTTAAGGTACGCTTCCCACTCCGATGGTCTTGGGCTACGTATGCTGAGATTATTGTTTTGAGGACCCGATTCACTCGCTCCACAAGGTCCGCCTGTGGGTGAAATGCTGGAGTGAAGGAATGTCGTATTCCATAAGTCTCTGTCAACCCTTGAAACGTTTGTTTGACGTATTCTGTTCCGTTGTCCGAAACGAGCACTTCTGGTGCCCCCCATCGGTTTAGAATATGGTCCTCAAAAGCTTTGATAATAGTTTCGGCATTAGATTGTCTCATGGGCGACAGTTCAACTAATTTAGTGTAGAGGTCTTCGAATACCACCAGGTATTCAAATCCTAGTGCTGTCTTTGGCCACGGACCGATTACGTCGGAGGCCACTACGGTCCAAGGTTGCTGTACTACCCTGCTGCCCATTAGGCCCGCTGCAGGTCCCTGGTCAGCCTTGATTCTCTGGCAGGTGTCGCACGAACGTACCCACAGAGTCTCGGCCTCTAGGTCTTCGATTTTTGGGTCTATTAACGGATTAGGACGGTGTCGATATAACATTCCGTTAACGATCTTCCAACCATGGAACTTTCTTGGGGTTTCCTCCACCTCGCGCAGTCGTTTACGGTACCACTCGTCCTCCACCGGCTCCATGGCAGCTATGGGGATTGCTACTTCCTCCTCACACATCAGAGAAAGGGCGTCAGGCACGTGGTGCAAGGCTCCATTCCGGTGTACGACCTCGAAGTCGTATTCGAGGAGGTCAAGTGCCCTTCGCGCCAATCGACCAGTTGGATTATGGAGATTATGTAACCATCGCAATGAGCTGTGGTTGGCGATTACCGTGAAATGAAACCCTTCCAGGTAGTGGCGGAATTTTCTGACTGACCAGATCACGGCTAAGCATTCTTTTTCCGTGACCGAGTACTTCCTTTCCGCGTCCGACATCGTCCTACTGGCGAAAACGATCACTCTCTGAACGCCAGCTTGCGTCTGCGTCAAGACTGCCCCGAGGCCGAAGGCGCTCGCTTCGGTCTGAAGTACGAACGGGACTTCAAAGTCGGGATATGTCAAAATCGGTGCTGTCGCAATTTGTTCTTTCAGCTCAGCGAACGCGCTTTCCTGTTCGGTTCCCCATTCCCATGGGACGCTCGTTCTAAGCAGTCTATTCAGTGGTTCCGCGTCGGTCGCAAAGTCTGGTATAAAGCGACGGTACCACGACGCCATTCCCAAGAAACGTCTCAGTTGCTTTATTGTTCTTGTGGTTGGGTAGGAGAAAAGAGGCTCGACCTTGTCCTGATCGACTTGCAAACCCTTTTGATTCACTAGTAATCCGAGATATCGTACGGTCAGTCTCCCGAATTCGCACTTCTTTGGGTTTATGGTCAGTCCGGCGCTCTGTAAGCGACTCTCTAGTTACTATTAAAATTTTCTGTTGAAAAGTCAGTCGCCCCCAAGCACCTCGACAGATATTTCGTATCTACGGTGAAGCGTACGTCACACAGGAGAGATTCCTGCATGCGTCTACCACCACTTCCGCTCTCCAGGAGAATAAGTGGTGGAAGCGGAACATGTCTTCCCGAAGGAAATTTCCCCGAGATGGGCATGTCTGATCTAGGTTGAAGTGGACATTTTTTTTTACCAAATTTTACATTATTGATTATCACGAGCATTGAGATGTAACTATTCCCAAAGGTTAAAACTTTACCATTCACGATGTTTAAAGGGTTTTGGGGTTGCTAGTTTCGAATCCGAGGTCAAAATTCGAAAAAACTGATCAAAACTATAAAATAACACCAATACGGCTAGAAATGCTGCTCCGGGTTTGTTAGGGAGTTACTGATTTCGAATCTTGACTTGAAATTTTTTAATTCATAATAGCGGATCCAATATGGCGGGTCGTGACTGTAAAAACAAAACCGATATGGCTGAAAATTGCTATTCCGTGTCGAAAATTTAGAATGGTGAAATTTTAACCGGTGGGAATAGTTAAGGTCTTAAAGGAATCGAATGGGACATTTAATCGCCTTTTTCTCAGAACCATCAAGTCCAAGGTTAAATTACAGGTCAGATTTAGAATCAGTATGAAAAAACATTTACATTACATGAGGATTGTTTCAGTGTAATGTTTGAAATAAATGTTAGGTATTTCAGAAAGCGATAGTTCATTGTATCATGAAGAATAGTAAAAGAGTACAAAAGTTTTAATTGATACAGGTTAAAAACTTATATTACCTTTCTATTCCAAAAAAGGCAAGATAAGATTGCGTTGTCGGCTATATCCCTCATAAGTTGTAGAACAGCGACGGAACTCTACAGGGTGTTTATATATTAAGTTAGTTGCACAAAACGAATCAGAGATAAATTCACTAATGAGTTTTTTTCGCGAACGTTAACACAACGGACTTTATCCGCAATAGATTCGTACGACAACCGAAAGTCTCTGCCGAAGGGACTTTGTTCACTAAGCGAGTTTATGATTTTCTATTTTGCAATGAGGAAAAAGAGCGTAATCTTAATCAGAGCGGTTCTGACAGAGTGACTGCTTGGAACATCAAGACAACCATTGTGGCAGTGATTGGGGTTTTTTAAAACAGTAAATCCCCACGCTGGGATGGCCCGTCATGTTCGACACAAAATTGGAAGAAGTCACGTACATTCTAGCCGCAAGTTTGCTAATCGTACGGAAAATGTGGTCCAGAACGCCACTTACCTATCTATTAATGTGAATTATTATCTAAAAATTAAATAACATTTATTAATCCTTTATTTAATTCTCATTCCCAAAATGAACTGTTTATATCTACAAATGTTGACCATAATTAAATTCTTTTTAACATGTACATTAATGCTACTATGCGCCTTACTCTACTTATACTTAAAAAAGGGAAAACTTTTTAAAAAATTAACGAGATGCAAAATTCGAAAATTTTCATTTCTTCAGACAAAATTTCAAATACCAAACGCCTTGAAAATTGGAAAAATAATTTTTCTTAAATATCGATTTAATGTTCAATCATTTAAGTACGTTTAAAAATCATATATAACTCATCGATTTTCAAGAATCTTTTTTTATAAGTTCGAAAGTGTCGTATGAATGCCGTCAGTATTTATGAAATCGTACTCAGCGTTACGTCGTAGGTATGGGGCTTTTAGGCATGCGGCTTATAAGAGTGCAGTGTGTGCGTTTGATTCTCGATGCTGCGGATATTTTAATAAACTGCGTTTCTCTTTAGTAATAAGCACTGCGTGTTCTCTAACTAGACTAAACAATTAGGTTAGTTTAGAATGACGTATGGAATATATTTAAGAATTTAACATGAATAAAAATACGAGAACGCGGAGGAGTCTTGTCAGAGGTTATAAAAAGGCGTAATATTTTGAGATTTAACTTCTGGCAAACAAATGTATTACACATTTAAATTAATATTTTCCTTCTTTAAATCTAAAATTTCTAGTAACAGATTATGGCAGTGTACTATGTAGTTAAATTTTGTTACTATTGCAACCATAGCATCACACTTCAGAACTTAAAGCATGATGTTATCGATTTGTAGGACACATAGGTTGCACCGAATTCAACGAAACGATTCTTTTATTTCTGAGGTGGAGGGCGCCCCACCCTTACCGCGAGTGGGCAGGTTATTTTCATCAACGACGTTCATTGACTGCCCCGTTCTTGTATCGATGCGCTGCCTGTAGGCAACTCTTTCAACCGAAAAGCCCGGGAGATTTGAAATCAATAATAATACAAATAAATACACTCAATATTCCTAGACTGCTGGCCCACGCAGTTTCTCAGCGCGTAGGGCGAGAGACGGTTGCGACTCTCGCCTCGGAAGGGCCGAGTGCGTGAGCAGTCAGTCGCGCATATTACGCAATATGATGCATTCCAAGTGAAAACGGTTCAGGTGGTTTCGGATTATTGCGCAGTTAAAAAAGTCGCGGTCCGTTAGTCTGCATGTATGCATCAGTGTTTTTCAAGTGTCTTTCAAGTGTCTTTGTTGGTGTACGACAATTTTCCAACTAACAATCAATATTATAGAATCAAAAAACGGCGCAAATATTTCGCGGAATAGTGAGTTTTGTGACATGACGTCGATAGGTGGAAATGCCAGCCGTCAGGAAGGTTAGTACATCACAGTTTTTGATTTGCGCGTTCAAACTGGACGCATTTTCAGGGCAGCTGAGAATAAAAATTAGTGCAAAGTAAGAAGAAAATATTGAAGTCATCATGACAAATAAAAATTGTACATTATTTTGCTATATCTGAATAAGCAGTACCAGATCAAGGTACACACATAAATATAATATACATTAGATATGATAGTGTTGAATATAATGTAGAAAAGTTCCCATTTTGGACAAAATCGAGTGCGAAGCACGAGACGCGTGATAAGAATATGTTCGTTAAAGCCGAAGGAGCTTTAACAAAAGAGAATTCGCAATCACCAAATTACAGTTGTTAACGCTTTGACCTTTAATTTTAAAGAGTTTGTCCACAAATGTGTGGAATATCTAAAGAACGAGCGCGTAGCGTGAGATAAATATATTATCGAGCGCGAAGCGCGAGAACCAACAGTTGCGCGCCCTAGGCGTGCTCAAACTTGCGACCGAAGCGAGCCGCGTGCGCAGCGCGCAATGAGAATTTGCCCGCGCAGCGGGCATATTTTTTCTGATTAGACTAACCAGAATTATGGTTGAAATAACCAAAATTCCGTTTAAATTAACCAGAAAATCTTGTTAATTCAACCATAATTCTAGTTAGTCTAACCAGAAAAAAATAGTAAGGGCATATTTAACCAGAATTCTGGTTGATTTAACCAGACATTTTTTTGAGTGTTCAAAATTAAACAATTTTTTAAACTTTATAAACTATTTTCAATGTGAAAGTAACTTAAGATTAATGTATTGATAATTAAACCCCTTCATTCAATTTTAAATTCTATTCAAATATTGTTTCAGTCTAAAATATTCAATTTTTAACCCATTCAGTTTGAAATGTTTGAATTACAAAAATTTCAAAATGAGCAATTATAAATCAAATATTCAGAACTAAACAATTTGAAACTGAATTGTTTGAAATAGAAAGCCTTGTATGGTAAAAATGTCAGCCTAAAACATTTAAATTTTCAACGCTACAATTTGTATTGTAATGTTAAATAATCAAAATTAAAATAAATAAAATAAATTCTGGTATTTAATTTTTTTCCTAATTGCAACGGGAACTTTTTTAGTTTTATATTTGTATGGAGTGAAGGAATGGGAAGTATTGTATTTTTAACTTTTTTATCAAGCTTGAAATGAGGAAATTTTAGTTTTAAATTTTTGTTAAATTGGCAGTACATTTCATCTTGTTAAGGTTTTTATTGAGTTGGAAGGGCTACAATTTTTTTTTAATTGGAAGGGGCCATTTTTTTCTTGTCAAGATTTTTATAGTGTTTAAGGAAAGAATTTTTTATTTTCGATTTGTTTTTCTGAATTGGAACAGGCTAATTTAAAAAAAATATATTTTTATTGAGTAGGAGGGGAGGAAATTTTGATTTTCAAGTTTTTCTGAATTGAAAGAGGGATATTTTTTATTGTTATGATTCTTATAGAACTAGAAGAGAGGACATTTGTGTGTTCAAGTTTTTCTAAATAGGAAGAGGCATTTATTTTGTTTTTAATGTTTTTATTGAGTTGGAAGAGGGACCTATTTCTTACAGGATCGGCGCTATACATTTGGCCGCCCGTGTGCAACAAAAATCTCGGCCCCCCTTCCCCTTTTCTTTAAAAAAAAGAAGAAAGGATATTTTCTACATACGTATGGTCTATTTTTATTTAGACATTATTAATATTATTTACATTATTATTATAATACACATTATTTACATATAATAAGGATTCCAAAGAAATTTGCTCACCTTGTTTTAATCTCGGCAAATTCTTCAACCAGTTCAGACACATACAATAAATTCGTAATCAATCGCTCAATTGATATCATAGTCAAGTTTAACAGTCTCTTTTTCACCATTGCTGTACGCAAGTAGTTTTTTTATTATTTTCAATTTTGAAAAGGATCGCTTCGCACTTGAGACAGATACAAGTGTTTAAAATTCGGATGTTATGAACGTGTTTGGAAACACGAAATGCAAGTTTTCTTTTAGTATGGATGTCAAAATTTCATTTGCACTCATGTTTGGCTTGAGGTAAGTTCTTAACGCAATAATTTCATCATACAAATCCACGCCTACTATATCTAAGCGCTTTTCGCCTTCGTTGGTAAGATTTTCTTGTGAATTCTTGCACTTTTTAAGAAAGTCTAACTTACCTATCTTTAGAGGGGTACACTAAAAAAATGGTTAGTTGTGAAAAGAAGCTCTTTATTAGTAGAGATGGTATTAGCTGCGACAACTACTTCGGTGGTGAAAGTAACTAACCAGTTTAGTGTGACAACAAGTGACCATTAGTAATCCTACGTAGGTATTTTCCAAGAAATAAAAGTAATAAAAGTTACAAGTTTCCCTCCTTGGCGACATTGGCAGAACTGAAACCTGAGCAGTGCTGCCAACATTCGCACCAAAATATCGCGTCATTTTCTCGATCGTCACCATTTTCATCTTAACTTTGTTGTGTATTGTGCAGTAATGAAGACCACGAAGACTGTCGCATCGATCTAATTTTTTTGATAGACTTACTACTACTGCAAATCTGTACTTTTAAGTATTGAAATTATTTTAGTTTTTCCCTAACATAGAATCTGAATTTTAATAATAACTGAATGTCATTTTTAACTTAAATTGAGTAGATCAATTAATTTCAACTATAAATTGGTCTTAAAGACCGTGTCTCTGTCTGAAATATGAAGTAATACAATGAACAACTCTTTCTGAAAACTAAAAATAACAAATTTTTACATCCTCTTTGAGTGAACAGGTTTGCCTATTATATATATATTTTTTTCTTTCCTTGTGTCGTCTTCCAAAACATTAAATTTTTTTATTTCAACTGTTATTTTTGACGAATAAAACAAAAAATACGCGTCCTATCAAGAAGTGGTTAATGACGAATTTGTAGATCTTTTTTAGGTGCACGATTTTTGTATCTTAATTTTTTTTGTGCGATCAAAATTTGAATTTTCGATTTTTGGAAAAAATACTGAAAGAATTGTTTTCTTCCGGTCGAGGCTCTGAAGTGATTACCTCTCATGCGCTCTATCAATGCTATTTGAATGTTTCTACTTTGTTAACGAATAATTCAATTGAAATAATACTTTTCAGAAAACTTAATTATATCCTAATCAACCTTTCTTTCGCTGGAAGTTTGGGCTTACTCAAAATTGCCTCGATAAATGAAGCGACAGTTCAAAGGATAAGTTCTTAAATTTTTATCTAAAAATATTAAGAACTTTCGATTTCGGAGCGAGTTGAAGTGAAAATATTTAGTAAATTTTTGTTTTCCGAAAAAAAAATTATTTTGTTTTTTATTTTTTACAGAAACGGTAAAATATACAACTTGTTGCCACAAGAAAAGAGACGCGCGATAAAATGTCCTGTAAAGTTATATGTTGAAAAGTCTTTACAAGTGGTGTGAATTTTTTTTGTATTCCGCAACATCGACCTTAAATGAAGCAAAAATTTATCTGGAGCATTCTATTAACATATATGGAAAAAATTACCACATCACCCACCGTATGGCCATATGCAATCTCTTTGTCGTCAAAAAACAGTCGAAAATGAACATCTTTGCATTACACCATCGACATGTTTTTTGCACTAAATATGTGAGTTAGGGGGGGGGGGGTCGTTCAAAGTATCATTCTCAATGTTAAATGCAATGAAAAAAGCATCACGCAGGGGAGTGGGGTGTTTAAAATTCCGAAAAAAATTTACCACGTATTTTGTGAATGGCTCCAAACACCAAAATCACAATCTGGTCTGTTTTTTTTCACGCTGCTTGTAATTTTTCTATTCGATATTGTGTCCATTGCAATGCAATTTTACCATATAAATGACTGATCTATTGCGCCAAATCATTCTTAGTGTTATTTTTAATTATCCGAGTGAAACTTCGTTTTTTTTTTTTTTTTTTTTGTAATTCCTTCAGAATTACACGCGCATTCACACAATATTCAAAAATTGGAGTGTTATTAATAAGAACATTTTTCAAGTTGACAAGGAATTTTACATCCAATTTTATAGTGTGGCCTACGACTGCAGCCTTTGCAGAGTACATGTCACTCTTAATGCAGAATTTAATTTCAATGCCATGTGGTTTTTATGCCTGGGTCCTTTATAACACAAAGTTGGAATTTACTTACAATTTTTGACAGTGAAAACAGAAAACTATGAGAAGAGCATTCGTATTGAGAATCATAACGTACCTAATCGGATCGTATCACTCTCAAATTATTAAATCGTGTTATTTGCACAACGTACACTATATTCTCGCTGAATTATATAATTTGTAAAAATAATTCGAATCATTTAGCTACTTGTGACCTACACATTCAATGACACAATCAACGTTATTTAATTTCTTTGGTCTCCTGCAGTGGGACATGTCTGTTTCCATGCAGTGGGACTTCAATGCCAGTGTTATGATCACTCCATGATCCAATAAATACATGGTCTAGCCACGCGCAAGTAAAAAAAACTGAGCTAATCAGAACCCACCTTTTAATTTCTCCATCTTGGATAAATAAGGCGGCAAATGTAAGTGTTTTTAAAATGTAAAATGTTAGAATTAAAATTTCTTGTAATTTTGAGATATACAAATACTTCTATTCTAATCAAATATATTGTAATGTGGAAAATGGGTACAGGAAAATACAGATTAACTATAATTTCAGGTTATGTGTTTCATAACATCTTCCTGGTGACATATATGTGTATAAAATAAAAATCAAATCAATTGGGAAAGTACTGAATAATTAAAATTATATAATGCTGTTACCGAGGTATATAAAATGATAATCAGGTATTTTCACTTCAACCACCAGCTAACTTCAGTTCGATGAATGCTGAGGGGAGAACAGTGCATCAAATGCATGGGACACAACTTTATTTTGGTAATATCTTCGTAATGAATATCCCCCTCAGCAGTTGACGAAGTGAAGTTAGCTAAGTAGTTGAAGTGAAAAAAAAACCTAATTATTAAGTTTTATTTATTTAAAAATATTTTTCCTCAATTTTGGAGCAAAAATTTGATAGAAAGATATTAAATATTCATTCACAGTTATCACCCCATTAACACAAAATGTTGTCTCAATATTGCATCGATATTTGCTAAAACATCTGAATCATTGCAAGAAACATCGATACAAAATTGATGCAAGAAATCGATGGCCTCTTTTTGAAACATTCGCCCGATAGATTTGAAACTTTTAGTACGCAAAGCGATCAGTAGTTGTCGCTGCTCGACAATGTCTAATAGAGTGATGCGGTGGAAATCTGCATTACCGACTACTTTACAGGCGGTCCGCCACGTGCTTCTTTACCGACTGAGTAAAGTATAGGAAGCGTTGGGTGCTTGTTATGCAGGGATGTGCAGTTACGCGTAACTGGAGGTTTTTGACGTAAAATACCTAAGTGAAGTATTTTACGTAGAAAACAGCCATATCACGGCCTTGCTTCATGGCCGGACGCTGGCCAGCGCAGCGTGACGATGCTGGCCGGATTCCGACCAGAAACTGACAAATTATTACAGTACTTTATCCCTACGTTCAAGAAAAGTTGGAAATATATTTTCTACGAAAAAGAGAAGCTCGAAAGCACACTCTTAAGTGCAGTCGGTTAGTCACCAATACTGATCTAGTGCATAAATTACTCATCTTTTCTGATGCATACTTGTCATCTTTAAGAGGAAGCTGGAGATATATAGATAGTGATTTCCAACCTGGAACACTCGAGCTCTTGATTACAGAATTAATCGTTTTTGAAATAAGGACTCAAATCATGAAATGTCCGTAATAAGCAATGAGCATGAGCATCACAGGCAATGATACTTGAAGACAATCAGAAAAAAATTCGGTTTGTTTCTGCCTAAAACTGTTCAAATCACGCATTTGTTTATAGTAATTGTTGTCAAGTTTAACAAATTATATCAGATGACACAAATACATCAATGTGCATCACAAGCAATGAGATTCAAAGACAATCGGGAGAAAATTTGTTTCATTTATGCCTAAAACTGTTCAAATCATGCATTTGTTTATAATAATTGTTGATAAATTTAACCAATTTCATCAGATGACAAAAATATATGAATGTGCATTACAAGTAATGAGATTCGAAGACAATCTGAAGAAAATTCGGTTCGTTTCTGCCTAAAACTGTTCAAATCATGCATTTGTTTATAATAATTGTTGATAAATTTGAAAAATTATATCATATAACAAAAATACATCAATGCCCTTTACAGGCAATGAGATTCGAAGACAATAGAAAGAAAAATTGGTTTGTTTCTGCCTAAAACTGTTCGAATAATGAATTTGTTTATAATAATTGTTGATAAATTTGACAAATCATATCAGATGATAAAAATATATCAATGTGCATTATAGACAATGAGATTCGAAGACAATATGAAGGAAATTCTGTTCGTTTCTGTCTAATACTGTTCCAATCATGCATTTGTTTATAATAATTGTTGATGAATTTGACAAATTATGTTATATAACAAAAATACATCAATGCCCTTCACAGACAATGAAATTCAAAGACAATAGAAAGAAAAATTGGTTTGTTTCTGCCTAAAACTGTTCAAATCATGCATTTATTTATAAGAATTGTTGATGAATTTACAAATTATATCAATAGAAAAATATCTAAGACAAAAATACATCAATGTTCTTCACAGGCAGTGAGATTCCATGACAATCGGAAGGAAATTAGGTTTGTTTCTGCCTAAAACTGTTTAAATCATGCATTTGTTTATATTATTTGTTGATAATGTTAACAAATTATATTAGATACCACATTTTTGTTCTTTCACCAACCCTTGAGCATCAAACCTGAGGCCTGTTGCCACTGACAAAAACTTTCACAGAGAATTAAAAAGAAAAAGAATCAACATTTTTTTCGCTATTTGCAGCTCTATAAAAATTTTAAACAAACACAAATTCAAACATTGGCCTTGAAAGATTTCTTGGGAATTTATTGCTGAATTTTTTGGAAAAACAAATTGAAAATCGAAGAAGAATTGTGACCTACATGTCATTTTGAACATCGTTTTTTCATTTCGCCCTACTGTGAGGCGTAGCGGTGCTCAGGACAGTATGAAAAAACAATCATCAATAAAATATGAAAAAATCTAGAACTATGAAGAATTATGATATGAAGTGGAAGCAAGTGCAACTATGTAGATCTTAATAATATATGAAAAAAAAACCTGTCCGCCGCGCGGCGGAGTGTGGACACTGGACACATTCTCAAGCGAATCAGTCGGGCCTTGCGCTCGGGCGTTGTGCTTCCCCCGTACATTTGTGCATAGACCAACTTAAATTAAAGGACAAACGGTTGAAAACTGTCAGTTGGTAATTGTGAATTCCCTTTTGTTAGAGCTATTAGCGAATACATTCTCATCACGTGTAACGCGCTTCTTACTCGATTAACGTATATCTAATACACGAAACATTCTATATTATGTTGGATTCTATCCTTATTAAGAAATCTCTAAACGATATTGTCGTTTTGTAACGATTTTCGAGAGTAACGCTGTGTAACGCTTGCTTACTGTAGGTCTGACACGATGTTTCGCTCAGCATCAGTGGGTTATAATGCAATGGCAAGAATAACGATAATAACGATTATCGATCTCTCCGCTCAACAGTAGTGTGTGTCTGTGTGTGGTTCTGCATTTGACATCAGTGATGCTAACTGAGTCGCCTTTATCTGCGCATGTTTGGATTGTAATATAGTTGATTGACTATAGTACGCGCCCTTATATGAATTCGCAATGAGGACGCGAACTAGAGCCAATGAGCGCCATTCAGTCCAAGCATGCGCATGTCAAGGTGGCCATTTCGGGATCACTGTTGGAAATAGTAATCGAATCGAATCGTAGTTCGAGTTCGATAACACGACACGTGTTTCTTCGTATTTAGTAATGCGCGGTGACATTGGAGCACACGTGTGATCCGCGTGTTGTAAATGTATACAATAAGATAAAAAAAACAAGTTAAGAAAGAGAAGAGTATTGGGATCTGAAATACAACGATACGCCAACTGGTGGCCAAATGTAGTACTAAAATAACGGGGTCGTATTTGTCATATTACAGGTTTTACTACATGATCCATTTGAATTTTATAATAAAAATTATTATTATATTAATATTTCGTTGAGATACAGGCATCTTCTTCGACAGATTTGGTCATCCAATCTGTCGGCATTGAACAAGGTATCTGCGACTAACATGCTTGTCGTCTCGGTTCTACTCTACTTGTTTAGGGTGGTTCAATGGACGAAGAATGAACTTAAGGCCCTTGATGTCACCACACGTAACATCATGCATATGCATAAAAGCTTGCATATCAATTCGTTAGTTCCGCGATTGTACATTTCACGCCGTGAAGGCGGACGCGGACTTCTGAATCTCCAGTGTCTTCATAACCGAATTGTTCTGAGTATAGTTTATATCGTTGACAATGGCAGAGATCCTCTCCTAAAAATGGTCAGAAACCAGGAGATGATTTGTGAAGGAGCGTTCCTTTACAAAGCCGCCGAGCAAGCGGCCGAGACCCTTGGCCTAAATTTTAACATCAGAAGTGAGGAAAGTGCATTACTCCATCTAGATGCTTGACTTCTGAAAGCCGAACTGAAGAAAGCAGAAGTTCGAAAATTCCATCAAGAGCTGCTCAACAAGAAAATTCACGGAAATTGTCACAGGAATGTAGAAAAACAGTCCTTGTCGAAGGAACAAACTTTTGCTTTCCTCAAATCCTCAGGGCTTAATTCAGGTACAGAGGGTTTTATTTTCGCATACCAAGACAGTACCATTTTGACCTTAGCATACCGTGACCGCATTCTATGTCAAGAAGTTTCCAGCAATAGATGCTGAGCGTGTCATGCGCACGCTGAGTACCTAGAACACATACTATCCGGGTGTACCACCCACGCAGGAACGACGTATATCTACAAACATAATGCGGCCCTAAGAGCGCCTTATTACCATCTCTGTCGCTCCTACGGTGTTGTCTGCGACACTGCCCTGCCAAACGCTCCAAGGGAGATAGAGTCAATTGTACAAAACGAGAAGAGCCAAATTTTCTGGAACTACGATTTTCGGACAGCAGTCTCCGTTGCCGACTCGAGGTCTGAGATTGTTTGTCAAGACTTCGAGAAACGAACTATATTCGTGATCGAATTCTCGGCTCCATCCGAATACAACATCACTGCCAAGGAGAAAAAAAAGGAGGAGAGGTATCAAGACCTTAAAAGGGAGTTACAAAGACTCTCACCAAAATATTCGGTACAAGTAATTGTCCTTGTCATAGGTGCTCCTAGTGGTGCGAAACTATCACTGGTTCGTAACCTTGAAGCCATACCCGCGTGTCGAAAATATGCCAAGGCAATTGCGAGATGGATGCAGAAAGCTGTCATCCTTGGGTCGCTTCGTGTCCTCAAAACACGCGAGAATTTCGCTGGCCTGTCGTTGTGATTTCATCGTGACCTCTGTCCACCCATCTTACGGTTGTTAGACGTGGTAGGTTAGGCTGACTAGTATAGGCAGCTGCCACTAGAAAGAGCAGGACGCTTTCTCCCGGAAGTAAGCTCATTCAAAACGATTTTAAGAATGCGAACGAGTAGTAGATCACCACCAGCGGGTGAGCGGCACATTCACCGTTTGAGCAGTCCCTTGCCAGGTTGGTTTTCTCTTCAGCACTGCTGCACCAGAAGTGAAGATGCTGCACAGCTTTTGCCAAGGAAGTAATGTATGTTTTTAACTTATACGGTGTACGCTACGCTGTATCTGTTTTTCGGGTACGCCATCTCGGCTCTCAGAAAAATTTAATTGATTGCGTTTTAGGGTACACCACCTCGGCTTTTAAAAACTCAATCTGGTATTTAACTGGGTGCGCTATCTCGGCTCCAGATTTTGATTTGATTTTGATTTTTGGGAACGCTATCTCGGCTGCAGATTCTGATATTTGTTTCTATTGATGTGATTTAAACGTGACTCCTCCAGTTGAATCCTAGCTCGCTATCCAGGCAAAGGTTCGGTTTTCCATTCCGGGCAAATCTGTACGCTATTCCAGCTATTTTCCGCCAACCCATCTCGGTGCACGCTCTCTAGGCTACCGAGTTTCAATCTCATTTCCAGTTAAACGCTACTCAAGCTTCCAAAACTAAAGAAGATCCTCTCATACGGTGTACGCCATACCAGCTATCATGATACTGTGATGCTATAATAACAAGACTGATTATTACGATGTATAAATAATATTTACACCCTCAGGAAACTCGTAAAATCAACACGGAAAGACTAAGAAATATAATCAAATACTACGAGTTGTAGAATGACATTCAAACGAATAACCAAATTTATATGTGAAAATATGATACTGGAATTCGATTTGTGTAACATAATATGGAGATAAATAAAATATAGAATAAATATCATAATCTGGAGCCGAGATAGCGTTCCCAGAAAATAAAAATAAAATAAAAATCTGGAGCCGAGATAGCGTACTCAGTTAACTACCAAATTGAGTTTTTAGGATCCAAGGTGGCGTACCTTAAAACGCAATCAATTGCCCAGAATAAATTACAGCAGCTGGAGTAGCGCAACCGTATATGATAAAAAAATACCTTGCCTCCTCTTCGAAAGCTGTGCAGCGTCTTCACTTCTGGTGCAGAAGTGCTGAAGAGAAGGCGAGCCTGGCAAGGGACCGCTCGAGCTTTTAATGGCCCGCTCACCCGCTGGTGGAGATCTACTAATTGTTCGCCTTCTCAAAATCATTTCAAATGAGCTTACTATCGGGAGAATGCGTCCTGCGCTTTCCAGTGGTGGCAGCTTGCACTAATCAGCCCTCACCTCCCTCTTATTACTATATATATATATATATATATATATCTCGACAATTGTTCCTGTTGCGCACTCGAGGCCTGACGTAGTTCTTCTTGACTTCGAGAAACGAACCATGTTCGTTGTCGAATTTTCGGCACCAGCTGACAAAAACATCATAGCCAAGGACAATGAAAAGAAAGAGAGGTATAAATACCTTATAAGGCAGTTGCGACGGTTATACCCGGAATATTCTGTTAAGCTAATCTCCTGATCATCGGCGCTCTTAGAAGCGCCAAGGTTTCACTGGTTATTAGCCTGAAAAGCATCCCTGCGTGTCAAGAAAATGCTAAGATACCTGCGGGGAAAATGCAGAGGGCGGTCGTCCTTGGGTCGCTCCATGTCACCAGGGTACACTAGACTTTTGCCGGATCATCGTATTGAATTCCGCGCAGACTGACCACCCATCTCACGGTTGTGAGACGTGGTTACAGCTGAAATTTTACCGCGATTTCCTGGGAGCGGGTGCAATTTTCAAGATTAGCACAGGCTCCCGGCGAAATCCTGCGGTTGTCCTTATGACAAACTTTTATCTATATATATATAAAATAAGGTTATGAATCACCGCAGGATCCCACTGGGAAGCAACCGCTATCTAAAAAATGACACCGGCTCCCAGTAGGACCTCGGTAAATCCCACTCATGGCCACGTCTCACAGCCGTGAGATGAGTGGTATATATATATATATGTATATATGTATATATATATATGTGTGTGTGTGTGTGTGTATATATCTCCACAGTGGTATTACACATCCCCTAGGAACTACCCCTATCACATTTCACGAACCAAGACTCAGCTGCCCACAACTAAAACCTCCAAAAAAAAATTTTAATTAAAAATAATCACTCCAGACAACTTTTCAAAACTCTAGTTATTATATCTATCTCCATAGTAATATTCCACGACCCCTTGGAAGTAACGCTATCACATTTAACGAAACACTTCTTAACTGCCTTTATCTAAAACCGCCGAAAAATTCCAAATTAAAAATAATCACCACAGACAACTGTTCAAGAATTCAGTTAATATATCTATTCCCATAGTAATATTCGGCAAGCCCTGATAACTGCCCATATTACATTTAGCGAACTAATTCTCAGCTTCCTTTATTTAAAACCGCTAAAAAAATTCAAAATAACCCTAGGAACTACCTCTATCTCATTGAACAAGCCCTGTCTCAGCTGCCTTCAACTGAAGCCTCCAAAAGAATTTCAAATTGAAAGTATTTATCACGGACAACTTTGCAAAACTCTAGTTGATATATCACTCTTCATGGTAATAATCGACGACCCCTAGGAACTACCCCTATTATATTCAATGAACCAAGTCTTAGCTGCCTCAAACTAAAACCGCAAACAAAATTTCAAATAAAAATTAATTACCTCAGACAACTTTTCAAGACTCTAGTTAATATACCTATCGCCTTAGTAATATTACACAATCCCTAGAAATTACCCGTATCACATTGAACGAACCAACTCTCAGCTGCCTTTATCTAAAACGGCAAATAAAATTTCAAATTAAGAATTGTCATAACAGACAACTTTGGAAACTCTGGGTATTATATTTATTCTTACAGTAATATTCCACAACCCCTAAAAACTACCTCTATCACATTTAACGAATCACGTCTCTTCTGCTCTCAACTGAAACCGCCAAAAGAATTTCAAATTAAAAATAGTCATCACAGATAACTTTGCAAAACACTAGTTAATATACCTATCTCCTCAGTAATAGTACGCAACCACTAGAAACTACCCCATTCACATTGAACGAGCCAAGTCTCAGCTGCCTTTATCTAAATTTGCCAAAAAGTTTCAAATGAAAAATACAGACGGCTCGCTGAGCCATTCCACTTCTCCACTGTCGATTCACTCGCGAGCTTCCCCCACCCAGTAGCCCAGTCGCGCGTCACGCATGGCCTTATCAAATTCCGAGAAATTCGTTCACCGTACGTCCAGTCTTTCCGCGCAAGCTGTGCACATTTAATGACATAAAAACTATCACTAAGATAATGAGAATTATAAATATTATCTTATTAACTTTTGATAATAAGAACAAGTAGTTTCAATGAAAAAAAGTTTATTTAAAAGATTAATTTAATTCATTAAGAACATTGCATGAAGAAAATATAGTTTATCTCAGCAGCGACATTTTCAAATTCCTCGTTGTAAATTAAGGATTCACCCCAGTTTTCTGCTACTAAATAATCAGTAATACATTTTACTTGGTCGATAATTTCTGCATCTGTTTGAACTTATCACATTGTTACTATTTATTCAAAAGATACAATAAAATAAAATTAGACAATAATAATTTTTTTGCTAGAATATTTTGTAATAATTTATTTATTACCTGGTACTTCTTTTTTTGCCAAATTTAATATATCTGTTTCAGTGACACACTTATATCCTTTAAAATTTCTAATAAACTCTTCACATTTCCATATCTAATCTGATAAAAATTATTGCATGTATCGTGATATACATAATTAGGTGAAAGAGATAAATCAATCTGCTCTTCACAATTATCAGTTTACGTAGCGATGTCTTTTCTTTCGACTGGCCAAAGCTGTTTTCAACTTTTGTAAACTGTTGATTCTTCAACATCATCCCAAGCACGAGAGACCCATTCAATAACTCGATTTATTTTAATGTACGATAAAAATTCTAAGAGAGACATTTTAGCCTCTATGGCAGCTATCATTGCATTCACCAAGTTAATCTGATATTTCTATAATGCATCTTTACAATGTGGTATTTTTCCAGATATATGGAAAAAGGCACTAATTCAACCGATACCTAAAATTACCAGTCCTACTTCCACTAAAGACTTCCGGCCAATTTCTATCCTTAATGCGTTATCGAAGCCTCTTGAAGGAATTGTGCACAAACAACTAACACATTTTCTAGATACCAATAATTTATTAGACCCCAAGCAACCGGGCTTCAGAGCCAAACACAGTACACTCACAGCGTCCCTTAAAATCACTACTGATATTAAGTTGGCGATCGATAAGAAGGAGATTACCGTTGTGGTACTTTTCGATTTTTCTAAGGCTTTTGACACAGTGAACCACAGTTTACTTTTACAAAAACTCTAATCATTCAAAATTTTTAATTCAGTAATAAAGTGGTTTGCCTCCTATTTAAGTAATCGTTCACAAAGTGTAAAGACTAGTAATGCTGATATGTGTGCATGGGCAGAGGTTAAGAGTGGGGTTCCACTGAAATTGTACCTTTCCGGACCTGCTGCAGAATTGATTAGACTTCTCAGTCAGATCCAAGAGGACATAGATCGGGTCCTGCTTTGGGCTGAGAATAATGGCCTTGCTTTAAATCCAGATAAAACTAACGTTATTATTATTGATCCTTCGGCTTCTCTCTCTGTGAATGCACTTGCTGCCTTCCCTTCTTTGAGGGTTGGTAATGTTACTATTGTTTTTCAAGACTCGGTCAGGGATTTAGGATACTTGCTGAACCGTACTCTGTCTTGGAAAGGGTATGTAATGGCTATTTCTCGGAACACATACAGAATTCTACAGCAATTAAATAAAAATAAAGACTCCTTACCTACCTCAACTATAGGATTCTCCTGGTTAAGAGTTTGGTTCTCCCTTTCATTGATTACGGATGTATTGCTTACGATGATCTAACTGATGAACTGAATGGGAAGCTAGAACGGGCACTAAATGCATGTATCCGTTTTATATACAGTTGACCAAAAATTGAACACATTACTCTCTATCGGGAGAGAACAGGATTCTTGCCCGTGGCTAAAAGAAGACAATTCTTTATGGACAATTTTGCTCTTTCAATATCTAAAAATGAAGCTCCTCAGTATTTAAGTGATTATTTTACTTTTGTTGCTAAAAATCATCCTAATCATGCGAGACTCCGTGAGAGGAACTTACACTGTTAGAAATTTCTGTTGTAAGTTTAAGTGAAATGTACATGACGCCAGTTACAGTGACAAGTGTACTTCAAAGCTATAATACTTTGATATTGAAATTTAAGAAACTTTCATTACAATTTTAAAACCTAGTATTGAAATTTCAATAAAGGTATTGAAACTTAAGTACCGAATATTGAATCTTATTGAAATTTCAATGAATGTATTGAAGCTTAAGTACAGAATATTGAATATTACTGAAATTGTGTATTGAAATTTAATTGAATGTTACTGAAATTTTAATGAAAGAATTGAAACTTAAATAAAGAATATTAATTCTTATTGAAATTTCAATGAAAATATTAAAATTTGAATGAATTAATTCAAGGTGCACAAGATCAAATCTTGCCGGCTATTAATATCGGCCCTTGATAAATGAAGAGTTTCCATTAGATAATTCTTTATTGAGACCTCATCTCGATTAGCTTCAACAGCTACTTCTTTGCAAACTCTAGATCTTCCATAGTTTTGCCGTTAGGAAGTTGTACTGTGTATGCAACACAGCCGTATTCATCCAGAGTGTTGTATTTTTTCGTTTTCTTTTAACGTGGGTTCACAGCTTCAACATCATCTGCAGCTGGTCTTTTCTTCTCTTTCATTTTAAGGTAGTAGTAAACCCTGTCGTATATTTGTAAATGTAAGGTTTCGAAGCCATTTGTTCCAACGACAGCATTTCCGATTTTATCCTGGAATGACGCAGGATACCTTCTGATGATTTGTTGAGCGACTTGTTTTGCAGCACTCCTAGTAGTGCCTTTCATAGAATCCACAAGATACGCAGCTAATGTCCAAACCATGCTTTGACGATCATCAGCTGTCGGAATTTTTCCTCTACTGCATGCATTGAGCAGTTATTCTGGAAATTTTTCCCGTGGCGAAATTTCGATTGAAGAACGTGGATTGCTTCTCGGATTTCGAGCGTTGAAATCGTTTTCTGTGAAAAGTATGCATTTAAATTAATGAGTCATTACATCAAAGTCATTGAGTTTAATTTCGGTATTTTGAAGAGGTAATACGCACCAAAAATGACTTTTCCATCTTCATGAAGTTCATCCACTAGAACCACAGGAGTTTTTTCATCAATCATCAAGAGATGAATCTTGAACTAAAAAAATTAATTTTCAACAAAGTAGTTTACACATTTTTGAAAAAAAGATCACTTTTCACCGGCATAGTTGTATTTTGAACAAACTAATAAAATTTCCAACCAAATAGTAGAATTTTTAACCAAACGAGACTTACCTTTTTTATACACACAATTCTGGATGAAACTGCTCACTATTCCCAATGCATGAAGTTCGCACCTATATATTTAATCTTTCTACAACCTGATCCGTTGCCTTGATGTGCGCTCTGTGAAAGTCGAAATTTAAATGATACTTTTAATCTAGGGTCGAAGACTCTAAGTGACCAGTGCTCAGGTATATAGATTATACAGTGTAGGGCCCAAGTTGGCAGAAAATTTGCTTGGAAAATTCCGATTTGAGGCGTCTTATGCTAATTGGTGGACGGAGATATGAGTTTGCGACAATGAAATAGAAGTATAGAACGCAGAATTTCTCGCACTAGTGTTACATTTCCGGTGTTAAAAAGAGAGCTTCTATTAAAAAAATTCAAGTTAACCGTCAAACAAGTCTCAATAATAAAGGTCAAGGTCAAAGCCAAGGTCACTAGCGTATGCCTCCCTGCAAACCCTACAACTTTTGTCTCGATCTTTTTAGCATAAAACGCTTTCTTGATAAATTATTGAGGTGTGACTTTAAAAATAAAACTCTCCTTATAATATAAATACGTACATTTATGGCTGTGATTGTGGCCTGCACCATAGTTCAAACCATGATCGTTACGGTGACATATAGAGCATAAATTCAACCAGCAATAACCTATTGCGCACGTCCACAGACCACCATAACCCACTGCGCAAGTCTACAGCACATCATAATCCACTGCGCATGCCTACGAGCCACTATGACCAACTGCACATGCCGACCACCTACCAGGTATTATTGCGCATATATTTTTGGCCATTTTGTGGTCATTAAGGCTTTTGGTCACCATGGCATGAACTACATTTTCCCTCAATTACAAACAAATTAGCCGAAAGGCAATTTCTGTACAAATTCTGCGGGGTTCTTTCGGCAAAAACCTAAGTTCGTTTCGTACTGGTTCCTAGCCAATTCCTACACGGCACTTGACACTGGAAACGTTCCAACCGGTCCTAACAAGCTTCTATCCGGCAAATTAGAACCTGAAATTAAATATTGGCAGAGACCAAAATTCATTTCTAACAGGTTTCTACCTGATTCCTAAATGGCACTCGACGCAGGAAACATTCTAACCGGTCCTAACTGATTTCTATCCGGCAAGTTATAACCTGGAATTAAATATTTGCAAACACTGAAATTCGTTTCTAACCGGTTTCTACCCGATTCCTACATGGCACTCGACACTGGAAACTTTCTAACTGGTCCTAACCGGTTTATTTTCACTGGAATCTGAATAAACTTAAATTAACTGAGGCGGATTCAAATTAATTTAAGTGTACTTATGAGAATTCTATATGAATTTAAAAACAATTACATTTCAGAAAAGCAATTCAAAAGTTGAAAACTATATTATAAAAAAAATGAAACTATATTCTATAAATTCAAGTGAAACATTTTCGGACTGGAAATGTGTTTGGGTGTGTGCAAAACTAGCGCCATAGGCCCTTTTTTCTGCAAAACTCTTAGCCAAACTTTAATGCAGGCAAATACATTGCAGCTAAGGGAGCCTGAGTACAAGTATTTAGTAGACCCAGTTACAAACAAGGTAGGCATTGGGTACAACTATCACATGTTACCGGATACATCCCGGTGAAATGTCGGATATAAACCAGAGCCAAAAATCGAACACGGCCCGGTTAGGACTGGATAAGCACCGGGTAGAAGTATTTTGAGGATCCAGTCACAAACCGGATAGAAACCGGATACGAATATTATATAATGCCACATAGAGCCCGGTTAGGTGTCGGTTATAATCCGGAGACAAAACCCGGTTATGGCGCGGTTTAATTCGTTTAGAACCCATTTCTAATCGGTTTCTAACCGGGTTCTATCCGACATTTTATGCAGGGTGGTTAAAGTAATTTTCTTTGACTAGATAACAAAAAGAGTTCTTTTTTACTAAACAATCAATTTCTCAAGAAATATATTGGATCACATTAAACTTAATCCATTTTTTAATTAATACTGATTGAAATATTTTCTTTACTGGTATATTAGTTTTTTCACATCTTTAGTTATTCCCTATAAATAATCCCTGATGAGGAGGTCTAAATTGGTCTCGAAGCATATTGGTCCCCTCGTAGTACAAAAAGGACGGAGAAAGGAAAAAGTGAGAGGTTGGTTTTTGGTCGACTTCTTGCCTTTTTCTCCCTCTTTTTTTATTGTATTATTCTTGTCTCTAATGAACCGAAGAGTGAGGTTTTTCGGAAGTTTATTTTTTAATCGTGAATTATTTTTTCGCTTATTCTGCAAAAATTATTCATGATAAAATGGATTTCTTTTCAATCCTAATTAAAATTTTTTTGAATAAAGACACTAAACTCATGTTTCTTTCCAATCTGCAGGGTTAGCTCATGAATAATTTTCAAGATTTCTTTTAATTGAGTTTACATATTTTATAACAATTTTCTCGAAAGAAGTCTTCTTTTTATTTAAATGTTTGTAAAAGGAATGTTTTGAATTTTTTTAAATTTATTTAGAAATACATTAAAATACTTTGGATTTTCTTCTTTTTCTAATTGGAAAATTTTAAAATCTGAATAGATTGGTTTCATAATCACCCACACATTATTTTCTCTATTGCTTATTTATTATTTGTTCGTAAATAAAAAGCAAGAGCAAAGTTTAAAATTTCAGAAAAAATGCTACTTTCTAGCAATTATCTAAGAGAAGATAGTTATAATAATAATAAATTTTTCAAACAATTATGTTTTTAACTGTTCTTCACATTTTTATTGAACTAAAAACAAATATTCAAGAAAAGAAAATGTTGAAGTTTGTTAAAATACATACTATTTTAGTCCATTCTTATCAATTTCTTCCATTTTTTGGACAAATTGGTTATAGTATATCGACGCCTCCATTCAATATGAGTCTATGTGCTGACAGCGACCTTTATGAGACTATTCCCTATGCTTATACACAGCGCATAGTCTCATACACGGCGCTGTCAGCACATAGACTCATATTGCATGGAGTATCCTTCCAGTAACAGCGTTACAGAACAGTGTGACCTTTATGTTCTGTAATTGTTCTGGCACACGATTGTAACAATCTTATGTATAAATGTTCATTTTTTGTTATGTAACATTTACAGAACGTGTCCGCTGGGTTAGACTTGTGACGGTACACGCGCTAATGGTGCTCCCTGGCCTCTACTAGAAGAAGGTATAATTGGTTTACTATTCTTCAATAAATTCAATAGATATTAATTAACTATAAATTATTTAATGTTAGAAAATAAAAAACTACCGTTATATGATGACGGGGAATACATCTCACAACACTCAAGTTTAGTTTGTCAAATTAAAACAGAAGAAAATAATCATGACGTTTGGATAAAAGATCAAGAAGGAATATCGGATGGTATTTAGCGAATAAAAAAAACAATATAACTTTACCAATATTTAATTACAACATAAAACCCATAGAAGTACCAAAAACTATAAATTACGAAAAAATAATGACTACTGAATCAAGGGATCAGTTTTATAATCCTAAAAAAGAAAACAGAACAGGATCGGGAAGAACAATCGAACTATTAACAATTTCAGAACTAGATCACATTGAAAATCAAATTAGAGAGGAAATTCAAAAAGTAATAGTTAAATACAATGAAATATTTACGTCAGGAACAGACCCACTACCATGCACAACATTAATTGAGCACAAGATCACTTTAAATTGAGGTAAGATAATAAACCTTAGATCACACAAATGACCCGAGAAACACAGAGAATTTTCTTTAGACGAAACACAAAGACTACTGGATAAAGGAATAACAACACATTTACAATCACCATTTAACTCTCCATTATGGGTAGTTCCAAAAGGAGGTGCCAAATTAAAATTGGTAGTAGATTACAGACAAATCAATAAAGACACCGACCAAGACGCTCACCCTCTCCCAGTGATAGATGATATACTAGATCATTTAGGTCTAGCTAAATTCTTCTCCGCATTTGACATGAGTGCTGGTTTCCACCAGATCCCGATGGAAGAAAAATCAAACAAATATACAGCTTTTTCTACTTCACAAGGACACTATGAATATAATAGAATGCCCTTTGGATTGAAGAATGCCCCAGCCACCTTCCAACGTATGATGGATAATGCGTTTAGAGGTCTTGTAGGCGAGAAATGCTTTATTTACATTGATAATATAGTAGTATTCGGTAAAACACTAGACGAACATAACAAGAATTTAATTGAAGTTTTTGAAAGTATTAAAAAATTAGGATTACGATTGGAACCATCTACTAATGTGAATACCTCAGACCGGAGTTAGAATATTTAGGTCATTTGATAACAAAAGATGGACCTAAACCTAACCCAACAAAAACAGAAGCTATACAAAATTTAAAAACTCCAACTACAGTCAAAACAATACAATCATTTTTAGTACTCGCCGGATACCATAGAAAGTTTAT
The DNA here is from genome assembly GCA_011634705.1 of Andricus grossulariae. NCBI lineage: Eukaryota > Metazoa > Arthropoda > Insecta > Hymenoptera > Cynipidae > Andricus > Andricus grossulariae. Next base: position 74,706,842 of record JAABKJ010075445.1, on the reverse strand, counting down.
AAAAAACTTCTCCACCATAGCTAAACCTTTGACTTACTTACTACGAAAAGAAGTAATATTCGATTGGACACCTAGATGCCAAGAAAGCTTTGAAAAATTAAAAAATCTTTTATGCAATGACCCAGTATTACGATTTCCAAATTTTAAAGAAGAATTTACTTTAACAACAGACGCATCCAATCTTGGTTTAGGAGCTGTATTGTCACAAAAAGGACACCTATGCCTTTTCATATCTAGAACATTTAACAAGGCAGAAGAAAATTATAGCACTAGTGAAAAAGAGCTTTTTATCAATTGCTTGGGCAGTGAAAAGATTGAGACAGTACCTTCTAGGAAATCCCTTTAAAATTCAAACTGATCATAAAGATTTAGTTTGGCTTCACAACGTAAAAGACCTAGTTCAAGATTACTTCGATGGAGATCACGCTTTGAAAAATATAAGTATGAGATAATATACGTAAAAGGAAAAGAAAACAAACAAGCTGATTGTCTTTCAAGACTGTTCCCACTTCAAGATCAAGAAACAATTAATGATTCGGATACCACGGTACCATTAGACAGTAGTGATTCCGATACTGAAAGTGATGGTAAAGAACCCGCACAGAAAAAACCTGTGATTACGGAACAAAGCGTATTAAGAGGTAGAGAAAACATAAAAATTTAGGAACCATCAGAAGAAGAAGAAGAAGATAATCAACTATATAAAGGATTTTTAGAATGGAAAGAAAACCCAGTAAAAAACAATAGAGTTAAAACTAAACCAAACGCTGAAGGTAAACTTTGGAAATTAATAAACAAATCAGACATGCCAGATTATAATGAGGAAAATTGGATACGTTAGTTAGGATTATTAATGACAGTATTTTTAGATAGGGGACTGACAATAGTAAGATTTAATTTTGGTGACCCAACCTTTACACCAATGGAAAAGGAAACTCTTTTGGAAATATTACAATACTTATCTAATTATTACCCCGAAATAGGATTCCATATATGTTTTAATAAAACCAGAGAATTAACTAAAGAAGAAAAGAATACTATCGTTAAAGAACCTCACGCTAACCACCTTGGAGAGAAAAATACAATTCAAAAGGCAAGAGAAATTGGTGAATGAAAAAACATGGATGAAGAAATTAAGAAATACGTAAAAGCATGCCCTATTTGCCAATTGCAGAAGAAACCAACAGTCACTAATCAAGCACACAAGTTTGAGCGCGCCTAGGGCGCGCGACTGTTGTTTCTCGCGCTTCGCGCTCGATAACGTATGTACCTCGCGCTTTTTCTGACTCAGGGGACCTCAAAACGTCGACATTCGATTGAATCCGCGAAAGTCATTTTTCACATAAAACCAATACCATCTCATTGAGATGAGAATGTAAAAAGCCTACGCCATATATATTAGTATTTCCATCTCTAAATGACAATTATTATGTTTGGATTATATTTATAATTGACATTGAAAAAGTATTTCTTCGTATCGATGTGGCAATTAATACTATTTTCTCGACTATATCTTAGATTGCCATCGAACTTTTGTAAAAATAAGTATTATGATGCCAAATTTTACAACCAATAGTTTCTCCGTGTGCGTAAACGGTATGCAGAGCCCTAATCCAGTGCAGATACACCTAACTATAGAAATGACAAGGCGATTCAAATGAGTAGAGGAAGTTCCCATTTTTTAATATTTTGACCTTTACTGTCAGAAATTTTTTTTTTAGAATTAAAACAATATTTCTCTCATATATGGTAGACCGGGTAACTATCGGGCCCGATTATTAATGTTAATAAATCCTCTACTTATTTAATATTATACAATTTTCTTGCTTTGAATAAACGTGGAATGGAACCTTCTCCTAAACGTTGATTGGATTTTTATGTAGCAAGGTTATACTACACTATAATGATTTGAGTGGACTAGAGTATATGTAGATGACTCGAGCGTGACTACCTCAAAGTCGATAGACGTGGCCAAGAGGGCTCCTGGAACTTCACCAAGGAATTCACGTGCATTTTTCCATTCAAAATCGCGAGATCTATATGTGGAACCGGCGAATACCCTGAATTTGTGGCGCAGTGTTATTTTCAGAAGAGCGTCCCCTGCAACCAAAAGCGAACGAAAAAGTCTCAGCAGCGAGGAACTTTACTCGGGGAGTACTCGGGAGTCCCACACTATTCAAAACAAGTCCATTTTTCTATTTTTATATGAGGAGTAAGTGAACCAGACATGATAAATCCATTTTTTGGTTTGAAAAAATGAAGAACGTACGGTTTTAGCATTTTCAAGCCTCTAGGAATATAATTATTAACCTTTGGTTCACGAAAAAATTATAACCCATTAAAATCTCGATTTCAAAATTTTGTAACCTTCAAAATATATAAATTAAAATTCGTGTATTTTGTGCTAAACTGTTAAATATGCTATAAGAACTGCCTAAAGCGAAACTAAGAGTTTCAATAGTTCAATAACATTGGATAACCGCAGGTACATGGTTTCCTCTATATGATACAATTTCAATTGTTCTTCTATCTCTGGTATCTTTGAGAAAAATCATTTGTCTAATTATTGAATAATCATCTTAAATTGATTTATCATGTTTTGTTAGCTTCCTCCTCACATATTAAAAATTAAACATAATTATAATCAATTTTCTTTATTGAAATCAATGCGTATCATCTTCATTCTCGGTGTCATCGCGACAAAGAAATATTTATTATTAGAGTGGACCTGAGAAAAAAGTTATGTATAATAATTTGAATTTAAATTTAAATTTAATTGTTAAATTCCAAGAAAAGAAAGAGACAAATTTTACTCCAAGAAAATAGCGAAATTAGTCATACAACAAACTTCCGTGAAAGATAACATTTTAATTATTGATAAGCTAAAAATATTGCATACGGATCACGTCATTCTCTTAATTATACGCAACAACCTATAATTTTACTCCCTATCTAAAGAACCATTGTTTTTCTAATCTCGCTGGGTAGTATTGCCAGGACATTTATTATCAATGTACATACATATAGAGTAAGGAGGGGCAGCGCCGACCAGTTAACGGTCAATGATTTTTTTAAAGTTAATAAGATGTGGAATCGATCTTTTTTTCATTTCGACTCCTGTGTTATTGTATATTATATTTCTATAAGTATTAACTACATTAATAAAACAATGATTCGGTAATTTAATTATTTCTAACAAGCTGTATTTCGTCGGCTTTGCCCCGCACCGTAGGGTAAAGGCGACCGCAGATATTTATGAAAATTAAAACATCCGAAGATGGGCAAATATGATGGTTCGCTTCTGTGGTATTTTATGTACTGGAAAAATTACCTTCAAACATATCCAGCAAGAAGATTTCGTTATTTTGAATAAAAATAGTGACCGCTGTGATATAACCTCTTATTCATTGACATCATCCTAGGGACGGACTACACGCAAACTTTTCTACCGTACCAATGCAAAAAAAAAACCTGCTCTACCGACCGCTAGAGTCCATTATTTTTCTACCGACCTTTTGTTTAGTAAGCACTTGTAAAATATTATCTTGGTCGCGCTTGCCCCGCTGGTGAGGCCTCAATTATTTACAATATTCAATATATTTTGAGCTTCAATTACGTTTAATTATTATAATTACATGACGTGATATTGTTTTACCTGTCAAAATATCAAATTTTCATACTGTAAGTATTGCCATTAATGTTAAAATCTTTATATATCTGCCAGTGAATCTTCGATTCTTTCGTTGTCAAAACTGTTTTCTGCAAAATTTTTCTTTCACAACGTCAATTTTCAAGATTTATTCGTAGGGTAATAGAAATTACAGAAGAAAAGATATGGGAAGTCCAAAGTGGATTTATGCAAGGAAGATCATGTACAGATCAGATTTTCAGCTTAAGACAGATCACAGAAAAAAGCTTGAGAGTAGGAAACAAAGTTTTCTGTGCATTTTTTGACCTAGAAAAAGCATTTGACAAGGTAAATAGAAGTAAACTTTGGGAAGTCCTTAAGTCTTCGAATGACGAAGAGCATGAGAGCCATTTAAGAGTCGTCTTTCAACGGCTACGAGAGTACTCGCTTCGCATTATCATCGCCAAGTGCCAGATCGGCTACCGAAAACTGGAATTTTTAGGTTACACAGTCAGCAGCGAGGGCTGTGCACCTACTCCCGAAAAGGTTCAGTCCATTACCAATTTTCCCAAGCCGAAAACCGTCGCGGAGCTCAGCAGATTTCTGGGCATGGTCAGTTTTTATCGTCGCAGCATACCTCACGCGGCTAAAAAACAAGCGCCTTTGAATTGTTTTTTCAGCGATTCGAGCAAAAATGACAAGAGGGTCATTCCCTGGACGTCCGAGGCAGAAAACGCTTTCGAGCAGGTTAAACAGGGCCTGGCGAACGCAACACTCCTCGCCCATCCGTCCCACATCTCTGAGACTCCTCTCGTAACAGACGCCTCAGACTTCGGCATGGGAGCCTCCCTCGAACAACAGTTCGATGGAGTGTGGAAACCGCTTGCCTTTTTCTCGAGGAAATGCTCACCAGCTCAAAAGAACTACAGCGCTTATGACCGAGAACTAACGGCTATTTTCGAAGCCATTCGCCACTTTAGGTATTTCCTTGAGGGGCATGTTTTTACAATAGTCACGGATCATAAGCCCTTGATTTTCGCATTCTCGCAAAAGTCTAAAAAGGCAGCACAGCGGCAACAACGACAGCTGTTGTTCATCTCCCAGTTTACCACCCACATTGAACACCTTTCTGGGGTTGATAACGTTTTTATTTTTGAACTCTTTTACACTCGCTATTTAAAAGTCGTTTTTACTGGAAGGTCCTGAGTAACTTTCATACCTTTTACCATATCTAGGAACCTCGCACCCTCATAAATCTTAGCGATGTAAAGCAAGTCAAAAAATCCAGAGTCTGAACTATTGTTAACACCTCTTGTATTTTATTTTACTAGATGTTAAGAATAATCATCGACCAGTATCTGCGATACCAAATGCAATGTGTTTAGTGAAACATTGCGATCAATAATTTTAGGTTGCGCAAACAATATAAATATATTACAAATTTATTACTCGTGAAGACTGCAATCCAGCAACGCTTATACCTCGTTTCTTGTATTTTCGTGTTTAGTTAAACACTCGGGGGGGAGTACTGTAGGGATATTGTATAGGATTCTGTAGCATTCTTTATGGCACTTCAGATATCTATCTGACCAAGTGTTTCCTGTACCATACGCGAGGACCGTAGGGATCTATCTTACCAAGCACCGTGTAATTATCGCGTTCACGAGCGAGTTTCACTGTAGTATCTCCCTACTCCGAGCGATACGTTAGCGTACGAAGCTTGAGTCAATGTTGGGTGAATATTTTGCCCAAGTCTGTCAATGTTGGTGCCAAGCTTGAGTCATGCTTGGCTGAAAATGATGATTGCCACTTCTCCCAAGTTTCGCCGGCATGGCCCACGTGGGTGGCGCTGCTGAATACGTGGCGATACGCGGACGTTCGAATTATAGTGACCTAGCGTAAGGAGCAAGAAGTGTGCGCGGGAACCCACAATCGGTTGGGGGTGGGACTGAGCCGCCACTTCGCTTTGATTGTGTTACCATTCTCTAACGCTCTGCCCTCCCCCTTCCAACTGATTGCTGGTTACCCCGTGCACCAGTCTCGTTGCCCAGGTGAAAAAAAAAAACTATATATAGATTATATATAGTCGATAAGACGTCCATGTGGCGATAGCTGCTTTATATGTATTTTGAAAACTATTTTCATGGAATTTTTCCAAATACAATGTACGAACATTTTCCTCTTGTTTTTCCTTCGTATCAGGCAGTCAAACAAGTAAACAAATTTGACATTCTTGATATATGTCTGAAAATCACATTTATTCGAAAATCCAAAAATGTAGATACGACAGTTAAATAGCGGCACTTTGCCTTCAACTTTCGACTGTACTTATGCCAGTTATTTAACTTTCTTATCCATTTTTAGTGAAAAATGTTTTTTTTTCGGAAATATCCCGAATGTCTGATTTTTCATGTTCTTAGTACCTGCTCTTTGGTATGCAATTGAAAAGGTTAAAGGAAATTAATTATGTGAAAAATTTATTATTATTGTTCGTGATATGCAATTTCAATAATGCTAGAAAGTTGCGATTTTTTCTGAAGTTTTTAGTTTTACTTGTAAAAGTTTTTTTTTTTGAATTACAGCCAGAAGCTTTTTGCAAAGCGTGAAAGAAAAATGTCAAATTGTACTTATAGTATTTATGATTTATTCATAGCTAGAAAGACAAGGCAAAGTTAAGCATTTTCGAAGAAACCACATTCTTCTAGCACTTATCTAAGAGAAGATAGTTATTAACGATAATGAATTGTTTGAACAACTATCATTGTTAATTTGGATTTATTACTACCGCACTAAGTGAAAAGTGGGCGAAAAGTTGAACATTTAAAAAAAAAGTGTCCACGCGTACCGAAAAAATCCAACTATACGTACCGAAATTTCGGTACAAATAGCTCCTTTTTCTGCTCCCCTAATTTGTACAGCATTTGGATAATAATTTTTTTAAACACTTATTGTTGCTCAATCTCATTAATTATTAATTCATTCCAAGCAAAAAATAGACAAATAGTTGCAAATATAGCTAAAAACCGCAATTTTGTAACGTTAAGCAAAGACAGTATTCTTAACAATGATAAAAAATTGTTTAATAAATTATTACTGTTAACTTGAATTAATTAATATATTTCATAATATGAACTTTTAAACTGTCACATTTCATTAATTTCATATGAAAATGGACCCTATAAGGGAATAGACACGATTTAGGGCACATTTGATCTGATTCGAACCTCGTTCATACGGATAATTTTCGATTTCATCGTCGATTTTATTTCTTTTGTGTAATATATTTCATAATATCAACTTTTAAACTGTCACTTTTCATTAATTTTATATGAAAATAGTTCCGGTAAGGGAATAGATACGATTTCCGGGCACATTTGGTCTCATTTGACCCTCTTCCGCACTGATAATTTTAGATTTTGTTGTTGATTTTATTTCGTTCCGGTCCTATATTTCATAATATCAACTTCTAAACCGTCACCTTTCATTAATATTATATGAAAATGGACTCTATGAGGGATTAGACACGATTTCCGGGCACATTTCGTCCGATTTGACCCTCCTCAGCACGGATAACTTTGGATTTTATTGTTGATTTTATTTCGTTTGATTAATATATTTCATAATCTCAAATTTTATAGTGCCACATTTCATTAATTTTATATTAAAATGGACACTATAAGGGAATAGACACGATTTCCGGGCACATTTGTTCCGATTAGACCCTCGTTCGCACGGATAATTTTGGATGTTATTGTTGATTTTATTTCGCTTGGTTAATATATTTCATAATATGAACTTTTCAACTGTCACATTACATTAATTTCATATGAAAATGGTCCCTATAAAGGAATAGACACGATTTCCGGGCACATTTGATCTGACTGGACCCTCGTCCGCACGGACAATTTTGGATTTTATTGTTGATTTTATTTCGTTTGTTTAATATATTTCATAATATCAACTTTTAAACTGTCACATTTAATTAATTTTATATGATAATGAACCCTATAAGGGAATAGACACGATTTTCGGGCACATTTGGTCAAATTCGTCCCTCTTTCGCACAAATAGTTTTGGATTTATTGGTGAGTTCATTTCGTTTGGTTGATATATTTCATAATACCAACTTTTAAAATGTCACATTTCATTAATTTTATATGAAAATCGATCCTGTGAGGGAATAGACACGATTTCCGGGCACATTGAGTCCGATTTGAACCCCACCCGCACAGATAGTTTTGGATTTTATTGTTGGTTTTATTTCGTTTAGTTAATATATTTCATGGTATAAACTTTTAAACTGTCACATTTTATTAAATTTACATGAAAATGAATCCTGTAAGGGAGTAGACAAGATTTTCGGGCACATTTGGTCCGATTTGACCCTCACCCGCACGCATAATGTTGAATTTAATTGTTGATTTTATTTCGATTGTTTAATATGTTCTATAATAACAACTTTTAAACTGTCACATTCAATTAATTTTATATGAAAAAGGAACTCATAAGGGTGTAGACACGACTTCCGGGCACATTTGATCTGATTCGACTCTCGTTCGCACGGATAATTTTGGATTTATTGTTGATTTTATTTCGTTTGGTTGATATATTTCATAATATCCACTTTTAAAATGTGACATTTCATTAATTTCATACGAAAATGGACCAAATAAGGGAATAGACACGATTCCCGGGCACATTTGTTTCGATTCGACCCTCGTCCGCACGGATAATTTTGGATTTTATTCTTGATTTTATTTCGTTTGGTTAATATATTTCATAATATCAACTTTGAAACTGTCACCTTCTATTAATTTTATGTGGAAATGGACTCTCTAAGGGATTAGACACGATTTCCGGGCACATTTGATATGATTCGAACTTCTTTCGCACGGATAATTTTGGATTTCATCGTCGATTTTATTTCTTTTGGGTAATATATTTCATAATATCAACTTTTAAACTGTCACTTTTCTTTAATTTTATATGAAAATGGATCCTGTAAGGGAATAGATACGATTTCAGGGCACATTTGGTCACATTTGAGCCTCTTCCGCACTGATAATTTTAGATTTGATTGTTGCTTTTATTTCGTTTGGGTAATATATTTCATAATATCAACTTCTAAACCGTCACCTTCTATTAATTTTACATGAAAATGGACTCTATAAGGGAAAAGACACGATTTCCGGGCACATTTGATCTGCTTCGACCCTCGTCCGCACGGATGACTTTTGATATTATTGTTGACTTCATTTCTTTTGGTTAATATATTTCATAATATGAACTTTGAAACTGTCACATTTAATTAATTTTATATGAAAATTGACCCTATAAGGGAATAAACACGATTTCCGGGAACATTTGATCTGATTGGACCTTCGTCCGCACGGATAGTTTTGGATTTTATTGTTGATTTTATTTCTCTTGGTTAATATATTTCATAATATAAACTTTTAAGCAGTCACATTTCATTAATTTTATATGAAAATGGAGCCTATTAGGGAATAGACGTGATTTCCAGGAACATTTGGTCCGATTCGACCTTCGTCCACACAGGTAATTTTGGATATTATTGTTGATTTTATTTCGTTTGATTAACATATTTCATAATCTTAACTTTTAATGTGCCACATTTCATTAATTTTATATTAAAATGGACCCTATAAGGGAATAGACACGATTTCCGGGCACATTTGATCTGATTCGTCCCTCGTCGGCACGGCAAATTTTGGATTTTATTGTTGATTTTATTTCTTTGATTTAATATATTTCATAATATGAACTTTTAAACTGTCACATTTCATTAATTTCATATGAAAATGGACCCTATAAGGGAATGCTATGGATTCTATGATATCATGTTTAATGTCGTTAGTAAAACTGTTGATAAGTGTGCTAGTGTCGTTTATAATTGCATTTGCCCTAGTCCGAGCTACATCGCAGTAGCTGTACAATTTGGCAGCAAATGCAACTTCATTTTGAACATTTGCAGTTTTCTGACTATTTGCACTATTAAGACCAATTGACTGCTTAACGCCATTTGACGTAGAAGCTTCTTCAATACTGCTAATACAACGAGTAGCTTCCCTTGTTTACGTTTTTTTCTCGGTACGTCATTGTGAAGTGATTCAGTTTGTTCGACGCAACGTTGAGTACTAGCCGCACAAGTGGAAGATTTGTCTTTAACAAAACTAGAGCTCGCAATATTTTTACTTACAATATCAGTCTCGCATGAAAGTAACGGTTGACCTGTCGCCTCGACAAAGCATTCTGGTCCATTGTATTTTAGTCGAAAATGTTTTCGAAAGGATTCAAAACTACTAAATACTCTTTCACAATTTTTGATACAACTGTAAGGGACGTGTGAATATTCAATATGCGTAAAAATCCTTTACGACTAATTCACGTTGAACCACTATTGGAACACTCTAACATTGCTGAATAATATAAATATTTACGACCTTAAACGCTTATGAATAATCAAATTTTTGTTACAACTTATGCTATGTAGTAGTATTTGAAAATGAAACGTAATACAACTTTCAAACTATATAATAAATAATAATCTATGGTTTAGCAATTTAGGGAGGTAAAAGATTTTTCACTTCGCCCATCAAACTAGTTACGAATCTGTTACAGACATCCAAGTCTAAATCAATGTCAAAGAGAGTTTTTTGAATGAAAAGCCAAATTTGATTTCCTCGTTTTGGATATTCGTAATCAAGTGTCATATAAGTTTTGAAGCACAGATCTACTGCTTTCAAGGCAGATGGCATTCTGTATAAAGTCTGGTCTACTACTACGTAAGCAGCTTCAATGTTTACTAGTGGTCCAACCAGTACAGGTATTGGTTGAAAGGTTAGGTTAGCTATTCTTAATCTTTCTCTCAAATTTTCTAATGCAGGTAATAAATTGTTGGGAGTCTAAAAATATATTTGACATTAGTATGACGATATTTACTTATTATTTGAAATCAAATTGTGATTTTTACACAGATAATAAATACCTCAATGTGCAAGCAAAATCCTTCTCTTCGTTCTGCTAACGAAAGTTTTGTGGGAGCTGGTTGGGCATTTTCAGTTTGCCTTTTCCTGGGATTTGTTGCGTTTATGAGATAAGGAAGTAGATAGAGAATGACATTATCCTTATTGTCTGAAAAATTATAAAGGAATAAATCATAATAGTATGAGTGATATGAAGACAATTGTAATTATATCTTACATTCAAGCAGAGTTGGCAATAAATGGACTAATGCCTTGTCTGCTACGTCTTTAATTTTCTCACATTGTGTCAAAAGAGTAATGAACAAGGGCTTCGAAATCAACCATCACTCGAGAAAAAGATTAGATGAATCAGGATATAAACGGTTGAAGTCGTATTCCAGCTTCAAAATAAAAGATTTTTATTATTTACTAAGTTATAATCAAAATTGATCTATCAAGAAATTCATACAGATATTTCAATTAAATAAAAAATGTTAACTAAATAAAAATCAATGATTGGCAATGAATTAATGATCAATTTTATCATTTTAAAATATTTAATGTACTGAAATACTAAATATAGAAAATTCATACCAATTCAACACCCTGAGATTTAGTGAGGTAGCGTAACTTTTCATAATATTCGTGTACACCAAGTTTTTTATTCTCTAATAGATATCTTCGTGCGTGAAATGTACTATCCCACCTTTCTTTTACAAGCTGTGCAGGCTCAATGTTGTTTTCCAGCCAATTCAACTGAGTCTTATCATTATCTAAAAAAAGAGCATGAATTATAATTTTTATAGACGTATTACATTTACTTACATTTAATCCAAAGACACTAATTATTTGATATAGCATATGTTAATTGTTATTGAAAGTATTTTGAATAATTTCTTGTCAAATATCAATTACCATTCAGCAACATCTGAAAAACTTCAGGTCTCTGAGTCACATTCCTATTAGTTCTTGCAAGGACTCCACTGCTTCGCAGCGCAGCTCTAGTATACTCGTCATGTTCAAATAATGTGCCTCTTGGATAGATACGAGTTTTGCCAACTTTGCGATATGGTGTGTAGTATGTTAGTTTACATTTTCCTGGAAACAGCTGGTTAATTGATTCTGATAAACTTATGAACCGTTGGGGGGTTATGCTGCAATAAAATATTGTTTAAAATGGCTGTTCTCGATTGACCATCATATGTACATAAAATATATCACATTATTAATTACCTGAGATGATCTAATTGACCAGGTTCTCCTCCAATAACAACTGGTCTACTTTGTATGTCTTTTTCTTGTTTTATAATTACTCGAGTCAATGCATTTTTATGTTTCTTTTTTAAACGTTTGAGTATTTTGAAACAGGATAACACAGATTGACCATCTGCACTGTTATTCAATATTCTGTATACTTCCTAAAAGAAATGATATTTTTAATAGGAATATTGAATTTACTTGGAAATATATTTACATGATTTTATTTGATTAGATTAACAAAAATACTTACATTATTCTCAAAGCCATTTGGCCAATCTACAGGAACAACCTTGAAAAGTAATATGTATTGAATGAATGCATTGGATTTACAACTGTGTGGTTAAAAACTCATATTTTTTGTAGAAATTTAATCTTTTTTGATTTTATTGAAAATTAAAATATTTTTCACTTGAAATATCAATTATTACATTTTTCGTTGAGAATTAATTTTTTTTGTTTGTTGAAAATTCAACTAACTGATCAAAAGTTGAAGTAATTTGTCAAAAATTCACTTTTTTGGTAGAAAATTCCTAATTTTAGTTCAAAATTCATCTCTGGTTGAAAATGTACTGATTTTATTTGAAAATTCGTCTATTTTTGTTGAATTTAACTGTTTTTGATTTAAAATACAAATATTTTTTGGTTGATATATCAACTGATTAGGTTTTTTGTTAGGAATTAATATTTTTGGTTGAACATTAAACTGTTTTGTAGAAAATTCGCCTTTTTGGCTTGAAAATTCCACAATGTAGTTGAAATTGGTCTTTTTGGTTTGAAAATTTACTACAAATTTTATGATGAAAATTTTTTTCTTTTTGTAGAAAATTAATCTTATTGAATGAAAATTCGTCTTTATGGTTGAAAATTCAAATATTTAGTTAAAAATTCGTCTTTTTAGTAGACATTTCCTCATTTTTGATGTGTTTTAAAATTAAAATCTTTTTTAGTTGATTTAAAATTCTTAAAAAACGTTTGAAATCTCAGAATTTTTTTAAAGCTTGTGAAAATTCGTTGGAAATTTTTAAAATCCTAGTAAATTTTTATCAAAAATCCTTGATAGATTTAAAATCTCATAAAATCAATAATATTTTTGGAAATCCCTTGACATTTTTTTAATGTTTTGAAAATGCTTTTTGGAATCTTTTGAAATACCCTACAATATTTCCAAATCTTTGTAATAATTTAAAATACTTCAAAACTTTTTAAGGCTTTTGAAAATTCCTTGAAATTTTTTTGAATATCCTCATATCTTTTAAATCTTTTTACATTTTTTAAAGCTCTTAAAAATTCCTTAAAATATTTAAAAATACTCTGAATTTAATTTTTTTATCCCTTCAAGTTATTGAAATCGATTCAAAATGGCTTGGAATCTTTTAAATTTCCTTAAAATATTTCAAATTCTTTAAAACCCTAATCAATAACTGAAATGAATTGAAAATTTCTTGACTAAAATATTTAAAATCCTTCCCAATATTTTTAAATCCCTTGAAACTTTTTAAGGCTCTTGAAAATTCCTCAGAATTTGTAAAAATATTCTAAAATTATTCAAATTCGTCCAAATACCTTGAAATAATCCAAATAAATAGAAAATACCTTAAAATCTTTAAATCATAAAATCTTTTTTTTTAATTTAAATTGTTTAGAAATACACGCAAATATTTTAAATCCTACAAATTCCCTCAATTCTTGTGAATCTGGATGCTGTTTCCTGAAATATTTATTAAAATACCTGGAGAATTTTTTAAATCCCTTAAAATAATTGAAATTCCCAGAAATCTTATAAAATTCCTTGGAATATTCTAAAATATCTTAAAATCTTATACGTCAATTCACATCTTACGAAATTGTTTAAATCCTAATGACATTTTTTTTTAATTTCTTAAAATATTTCAAATCCTTTGAAATTTTTAAAAATTCTTTGAAATATTGTAAAGTTTTTGAAATGCCTTGGAATCTTTCAAAAATACCGTAAAATATTTGAAATCCCTTCAGATAATTGAAATCTTAAAAATTTCTTCGAATCTTTTAAAATATCCCCAAATATTTCAAATCCTTTAAAATCTTTTGAAAATTTTTAAATCTTTTGAAAATTCCTTGATTTTTTTTTGAAATCCCTTGAAATCTATTAGAAATCCCTTAAAATCTCTTAAAATACCCTTAAATATTTAAAATCCTTTGAAAATTCTTGAAATCCCTTGAAATTTGTTAAAGCTCTTGAAACATCCTTCAAATTGTTCAAAATAACCTAAAATATTTTAAACACTTTGAAATCCCTTCAAATGATTGAAATCTTTTAAAAATTTCTTTAAATCTTTAGAAATACCCTAAAATATTTCACAATCTTGCAAATTCTGTGAAATCCTTTCAAATTATTTAAATCAATTAAAAATTCCTTGAAATCTTTAACAATATTCTAAAATATTTCAAATCCATTGAAAAATTTTTAAGCTCTTAAAAATTCCTTGACAATTTTTTAATTCTTTGAAATCCCTTTAAATTACTGACATCAATTAGAAATGGCTTGGAATCTTTTAAAATTGCTTAAAATAATTAAAATTCACTGAAATCTGTTAAAATTCCTTACACTTTTTTCAGCCTTTTAATAATTTCCTGGAATGTTTTGAAATACCCTAAAATATTTTCAAATATATAAAATCCTTTGAAATCCCTTCAAATTATTAAAATCTATTAAAAATATTTTAAAATACCTCAAGATATTATAAATCCTTTGAAATCCCTTGAAACTTTTTACAGATCTTGAAAATTCTTTCGAATTTTAAAAAATAAACTAAAATCTTAAAAGTCCTTTGGAATTCCTTCAAGTAATTAAAATCTGTTAAAAATTCCTTGGAATCTTTCAAAATATCCTAAAATATTTAAAATCCTTTGAAATCTCGTGGAACTTTATAAAGCTCCTGAGAATTCCTTAATTTTTTTTAAATACCCTAACATCTTTAAAATGCTTCAAAATCCCTTCCAATTACTGCAATATATTAAAAATTCCTTGGAATATTTTTAAATACCCTTGGAATATTTTGTAAATACCCTAAAATATATATTAATATTATATTATAATTATTATTATATTATATTATTAAAAATTATCCAATACCTCTGAATATCTGAAAATTTGTTAATTATTAAAATTTTCAATTTTTATAAGTGCAAATTTAATCAATGTGCTTCGTGATTATTATACATGAAGGACCAACGATTCAGGCTAATTTTCATTTAAATTTTCCCCATTGATTTTCATATAATTGATTACGAGCATAATTAAATTTGCTTGCCCTTTTTGTCACCAATTTTGCATCAAAAGCATCTATTGTGATAATTTCAATTATTAATATATCGCAATATTCCAATAACTAACTGCATAAAATATAAATTAAAATATGAACATTAAAATCAAACATTAATCAAACGTTAATCAAATATTAAAAAAACGTAATTTTCTAAAACTAAAAAAATTCAAGAAACCAACGAATAAATTTGGATAATATTTTTAATTAATAACTTAATATTAAAACCAAAATAAAAAGAGAGAAAGAAGAAAATAAGAAAGTAAAAAGCGAATATGATATTTTTTAAATAAAAAGAAAGCAACCTCCAAATCCCCTTTCTTCTGTTTCTCTCGTAACAAAAAAAAAAAAAAAATTTCAAGAAAATTGGTAAATTTGCAACTAAAAATGGATTTTCAAAAAAATAGTTTAATTTTCAACGAAAGAGATGAATTTTCAACTACAATGATATATCTTCAACCAACGAAATGAATTTTGAACAAAGTCAATTTTTATCCAAGGA
>JAABKJ010075445.1:74513018-74691154 GCA_011634705.1 Andricus grossulariae | reverse complement strand
AAATAGAATAGTTGAATTTTCAATTGAAAAAATTAATTTTTAACAACAACAAAAAAAAAGAATTTTCGACAAATAATTTCAATTTTCAACCAAAGGAATTTACAAACAAAAATAATAATATTCCAGAAGGGAGATAAATTTTCAACAAAATATATGAATTTTCAACCATAGAATTACATTTTGAACACAACAAAAAATTCTTAAGCAAAAGAAATGTATTTTCAAGCAAGAAGAATGATTTTCAATAAAAAAAAGTACATTTGCAAACAAAAGAAAATCGAATTTTTCGAAAAATTGTTAAATCTTTAAAAAAAAATGGAATAGTAGAAAATTATTTTTTTTTCAATCAAAAGTTTAACTTGTTTAGTTGAATATTTATAATTTTATTTGAACATTCATTTTTTGAAAATCTGTTTTTATTTTCGTTTTAAGTTAATTTTTTTAACTTTAATTGTAACCTTTCCGTTTTTGGTTGAGAATTAGCATTTTCAGATGAAAATTCGTCTTTTTTCGTAGTAACTTAATCTTTTTGTTTTGAGATTTTCATTTTTTTGTTTGTTAAAAATACAACTTTCTGGTTAAAAATTAATTTTTTTCTTAAAAATTTATAATTTTGGGCTTAAAATTCAACTGTTTTACAACAAATTTATCTTCTGGCTGGAAAATGTACTAAAACTGTTAAATTTTTCATTTTTGGTTGAAAATTGAATTCTTTGTTTAAAAATTTATGTATTTGGTTGAAAACTTCTCGTTTTATTTTTAAAATTTATCTTTTTTGCAGTCTATTTGGACTGAACTTTTGTCCTTTCTTATTGAAAATTCATCTTTTTCTTTTGTTGAAAATTTATTTATAATCTAAAAAATTCAATTGTTTGTTTGAAAATGCTACTGTTTTTGGTTGAAGTTTAAATTTTTTTGATCGAAAGTTGGTCCATTTGGTTCAAAATTCATCTTTGTAGAGTGAAAATTAAAAATTTTGATTAAAAATTCAAGTATTTCATTGAAAATTTAATTATGTTGCTTGTTTGATTATATTTTGTTAGAAAGTTCTCTTTTTTGGTCGAAAATTCAACTGGTTTGTTAAAAATTCGTCCTTTTGGATTAAAAATTATTTTTTGTGGTAGAAAAATGATCCTTTTTGGCTGAAAATTAATTTCTTTAATTCCAAATTTAACCATCCCTGTTGGATATTTATAGTTTTAGTTGAACATTTATCTGTTTGGTTAAAGGTTTCACTCTTTTGTTGAAAATTGTTTTTTTTTTAACTGTAATTTAAACTGCTTTGTTAAAAATGTACCTTTCTTGTTTGTAGGTTAAATTAAATTTAAAAAATTTTATTATTAAAATTAAACTACTAAATTATTTTCTGGATGGAAATTTAAGTATTTGGTTTAAGTATTGAATTACTAAATTAAATTATTAAATTAAATTATTAAATTAAATAAAATTATGAAATTAAATTAAATTATTAAATTATTTAAGTTAATTTGTTAAATTATTAAATTCTTAAAGTATTAAATTGATAAGTGATTAGATTATTAAATTACTAAATTAATAAATTATGAAATTATGAAATTAATAAATTAATAAATTATTAAATTTTTAAATTATTAAATCATTAAATGATTAAACTATGAAATTATTAAATTAATGAATTAATCAATTAATCAATTATTAAATTATTGAAACAATAAATCATTAAAATATTAAATTATTAAAATATTAAATTATTAAATTATTACATCATTAAATTATTACATTATTACATTATTAAATCATTAAATTATTAAATTAGCAATTTATTAAATGGATAAATTATTAAATAATTAAATGATTAAATTATTAAATGTTTAAATCATTAAATTATTAAATTACTAAATTATTAAATTATCAAATTATTAAATTAATAAATTATTAAATTATTAAATTACTAAATGATTAAATAATTAAATAATTAAATTATTAAATTATTACTGGAAGGTCACAAAAGGTTCATCAATAGTCAATCGATGCGTCTCAAGGACGCGAACAAATACTCTGCATTTAATATTATCCTATTTTGAATATAAAAAAAATTTTCTCATAAAAACAGAATAAACCATTTTTTGAAGCTTCATAAATCGGTACTGATAGGTCATAAAAGTTTCAACAATAGGTCAATCGATGCATCTCAGAGACGCGAGCAAATACAGTAGATATCGTCTTGTTGTATTTTGAATATCAAAAAGGTTTTTCCTATATAAACAAGGTAAAATTTTTCTTTTTAAATCTCTAAACGCAAAATAAAACTTCTTCTAAATGGTCGATCTTGCTCAAAATCCTATCAGACCTGGATATCAATCGGAGCTACACCCCATCCAAATTTCATGATCGTAGCTCTTTTACTTTTCGAGATATGATGAACAGGAAAAAGTTGCACATACACACACGGACATTTTTTTTAGATTTTATTTTCGAGCTCCTGGGGTTGAATTATATCAAAATATGTCAAAAAAGTATATTTGGAAATTTAGGTCATTACAAACCTCCCTCTATCAGGAAGAAAAAAGAAGTATTATCAGTTTGTTTCTAAACTTATATAAGTATAAATTTTATAATATTCTTGAAAAAATTAGAAAAGATTTTTGAATATTGCGGACGTGTGAAAAAAGAATCTAGAAGATTAAAAAAAACTTTATTTTACAAGATTTTACAAAATAGTAGGAAAAATTCGAGCCTTTTTAAAAGATATTTAGGACTTTTAGAAGTTTGGAAGAAATACAAAATATTTGTTAAATATTCGGAAATACTTCAAAGTTTTAAAATATTTTTAATCTATTAAAATCCTCTCAAATTCCTAAACATATTTTCAGCTGACTCGAATTTTTCTTGAAATTTTCAAAAATCATTCAAAGTGTAAACTAAATTGCCTTAAAATCTTCCACATTTTCCTAGGAATTTTACGAAAAATAGAAAAGATTTTTAAATATTTCAGATGTGTCAAATAAGAATATAGAAGATTTAATTTTTTTCCAAGATTTTATAAAATAGTAGGAAAAATTCGAGCCTTTTTAAAAGATATTTAGGACTTTTCGAAGTTTGAAAGAAATAGGAAATATTTTATAAATTTTTGGAAATGCTTCCAAGTTTTTAAATATTTTAAATCTATTCAAAACCTCTCAAATTTCTAAAAATATTTTCAGCTGACTCGAATTTTTCTGGAAATTTTGAAAAATCATTCAAAATGTAAAAAAATTGCCCTAAAATCTTTCAAATTTAACCAGGAATTTAAAGAAAAAATCCGTTTAACCACTTGAAACCTTTAAAACTTCCTTTAAAGCTTCTAAATTTTTGGTTTGAATTTACTCGATTTTTTTAAAATTTCTTCTCGAATTTATTAATCTTACCAAATTGAAACATTTCGCTTTAAAATCTTCTATTCTTTTTCGAAATTTAAGAAAATCTTTTGAAATGCTTTGAAATCTTTTTTAATTTTCTCTTAAGGTTCATTTTTCAAAATAAAAAATCATAAAAAATCTCCCCAGAAATCTTAAGAAATAGTTAAACCTTCTAATATTTTTAAATTATTAAAATTTTTTTTTTAATTCTGCGAAATTAAAACAATTGTCTTAAAATATTTCAGTTTCTTCTTTGACAATTTTATAAATCTTTTTAAATATTCTCTTTAAATTGATTTATCAAAATAAACAATCATTTGAATTTTTCTTAGGACCCTTAAATTTTTTGTATTTTCCAAGATTTTACAAAATAGTAGGAAAAATTCGAGCCTTTTTAAAAGATAGTTAGGACTTTATGAATTTTGGAAGAAGTAGAAAAGATTTGATAATTTTTCGGAAATACTTCCAAGTTTTGAAATATTTTAAATCTATTCAAAACCTCTCAAATTCCTCAAAATATTTTCAGCTGACTCGAATTTTTCTTGAAATGTTGAAAAATCAGTCAAAATGTAAAATAAATTGCTTTAAAATCTTCTAAATTTTCCTAGGATTTTTAAGAAAATTAGAAAAGATTTTTAAGTATTTCAGATGTTTCAAAAAAGAATGTAGAAGATTAAATTTTTTTTTATTTTCCAACATTTTGCAAAGTATTAGGAAAAAATTCGAGTCCTTTTAAAAGATATTTAGGACTTTTAGAAGTTTGGAAGAAATACAAAATATTGGATAAATTTTCGGAAATGCGTCCAAGTTTTAAAATATTTTGTATCTATTCAAAACCTCTTAAATTATTAAAAATATTATTACCTGACTCGAATTTTCTTGAAATTTTGAAAAATCATTCAAAATGTAAAATAAATTTCCTTAAAATCTTCCAAATTTTCCTAGGAATTTTAAGAAAATTAAAAAAGATTTTGAAATATTTCAGATGTATCAAAAAAGAATATAGAAGATTAAATTATTTTTTATTTTCCAAGATTTTACAAAATAGTAGAAAAAATTCGAGCCTTTTTAAAAGATATTTAGAACTCTTAGAAGCTGGGAAGAAATACAAAATGTTTGATGAATTTTCGGAAATGCTTCCAAGTTTTGAAATATTTTAAATCTATTCACAACCTTTCAAATTCCTAAAAATATTTTCAGCTGACTCGAATTTTTCTTGAAATTTTGAAAAATCATTCAAAATGTAAAATAAATTGCCTTAAAATCTTCCACATTTTCCTAGGAATTTTACGAAAAATAGAAAAGATTTTTAAATATTTCAGATGTTAACCATCTTTGACGATTCTCATTTTCGAGTTGGTTCAATCATACCAACCTATTTAAACAATTTTAAAAATATGAAACGACCTACTTTTGAAAAAATCAACTGAGTAGCAAAAAGTACTTTAATAATTATGAATAAAACAAAGAAAAGCCTTCGTCTTCAGACAAACTAGTCACTGAGTTCCAAAATTTTATTACGAAGCAGAAACCTACCAAGGAAAAATTGTATTTAGATGAAATCTGTGAAAATTACATTTGTTAGTCATAATATCTCGAAAAAATTTCGTAAAGTTGTGCTGAATATTAGGTGATGTTAGTTGATGTTGACCAGGTAAGAATTTTTAAGATGAATTAAAATATGTTGGCTTTTGTATGGTATACGGTTTTTTTTCTGGACCAGTATACCAACAAAATCCGGCATCTTCTATTTAAATTATTACCTTTTCACCATGAATAATCATCAGCTAATCTTACAGTATGGTTGGAAGAAGATAACACAATAGAACAAACCAACTGAAGGAAACTGAATCAGTATACCAACAAAATGTAAAATCTGTGCTGAATATTGATTTAAATGTTGAAAATACATGTGCAAAATATTTTTATTTCAAAGAACTCATCTGTACAGTTGGTTTCTTTCATTCTTGTATCTTCTCCCAACCGTAATTTGAGATTAGCTGATGTTCATTGATATTGAGCAGGTAAGAATTTAGTTAGAAGATGTTGGATTTTGTTGGTATACTGTTTTTTTTTGCCAGTATACCAACAAAATCCAACATCTTCTGATTAAATTCTTACTTGGTCAACATCAATTAACATAAGCTAATCTTTCAGCACGGTTGGAACAAGATACAACAATGAAACAAACCAACTATACAGATGGGTTCTTTCAAAGGACAATATTTTGAAAAGATATTTTCAAACCTTTGGAATAATATTTAGCACAGATGTTGGATTTCGTTTGTATAATGATCCAGTTTTCTTTAAAAGAACCCATCTGTATGGTTAGTTTGTTTCATTATTGTATCTTCTTTGAACCCTGCTGTAAGTTTAGCTGATGGTAATTGATGTTGACCAGGTACAAATTTAATTAGAAGATGTTAGATTTTGTTCGTATACTGTTTTTTTTGGGACTATTATACTAACAAAATCTAAAATTTTGTACTTACATTCATACCTGCTTAACATTCATTAAAATTAGCTAATCTTATAGCATGGTTGGAAGAAGATACAACATTGGAACAAAGCAACTGTACAGATGGGTTCTTTTAGAGGAAACAGGACTAGTATATCAACAAAATCCAACATCTGTGCTGAATATTGTTCCAAATATTTGAATATATATTTCCAAAATATTTTCCTTTCAAATAACCCATGTGTATAGTTGGTTTGTTCTATTGTTGTCTCTTCTTTCAACAGTGCTGCAAGATTAGCTGATGTTAATTCATATTGACCAGGTGAGAATTTAATAAGAAGATGTTGGATTTTGTTGATATACTTTTTTTTCTGCCAGTATACCACCAAAATCCAACATTTTCTGATTAAATTCTCATGTGGTAAACATCAATTAACATCAACTAATCTAACAGTACGGTTGGAAGAAGACACAACAATAGAACAAACCAGCCGTACAGATGAGTTCTTCCAAAGAACAATATTTTGGAAAGATATTTTCAATCTTTGGAATAATATTCAGTACAGATGTTGGACTTTTTTGGTACTGATTCAGTTTCTTCAGGAAGAACCCACTTATATAGTTGGTTTGTTCGATTATTGTATATTATTTCAACCGTGCTGTAAGATTAGTTGATGTTAATTGATAAAAGTTGGATCAGTATACCAACAAAATCGAACGTCTGTACTGAATTTGTTCGAAATATTGAAAAATATTTCCAAAATATTGTCCTTTGAAAGAACCCATCTGTATAGTTTGATTGTTCCATTGTTGTATCTTCTTCGAACCGTGCTGTAAGATTAGTTGATGTTAATGGATGTTGGCCAGGTAAAAATTCAATTAAAGGATGTTGGATTTTGTTGGCATACGATTTTTTTTTGGAAAAGTGTAACAACAAAATTAACATCTAATTAAATTCTTACCTGGTCAATATCAATTAACATCAGCTTAAATAATAGCATGGTTGGAAGAAGATAAAACATTGGAACAAAACAATTATGCAGATGGGTTCTTTCGAAGACAATTGGATCACTATACCAACAAAATCCAACATCTGTACTCAATATTATTCCAAAGGTTGAAAATATATTTCCAAAATATTTTCCTCTGAAAGAATTCATCTGTATAGTTGTTTTGTTCCATTGTTGTATCTTATTCCAACCGTGCTGTAAGATTAGCTGATTTTAATTGATGTTAACCAAGTAAGATTTTATTTAGAAAATGTGGGATTTTGTTGGTATACCAACCCAAAAATAACCAGTATACCAACAAAATCCAACATGTTCTAATAAAATTCTTAATTTATCAACATAAATTGCCATCATCTAATCATACAGCACGGTTGGAAGAAGATACAATAATTAAACAAACCAACTACTTTAAAATTCTGACAATGAAAGTTGGATCAGTATACCAACGAAATCCAACATCTCTGCTCAATATTGTTCCAAATGTTGAAAATATATTTCCAAAATATTTTCCATTCAAATAACCCACCTGGAGAATTGATTTGTTCCATTGTTGTATCTTCTTCCAACCGTGCTGCAAGATTAGCTGATGCTCTTTTTTAGAAGAGCAACTTTTGTCTATTCATTTTCTTAATAGCTTGTGTCGTTCGTCCAAAAGTTTAATTTTTTTATTTTCAATGTTGTTTTTTACGATTAAAACAAAAATTACGCATCCTATACAAAATGATTAATCACAACTTCGTAGTTTTTTTTTGAGTGAACAACCTTTCTCTAATCATTTTTTTCGTAGCCTGTGTCATTTGTCCAAAAATTTGATTACTTTATTTTTCATTTCATTTTTTACGATTAAAACAAAAACTATGCATTCTATCAAAAATTTATTCTTACAAAATTTGTAGAGCTTTCTTAGATAAATAATTTTTGTCTTTTTATATTTTTTTTGTATTCTGCATACTTGACCGCAAAATGGCTGTTATGATAATCCTGTATGGTTTTCAAAAAGCAACGTTTTACTTTTCTTGACTTTTTTTCATATCGTGCGTCGTTTGGCCTAAAATGTGAATTTTCGTTTATTTTTTTGGAATTTAAAAAATGCTATAACTCTGGCAATTTTTGTCATCGAAATTTTGAAAATGCTGTAACTTTTTCAATTTTCATCAAAAATAGCTGGTTCACAAATTCGTACTTTCTTTTTGCACCCTTAAAAAGTGTGCCAAAGAACATTCCAATCCGAATAGTCTTTCAAAAGTTATCCGATATACAGATAACGACAGCGATGACGACAGCGATGACGACAACGATGACAGACAGAGAGACACCATCGTAAAACCAGTTTTTTTTAATTCAGGGGTCTCGAAACGTGGAGATTGAAAAAATCCGCGATATTCAGTTTAAACATAAAATCAATACCTTCTCATTGTGATGAGAATGTAATAATGAGCTTACATGTTTTGCATTTTTCGGGATGAAATCATTTTTCAGGGGGTGACATTCTCACTACACAAATATAATAGACATCGCTAAGCGTCATTCGCCCCCTATAAAATTTGAGGGTTCAACAAAACCGTTTGCAAATGTAACATTCGTGTGAACCGAAAAGTAATGTATTAGTTTTGTTCTTTAATACTGCATATTACATCAAAAAGTATGATCAAGAATCTCAAGGAAGGTTACCCGCTGAAATATGTTTTTTTCTTCGAAAATTGCAAAATACGTAAACTTACTTTCGTGCCGATATATAACATATTTTTTTTCAAGTTTTTTCGTTGCATTTAAATTTATCGGGCTTTTTTTGTATGGTTGTAAACATGTTTGGAAGTGGTTTACCACCACTCATTCTTCTTTATGAAATTTAATTTTTCATCCCTGGCTGTAAGGAACTTCTTACAATTAGTTTCGTTAAGAAACATGGTGTTGCTGTACATGAAACAATCAAATCGTTACGTGAAACCCCTATTTTCGAAGGGTGATTTCAACCCCTTAAAGCGTTTTTCTTTCTTCGTTATGATTATATTTTGCAATATTATATACTGATCATTGTACTAATTTTTTTTCAACCAATTATATAATTAATTGTTTTTATTATTATCAGAACGAGGTTTTTCATATATTTGAGAATTCAAAGCCTAAAATTCTGTTTAATCAGGAAAAATAGGGTAAGTTTTCACGAAATTAGCGGATGAAATACTTTTAAATGAAATACATCATTAAAATCCTTGTAAATCGCTTGCATTTCTTTAGATCTCTTGAAAATGTCTTGGAGACTTTTAAAATACATACTACAAAATATTTAAAATCCTTTCAAATCCCTTCAAATCATTGAAGTCAATTACATAATTTTTCTGAAGTTCTTGAGAAAATTCAAAGAGGTTCATGATGATTTTCGATATATCGGAAAAGAATCAAAAGATTGAAAAGGCAATTTTTTTTATTTGACAGGATTTTCACCAGTTTTAAGAAAAATTTGAATCCGTTTGAAAGATGTTTTGAAGTTTTATATGTAATTTATAGAAACTTGAAAAAATCTTTGAAATTTAAAAAATTGTCTTAAAATCTTCCAGGACTAAAAAAAGAATTTGAGTAATATTTCCTCATTCTTTTGGAATCTTTCGAAATATTCTCTGTAAATTAAATTTTCAAAGTAACAAGTATTTTTAGTTTTCCCAGAAATCTCAAGACATTTTTTTAGTCATTTTGAAACCTTTCAAGATCTTCAGAGAACTTTTAAACTTTCTGAAGTCCTTTGAATTTAATATTATTTTTGGAATTTGTTGTAAAACTTTTAAATATCTTGTAAAATTATTGAAATTATTCAAAAAATATTGAAAATGACTCCAGCATTAAAAAAATTTCTCTAAAAGCTTTCAGATTCTTCTTCAACAATTTTGTAAATCTGTTGAAATTTTTTAGAATAATTTAAAATATTCTCTTCTAATTAATTCATGAAATTTAAAAAAAATAATTTTCCTATGTAACTTGAAATTAAAAATTTTATATTAAACAAAATTAATTTTCAACCAAGCTGATGAGGTTGCAAGTCAAGTAATAAATTTTCAACTGTAATAGTTAAATTTTTAACTGAAAAGATGAATTTTCAACCACGACGACTAAATTCAAACAAAAAGACGAATTTTCAGCAAAGTACATAAATTTTCAATTGAAGAAGATGAATCGTCAGCCAAAAATTGAATACTTAAATTTTCAGTTAAAAAAATTATTGTTAATGAGCTATCATATATAATAACTTTACAAAGTTGTAAACACGGAAAATGTGAAAGTAAAAAAGTTAATTAAGTGGCGCGATGATGTTACGGTTTTATCTCATTTTACAGATGTAATTTCAACTAAACAATTGCATTTTTAACCAAAAAATTGATTTTCTTCCACAAAAGACGAATTCTCAATAAAATACATCAATTTTGGACGAAATGGTTCAATTTTCTACCAAATTATTTACTTTTCTGACCGAAAATACGATTTTACAGATTAATTTTCAAGTAAACAATTGCATTTTTAACAACAAAAAAATATTTTCTTCCAAAAATTACGAATTTTCAACGAAATACATCAATTTTGGACGAAATAGTTAAATTTTCAACCCGAAAATTTCAATTTTCAACAAAAAAGTTCATTTTCAACCGAAACAGATCAATTTTTAACCAGGCAGCTTCATTTTTATTCAAAAACAGATTAAATTTGTACTGAAAGAGATGAATTATCATACTAAACAGATGAATGTTCAACAAAATAGTTGAATTTTCAATTATTCAACAAAAGTGTAGTCAAGGAAGTAACAACATTTTTATCAAACTGTTGAATTATCAAACCAAAAAGGCGACTTTCTAACAAAACAGTTGAATTTTCAAACAAGAAGTATGACTTTTTGAGAAAATTGTTGAATTTTCAATAAAATAATTCAATTTTGAACCAAATAATAAAATTTTTCAATAAAAAAGATAAATTCTTAACGAAAAATTTAATTGTTGACTTTTCAACCGAGGAGAATGAACTTTCAACCAAAAATAGTTGGATTTTCTTTTAGGGTTTTATTAATTCAATTAAAATTTAAGTGGAAAAATGAGAAAAAGGGAAAAACTGTGAAGCCTGCGATAAATAAATAGGATTTTCGATCATTTATAGACTAAAAAACATTTTAAATAAACATTGATATTTATTTTTCATACCTAAAAAATGTTGTGACACTACTTTTGACACTATTTTTAACAATTTTGGACACTGTTTACACTATTTTTTATCTCTGAAGTGAGTCCGAGGCCTGGAATTACTCTCAATTACCTGAGATTACTCTGGATTGCATTGATTACTCTGAATTACATACAATTAATGATGAATTATCAACATAAAAAATGAATTTTTTATCGAAAAAGGCGAATTTTTAACAAAATACATGAATTTTCATCGAAGTAGTTAAATTTTCAACTAAAAAAGATAGATTTTCAACCAAACAGTTTATTTCTAACTATAAAAGAATGATTTACAATCAAAAATTTAAATGATTAGATTTTCAATTAAAAAATTAATTTTCAACAAAATAGTTCATTTTTTAACCATCAGAGATGAATTTCTCAACAAAAAAATTTAATAGTTGATATTTCAACAAAAACAGACTTTAATTTTAAATAAAAAACAGTTGAATTCAATAAAAAAATATCCTTTTTAATAAAATTGTTTAATTTTCAGAAAAGTAGATAAAAAAAACAGTTAAATTTGCAGCCAAAGAGATGAAAATTCTCATTTTTGGTAGAAATTTCCTCGTCTATTTTGTTCAAAATTCCGTTTTTTGGTCGAAGATTCATTACTGTATTTAACTATTTTGTTGAAAATTTGTTTTTCTTTGCTTTGAAATTAAATTTTTTTAACTGAAAATTCAACTATTCTATTTTTTGTTTAAAAGTGATAGTTTTTAGTTGAAAATTCCAATATCTGGTTGCTAATTCGTCCTTTTTGGTAGAAAATTCGTCTTTTTGCTTTTAAATTCAACAAGTTGTTTGACATTTTCTCTCTCTCTCTTGGCTAAAAAATCTTTCTTAATTGTAAAGTCAACTCATGTTGAAAATTCGTCTTTTTTGGTTGAATTCAACTGCTACATTTTTTGTTCAGAATTCATTTTTTTTTTAAATTAAAATTTAATTACTTTGTTAAAAGTTAAATTCTGTGGTTAAAAATTATTATTAATTAATTTTTTACTGAAGATTTAAATATTCCAGTTCAACTGTCAAAAATTGAACTATTTTAGTAGAAAATTCAATTATTTGTTTGAAATTTACCTTCATTTAGGGTGTCTACTGTCTACTCAAATCCTTGAAAAAAATTCCCTGACAATTCGAGGTTTTTTCCAGGTATCTCAAGTTTTTTTTCCTGATATAATTTTTTCATAGTATGGATATTCTAGCCAAATATTTCGCATTTTTTAAAACAATCGACTCGGAATATGTGTACAGTTTTGCGAATTTATTATAAATAATATTTTTTCAGTTTCTAGTTATTCAATTAATATGTTAAATTTGAAAGCTTTGACGAATTATATTACAAGATATTCTTAAATATATCAGAACCATCGATTAATTAAATAATTGAATAATACTAAAAATATAATTAATCATTTCTTGAACTTGTCTCTAAAATTCATAAATCAGAATAATAATTTAAAAAAAGTTTTATTAAGTTAAAATTTTAGATAAAAAAGATAATTTTTAATCAAACGAAAAAAATTAGTTTTCAACAGCATAGTTAGATTTTTTACAAAGCTGATTAATGTTTCATCAAATAGTTGAATTTTCAACCAAAAACATTAAGTTTCAACCAAGAAGATTAATCTTCTAACTCTAGATTACATACAATTAATTATGAATTATCAACATAAAAAATTAATTTTCTACCGAAAAAGGCGAATTTTTACCAAAATACATGAATTTTCAACTAAAAAAGATAAATTTTCAACTGAAAAGTGAATAGGTAAAATTTCAGATAAAAAAGCCAATTTTTAATCAATCGAAAAAAAACGAATTTTCAAGAGTATAGTTAAATTTTTTAAGGTCAATTCAAAGAATTCTATACGAATTCAAGAGAATTAAAAGCGAATTCAACAAAACTAAATGTGAATCCCAGCTCAGAATTCCTGTACAGGAACCTGGGAGGATCCTGGACATGTTGCTGGACACGATCCTGCACCTGGACTAAATTTAAGGTAAATAATTATTTAATGACTACAAACAACACTCAAAATACATAAACTTGTTCATATTTATTCAATAAAATATATACGTATCCCATACAAACTTAACAATAAGCATTTCGTATTAATTTTAACTTTAGTCGTGCAGACTGGAAAAAATTCTTAGCGAAACTTCGCATCCGAAGTGCACAATTTAAATAAAATCTGTAAAAAAAATATCATGCATTTTAAAAATATGTGTAGAGAGTAAAATGATTTCTTTTAAAAAATAGAAGGTATCCAATTTATGATATAAACGCCTTTAAAAAATTAAAGGCTTCTATAATTTGGGAACAAATACCCAATTCATGGAAATTTTTCCGTGATATTTTACCGCTAATTCCCCTAAGTACACTTTTTGTTATACTCGATGTTTTTTTATTGTCGCATCGTTGACATCATTGATGAAAAAAAAAACTTCGGACGAGTTATCGAGTCGATATTTGATAATCGAATTTAACAGTTTCAGTCTTGGTTTCGGCACGGTATTTCAGAAAATCCTCACAAAGGTTTTCTTCTCTTTCCATTCGTTCAGGAAAGACTTTTGATCAATTTTACAAGCCAGTAAACGAAAAAGGATCCAGGAGAATTCAGATTTAAAGAGAGTCCAAAAGAATTTATGAGAATTAAAAAAAATTAAAGGATTACAAAAATAAGGGAATAAAAAAATTCAAGAGAATTCAAAGAATTTAAGAGAGTTCAAAATAATTTAGAAGAATTAAAAAGAATTCAAGAGAATTCAAAAAATTTAAGAGTGTTCAAAATAATTTAGGAGAATTAAAAATAATTCAAGAGAATTCAAAAAATTTAAAAGATTGAAAAAATTCAAGGGAATTTAAAGAATTTAGGAGAGTTTAAAATCATTTTTAAGAATTAAAAAGAATACAAGAGAATCAAAACAATTTTAAGGACTGAAAAAATTCAAGAGAATTCTAAAAAACTATGAAGAATTAAAAAGAACTACACAAAATTCAAAGGACTTAAATTATATTTACAAGAATTACGGAAAATTTAAAAAAATTAAAGACAATCTGAAAGAATTTAAGAGAATTAAAAAAATTTGAAAAAATTTAAGAGGCTTCAAAGAGAATTTAAGAGAATTCAAAATATTAAGGGATTAAAAAATAAAAAAATTTAAGGGAATTCAAGGAATTTAAGAGCATTCGATATAATTCAAGGGAATTAAAAAGAATTCGAGAGAATTAAAAAAATTCATAAATTCAAGAGAATCTAAAGAATTTCAGAGAATTAAGAAAATTGGAAGAAATCAGAGGATTAAAAAAATTCAAAAGAGAATTCAATAGAATTCAAACAGGATTTAAGAGGATTCAAGGGGAATTAAAAAAAAATAATGATAAATTTAAGGGATTGAAAAAAATCAAAATTTAAGGGATTCAAAAATTTAAGAAAATTCGGTAGAATCACAGAAAACTCAAGAGAATTCTAAAAAAACTGTAAAAAACGATAAAGATAAACAGACAATTCAAAAGAATTAAATAAAATTTAGAAGAAATAAAAAAATGTAAAGGAATTGAAGAAAATTCTAAAGAATTCAGAATTAAAGAGAAACCAAAAGAGTTGAAGAGAATTCAAAAGAATTCAAGAAGGATTTAAGAAGATTCAAAAAGAATACAAAGAATTCAAGACAAAGGTAATTCACGTAAATTAAAAAGAATTTAAGAAAATTAAAAAAGAATAAAAAATATTTAAATAATGCAAGAGCATTTAAAGAAATTCACAGAATTCAAGGCAAAAATAAGAAAATTCAAAACATTTGAATAAAATTAAAAAGAATGATGGAAAATTCAAAAGAATTCAGAATAAATGAGAATCCAAAATAATTTAAGAGAATTCAAAAGAATTCAAAAAGGATTCAAAAGGATTCAAGGAGAATTTAAGAAAACTAAAGGCGAACTCAAGGGAATTAAAAAACATCATAAGAAATAAAAAAGGATTCTCAGGATTTTTGGAATCCTTTGAATTGAAATATCAACCGATATTCAAAAGAACGCAACAAATTCAAGAGGAAGTTTAAGTTGAATTCAAGAGAATTACAAAGAACTCAGGAGAATTAAAAAAAATCAAAGGAATTAAAGACAAATCAAAATAATTTAAGAAAATACAAAATAATTAAAGAAAATTCAAAAGAATTTAAGAAAATTCAAAAGAATTAAAGATGACACTAAAGAATTAAAGATGACACTAAAGAATTCAAGAAAAGTCTAAAGAATTCATGATAATTCAAAAGAATTTAAAACAAATTCAAAAGAATTAAAGAAACTTGAAAAAATCAAACATGATTCAATTGAATTGAAGAAAATTCAAAAGAATTACAGATAATTCAAAATAATTATAGAAAATTCAAAAGAAAATTTAAAACTTCCAAAAAATTTATGATGAATTCAAGAGAATTAGAAAAAATTTAAGATAATTAAAAAAATTCAAACGATCTAAAAAAATGCAAGAAAATTCAAAACAATTAAAGAAAATTTAAAAGAATTCAAGATGATTCAAAACAAAATTGATAATCGAAAGAATGAATGAAAATTTAGTTACACGTATACAATAAGAGCTACTAACACTTCCAGACCGAACAATTTTAAATTAAATACAGTTAAACTGCGAAATTAAAATTTTAATCTTTTATAAATTGTAGAGTTCAAAGATGCAGATTCAGTTCCAAAAATATAAATGGACGTTATCATTTTCAGTTCTCTAAATTAAAGAATCAATCTTTTTTTTAATTTCAAAATTATATCATTTTAAGCAATTTTGAGCTAGAAATATTAAAAATTGAACAGTTACATTTTTTATAAACTGAACACTACTTACATTAAAAGGTAAATTATTTTAATTTTAAATAGTTTGAAAATCCTTGAAATGTTTCAAAATTTTATTTCAAAATCTTCAAAAATGTAGATGTTGTCTTACATTTTTTCACAAAATTTAAATTATTCTTGAAATTTTTTCAGAACTTCTAAACATCTTTTAAAATGATTTCAATTTTTCCTAAAATTTTTTTAAATGCTGCCAAATAAAAAAAATCCTTAATATCTTCCACATTCATTTTTGACAATAATTTTCTAACTGTTTTTAAATATTCTCTTCAAATTAATTTTTCTAAATAAAAAATCATTTTCCATTCAAAATTTTAATTTATAAGCGTACACTTCAATTAAAAGAATTTTAAAATGCAGTTTTAAAGACTTAAACAATTTAAAATTGGAAGCGTTTGAAATGGAAGATTTTGGATAAAAAATAGTTTTAGTAGATCAACTGTGAATACACATCATTTAATGATTTCAAAAATTGAAATGTACTTTCAGGGTCAATAAGTTAATAATAATTGATTTTACAAGACGATTCGGAATCAATTCACAATTTTAATATTTTTAGATTTCAACGCCCGATTGAAACTTTATGAACTATTTTCAATTTTAAAATAACTTCAAAATAATATATTCATAATTAAAGAATTTTATTAAATTTCCAATATTGTTACAGTCTAAAATATTTAATTTTTAAACCATTCAATTTGAAATTTTTTAATTAAGGAAAAGAACAACTTTAGTGCAAATAGCCAACGGCCTAATTTAAAACAAAATATAGATTTTTGCAGATTTCGAACAAAAAATTTAGAAGCTTTAGAAGAATTTTGAAAGGCTTTAAAAGAATAAAAACCATTTCCTTAAGATTCATAAGGAAATTGAAAATGATTTCTTATTAAAAAAAATTAATTTCAAGAGAATATTTAAAAACTTTATTTGGCAGGATTTAAAAAATTTGTTAGGAAAAATTCGAATCATTTTAAAAAATGTTTAGAAGTTCTGAAAAAATTTCAAAAATAATTTAAAATGTGAAAAAATGTAAAACATCATCTAGATTTTTGAAGATTTTGAAATAAAACGTTGAAGCATTTCAAGGATTTTTAAACTATTTAGGATAAAAATAATTTATCTTTTAATTTAAGTAGTGTTCAGTTTATAAAAAAATATTGTGAAACAGATTTTTAATCAGATAGTTCACTTTTCAACCAAAAAATACAAATTTTCAACAAATTACATAAATTTTCCACTAAATGTTTTAAACAATGGACGTGATGTTAGTCCAAATTTTATTTTATCAATTTTTAGTCTGTCTTTTTTCGTTTCTAAAAATTTTGAAGTAAATAGTTGAATTTTTAAGCTAAAAAAGATAAATTTTTAACTAAAAATGATTTAGTGTAATTTTCATTGAGGAGAATTAATTTTCCATAAAAAAAAAGGATTTTTCTACAAAACTGTTCAATTTTATACAAAATAGTTGAATTTTATATCAAATTCTGAAATTTTCAAGTCAGAAAGACGATTTTGTTATAAAAACAGTTGAACTTTTAACCCAAAAATATGAATTATTAACAAAAAAGTTATTTTAGAACCAATTGATCGAATTTTCAGTTTAAAAAATATCATTTCTAACTAAAAAAAAACAAAGTTTTTTAATAAAATTATGAATCTTCAACCAAAAAATTTGTTCAAAGAAATTAGTTCAACTTTCAACCAAGGAGTTAAATTTTTAATCTAAAAAGATGAATTTTCAGCGAAAAATGTAATAGTTGATATTTCAACAAAAAAGATTTTAATATAAAATGAAAAACAGTTGGATTTAACCAACAAAGACAAATTTTTCACAAATTACTGGAATCCTTATCTAAAACAGATCATTTCCAAATAAACAATTTGATTTTTAACCAAAAAATTATTTTCTTCCAAAAAAGATGAATTTTCAAAAAAATAAATTAATTTTCAACCAAATATTTAAATTTTCTACCAAATTGTTTAATTTTCCAGCCAAAAATATGAATTTTTTTCAAAGCAGTTTAATTTTTAACCCGAAAATGAAAATTTTCAACAAAAAAGTTAATTTTCAACCAAAAAAGATTCAATTTCTACAAAAAGAGATACATTATTAAACCAAAAAGATGAATGTTCAACAAAATAGTCTAATTTTCAATAAAATAGTTGAATTTTCAATTTAAAAAAATGTATTCAAGAAAGGAATTAAATTTTAATCAAACTGTTGAATCAGAAGTATGACTTCAACAAAATTGGTAAATTTTAAAGTAATTCAATTTTGAACCAAATAATAAAATTTGTAAATAAAAAATATGAATTCTTGACAAAAAATTTAATAGTAGACTTTTCAACCGAGAAGAATGAACTTTAAACCAAAAATAGTTGGATTATCTTATTAGGCTCTATTAATTAATTTCGCATTTAAGTGGACAAATAAAAAGGGTAAAGGGGTCGGTTGGAAAAGGGGTTCGGCGTGACTGAGTGGAGAGGATGTCATTTTCCAACGGCCAAAAATAACACCCGTCCTAATTTTGGGCATTTTAAATGGCCCACACCCCCTCCCACCACTCATACTCACCCCTTTTCCAACGCCCCCTTTTCCAGCAAAAAATCGGAAAATTCATTTTTGTAATTTTTCTCGAAAATTATTAATTTTAGAAAAAATGTATAAATATAAAAAATATGGTATCTTCAGAATCATTCACGCAGTCACAATTTTACTTAAAAACTCAAATTTTTTCGTAAACTAAAGAGTATAAAAGACGTATTTTTTTATTTAACCTTTTTACAAGTCTTTTATAACATAAAAACGCATAAGAATCTAAGAGGGCAGATCAAAATATAAAAAAAGTAATGGAAAACAAATTTTAAATCGAAAAAATTCCATTGATTACAATAAAATTTGAGTGAATTTAGAGGAATTTAAGGCAAATGAGAAGAATTCGATGAAGATCATAAAAAATCAAACTGAATTTTAAAAAAAATCAAATGAATTCAAAACAATTCAAAAATATGAAAGAAATAATTGAATTGAGTAAGTTTGAAATGATTTTAGAAAAATTAAAGATATTTAAAAAAATTGGATGAAATGCCTGAGAATTTAAGGTGAGTTTTAAAAATTTTAAGATGATTTAAACAAAAACTTTTTAAAAATCCATTGAATTGAGCACAATTGAGTGAATTTGGAAGAATTGAAAAAGATTTAAAAGAATTCAGAATAAATTAATGAGAATTCATGGCGAATTTCAAATAAATTGCAAAAAATATTTGAAAATCTCGTAAAGTATTTGAAACCCTACGAAATCCCTCAGTTCTTGTGCATAAATTTTTTGAAATGAATTAAAATATTATAACATCCTGTGAAGTTCTACGAAATTTTATATTTCCAGCAAACCTGAAAAATGTATTAAAATACCTTGAGAACTTTTAAAATCCCTTAAAATCATTGAAATCCCTGAAAATGTTATAAAACCCCTTAGAATCTTTTAAAATGTCTCAAAACCATACAGGTCCTTAATCTCAATCTCTTAAAAATGTCTTAGAATCTTTTGAAAATACCCTAAAATATTTAAAATTCTTTGAAATCCCATTAAATGACTGAAATCAATTAAAAATTTCTTTGTAATTTTTTAAAATAACATAAAATATTTTAAATCCTTTAAAATGTTTTGAAATCCCTTGCAATTTTTTAAAGCTCTTGAAAATGCCAAGGAACTTGAAAAAATACCTTAAAATATTTTTAATACTTTGTTTATCTTATCAATGAATCCTCAGGATCAATTAAATAAAAACTTGAAATTTTTGTAATCTCGTAAAAATGCCTTAGTATCTTTTAAAATACCGTAAAATATTGAAAATCCTTTAAAATCCCATTAAATGACTGAAATAAATTGAAAATTTATTGTAATTTTTTTAAATGACCTAAAATATTTCAAATCCTTTAAAATCTTTTGAAATCGATTAAAATTTTTTAAACCTCTTGAAAATGCCTCACTTCTCGCGAATAAATTCTTTGAAATCCACTAAAATATTATAAAATCCCGTGATATTCTATAAGATCTGATCTTTTAAAATATCTTAAAACTTTATAGGTAAACTCGTAAAATTTTTTAAACCGTTCCATATCTTCCGAAATTCTAGAAAATGCTTTGTCCCAAAATATTTCAAGCGCTTTGAAATCCCTTCAAATTAATAAACATAATAAAAAAAACTCCTTGGAAGCTTTCCAAATTCCCTAAAATATTTAAAATCCTTCGAAATATGTTGCAACTTTGAAAAGCTCTTGAATATTCCATAGAAATTTTAATAATATCCTAAAATCTTAAAAATCCCTTCAGATTATTCAAATCTTTCAAAAATTTCTCGGGATTTTTAGCAATACCCTGAAATATTTACCTCTTTTTGTAGAAATTTCATATTTTTTGGTTATAAATGTACCTGTTTGGTGAAAAATGAATGTTTTTCGGATAAAAATTAACTTTTTTCTTGAAAACTTACATTTCTTTGGTAGAAAAAAATCCTCTTTGTTGAAAATTTAACTATTTTGTTGAAACTTTATAAAATTAAAATTCCTAAAAAAGTTAAAAATTCCTTTTTTAAGTTAAAAATTCGACATTCTAGCTAAAATATAATTTCTTTGGTTGAAAATTCTTCTTTTTCAGTTGAAATGTCGACTATTTCGTTAAAAATGCGTCATTTTTTGTAGAAAAATTAATCCTCTTGGTTGAAAATTTAACTATGCAGTTGATAATTCACGAGATTTGTTACAAATTAATTTTTTCAGCTGAAAATTTAACTATTCCATTTTTTGTTGAAAATTTATCTTTTTTAGTTAAAAATTCAACTATTTCGTTAAAAATTCAAGTATTTTATTGAAAATTAATCTTTCTTGGTTAAATTCAACTTTTATTGATTCAAAATAAAAATATATTTTGGTTGAAATACCAAATATTACATTTTTCGTCACAAATTCAACTCATTTGTTGAAAATTCGTCTTTATCTTTTGAAAATTGATCTCCTTTTGCAGAAATTTCATTGTTTTGTTTCTTAAAATGCAACTGATTTAAAATTAATCTGTTTCTGATCAAAATTAACTTTTTCCTTCAAATTTTACAATTCTTGGATTGAAAATTCAACTGTTTTATAGGAAATTCGTATTTTTGATTCGAACATGAAAAGTGCCTTAACGGGGACTTGGGGACACCAGGTCGAATCCCATAGTATGTAGACCCGCCCCCTGCAAGCGGGGCTCTGCAGAGGGTGTTCCTAATTTCCCTAGATTCTCATGGCGCGATTGAATGAAACACGAAAAACAAAACAAAAACAATGAGGCGCCCGTTCTGGGAACCTCTTCTAACCCACCTCCAGTGCTGGAAGGCTCCTCAGGGGGCAGTCCACAACGAGCGGTGTGAACTTCTGGAGCCCTTGCGGGATCACCGACCGTATGCAGATCAGGCAAGATAAAATAACAAAACGCTTCAACTTTGCCAAAGCTTTTCGTGTCTGCAGCCCAAGCAGGGATCTCTGGAATGTAAAGGGTAACCCGCTTCTCCAAGGGGAAATCTGGTATACAGATGGCTTCAGGAGAGTGGGAGGGTCAGGAGCAGGAATTTATGACAGCAAGAGAGAAAAAGGGATTGGGATCCCACTTGGTCGACGGGCTACTGTCTTCCAGGCGGCGGTCTTACCATCCTTCGCTATGCTGAAACACTAATAAAAGAAAACTAACCAACTGAAATAGGGAAACCAGACAGAACATCAGAACTGGTTTGGGAATGCAAAAAGGCATTGAACAAATTTGCAGAAAGAAATAATGTAGCCCTCGTATGGGTCCCTGGAGACACAAGGATCAAGGGCAACGAAAAGGCGGACCAGTTGACAAAACGCGGCGCAGCAAGTGAATACATAGGATCAGAACCGCTACTGGGAATAGCGTCTTGCTGTGTTGGTATGGCCATCAAAAGCTGGATCCGAACAAAACATCGGGAATACTGGGAACAAATCCAGGGTTGCCGACAGGCAAAATCCATCCTGAGCTACACGTACAGAATGAACAGAGCCAGGGAAATCCTGGGTTCACCCAAGAAAGACATAAGGAGAGTGGTTCAGATGCTCACGGGGTACAACCACTTGAACTATCATATGCACAAAATGGGGTATAGCCCCGAGACAGACTTCAGGAGATGCGGCAGGGATGACGAACCATCCCTGCATGTATTATGTCAGTTACAGGCATTAGCTAGGCTCAGGCAACAGACACTCCGGGCCCATTTCATGGGACCAGAGGAAAGTACAACGCGATCACTAGTCGACATACTAGGCTTCGTCAAGACGTCTAGGGTAGACTGCTGAGAGTGGATAGGTAAGGGTGTGGCACAATAGGCTTTTAGCTTAAGCGCCAGGGGAGCTCTCCATGGGCTCCCCGCTTGTTGTAAAACAAAACTAAACTAACTACTAAATATATATTTTACATTTTAATTTAAAAATTGCGTTGAAAAAAAAATTACAATCACGCACACAGCGTAAGTGTTTGTTTTTTAGTTTACTTAGGATTCGCGGTTTCTTACAAAAGTGTTGAATTCATTGATTTTTGTTTATAAGCAGCTAATAAAGAACCTGATTTGAAACAATGATTTTTCTCCTTATTTTCTTAAAAGGTATATAATTTTATTGTTTACTAAGTTTTAACATAACTATAAGAGAAGAGCAATTACAAAAATTATCACTCTCACGCCTTGGGCAGAGATTGGGATTTTTTAAAATTAAAATTCATAATTTTTTTATATTTCAAATCTTCATATGTCAAAAAAATAATAATAAAATTCCAAACCTTTTTAATAACACCAGAAGAGATTATAAAACATTCTTCTAGTATTGTACAAATTTGGAAAGTATGAATGAACAATTATAGCACGTATACCATGATCATGTATATAATAATTTTTAAATTAGCCATTTTAATCTTAACAGCAAAAAAATATTGAATTTAAAAAAAAGTCATTAAATTGTTGCTAAAGTTGAAAAAATCAGGGTAAATGGCTGTTTTGAGTTAATTGAGTTTAAAGATTTTCACTTACTTTGTTTTGGATGTTATCACAGTCGACAAAGTTAACTTTGGTGTGCTTCTTGTGATGGATAAGCTGGATCCGGTCGTATGAATTGGTGGTGCTCATGTTCCCCTATTTATTCAATCCCGCAACGTG
This sequence comes from Andricus grossulariae, assembly GCA_011634705.1. NCBI lineage: Eukaryota > Metazoa > Arthropoda > Insecta > Hymenoptera > Cynipidae > Andricus > Andricus grossulariae. The sequence goes on along the minus strand of JAABKJ010075445.1, from coordinate 74,668,040 downwards.
ACTGTTGTCACGGTTTTTCATGAGCAGGGCATACAAAATATGATTTTAAACCTTTTTTTTTTGTTGGATATTTTTTTTGTAGGTATATAGTCTTATTGCGTACTACATTTTATAGGTAAAAACTGCAAATTGAAAAATGATCAATGTCACGACTATGGTAGAGATTAATGATTTTTTATTACAAATTTACAACTTTTTATAGCTTTAATCTTAATGTTTCAAATAATAAAAAAAGATGTCTAAACTATATTATTTGCACTCGCGCTATAACTTGTTATCAACTTTATACGTTATGATTCATTCAAAAGCATTATTTCTGAATTAATTAAAATTGTGCATGAATTCTAAGTGAAAGAAATTCTACATTAATTTAAATTTTATTTTATTTCAATTTTGTAACGCTTTTGTTTTAAAATTGAATAATTTTGATTTGAATTATTCAATATTTTACAATGTTCTTGCAAAGTGGAAACTTTAGAGGTTGAATAGCTTAACTTTAATAACCTGATAACATAACTCAATTTTAAGTTAAACGTTTAAAATTACAGCATAATCATAATGACAATTGGAAACGTTAGAAATCGATAAGCGAAATTTAATCAGAAAAGCTTGTATGGATTCGAAATTTTATTTGTTGCCAAAATTGTAATGCCCAAAAGTTTATTATTTTTATCTCAAATTTCATACATATATATTTTAAAACCCTTAGAGTCATTTCACAACGTCACAAGCATTTGAGAAGATTGTATGATTGCAATAGAGGTATTTTAAAGAAAAGATAAAATTTTATTATAAAAATAATATCCTATATTCAATCACATAACCTTCAAGTAAATAATCAATTCATGTTACTTAATTGAAAAACAATTTAAATTCAATCTTTATTAAATTTAAAGTTTATAACAAAATTAATCGACTAATAATTAATTAAACTGTTTACAACATAAGAAGCATGAAACCATTATTTTAATTGAAACGGCCAAATAATTTTTAATTTTAATTTTTTAAACATGAAATTTCAATTCTGAAAACTTGAATTATTAATAACTTTTTATACTAATTTCCAAAAAAAAATTAAACAATATTCAGATATAACTGTGAAAATTGAATTCAGATACTCATTAAAACCCGGAAATTTACTTCTGATCGCAGCAAAATACAAGTTTTCATTATTTTAATAATTTTGGTCAATTTAGAAAAGTGATTTCTACTTAATCTACAGTCGCAGATTTTCCATATTATCTCAGTTTAATCTAATTACAGGCCTTGGACTCACTACGCTATTTACACTATTTTAAACTTTTTCTAAATGATGACACTATTTTACTATTTCGAAAAAAATGACACTAAAGACACTATTTTCTCACAATTGTCTGCTAATGCCACTATTTTTTTACTTTTTCTTTAAAAATATTTTTTTAACTTCTTCATCAATTGGCTACAAATTGTCTCAACATTTTTAACCAAAAAGATGAATTCTCAACAAATTACATAAATTTTCCACAAAAGAGTTGAATTTTCTATCAAATTCTTGAATTTTCCAGCTAAAGATGTTATAGTTGATATTTAAACCAAAAAAGTTATAATACAACCAAAAAAGACGAATTTTCAATAAACTATTTAAATCTTCAACTAAAACAGATTAATTTTTAACCATACAATTACATTTTTAACCAAAATAAAAAAAATGTCTACCCAAAAATACTAATTGTTAACAAAACAAGTATATTTTCTACCAAATAGCTAAATTTTGAACCAAGAGGATTAATTTTCTACGAAAACACGAATTTTCGACAAAATACATGAATTCTGAATCAAATAGTTGAATTTTCAATAAAAATAGTAAAGCTTTCAAACGCAGAGATAAATATTGAACTACAATGATTAATACCAATTATCAACAAAAAATATAACAGTTGATATTTAAACCAAAAAAGATTTTTATTTTAAATAAAAAACAGTTGAATATAAACAAAAAAGACAAATTTTGTACAAAATGCTTAATTCCTAAACAAAAACAGATTAATTTTTAATCCAAAAATTTGATTTTCTACAAAAAAAAAGAATTGTAAACTAAATACATATATTTTTCACCAAATAGTTCAATTTTCAACTAAGAAGATTTATGTTCTGCCAAAAAATATGAATTTTTAACAAAATAGTTCAATATTTACCAGAAAGATGAATTTTGAACAAAATACATAAATTTTTAACAAAATAGTTGAATTTTCTACCAAAAAAGACGAATTTTTAACAAATTACATACACTTTTAACTAAATATTTTGAACAGTGGACATGATGTTAGTCAAAATTTTATTTGATTAATTTTTGATATTTTTTTCGTTTCTAAAAATCTTGAATTAAATAGTTGCATTTTTTTAGTTAAAAAATATATATCTTTAACCAAAAATGATGTAGTGTAAGTTTTATTGAAGCGAATTAATTTTCAATTAAAAAAACCGAATTTTCTACAAAACCGTTTAATTTGATACCAAATTGTGAAATTTTCCAGTCAAAAAGACGATTTTTGTATAAAACAGTTGAACACCGAGAAAATGAATTTTCAACCAAAAAATTATTTTACAACCAAGGAGTTTAATTTTTAATCCAAAAATATGAATTTTCAACGAAAAATATAATATTTGATATTTCAACGAATACTATTTTAATTTGAAATAAAAAATAGTTGGATTTAACCGAAAAAGTTAAATTTTCAACAAAATACTTAAATTCTCATCTAAAACAGATTATTTTTCAACCAAACAATTGCATTAATAATCAGAAAATTGATTCTCTTCCAAAAAAGACGAATTTCAACAAAATACGCCAATTTTCGACCAAATAGTTAAATTTTATACGAAATTGTTTACTTTTCGGGCCGAACATACGGATTTTTTTACAGAACAGTTAAATTTGCAACTCGAACTGATGACTTTTTAACAAAAAAGTTAAATTTCAACCGAAACAGATCAATTTTTAATCAGACAGTTTGCATTTTTAACCAAAAAATGATGAAATGTCTACAGAAAGAGACACATTATCAAACTAAAAAGATAAATATTCAACAAAATAGTTGAATATTCAATTAAACAAATTTTGTAAAGAAAGAAACAAAATTTTTATCTAACTATTAAATTATCAAGCCAAAAAGATTACTTTTCAACAAAACAGTTGAATTTTCAACCAATAAGTATGACCTTTTAAGAAAAAATTGTTGAATTTTCAACAATATAATTCAATTTTGAACCAAATAATAAAACTTTAAAAAGATGAATTCTTAACGAATAATTTAATAGTAGACTTTTCAACCGAGAAGAATAGGTCCATTAAGCTAGCACCTCCACAATCGAACTTAAGATTTTTTCATAGCTCAGAATTTTGGGCTTTTTTAGGGCTTTTTTTGGGCCCCAATTAAAATTTTTGGGCTCCTTTACTTATTGATAATTTTGACTTTTTTTAGAAATTAGTTTTGTTTCCTAATCTCGAAAAATATTGATTTTGAAAGATAATAATGTTCACAAAAGTTTTAGATCTCGTTGAAACACAAATTTTTCATTTAGATACTTTTTTTCTAAAGGTAATATTTTTCGAACAAAATGACAAAAATTAATTTTTAAATTTTTTGTTGGAACAGGGGTCGGCTGTTGGAAAAGGGGTTCGGCGTGAGTGAGCGGAGCAAGTGTGGTTCACATCCACTCACACCAAACCCCTGTTCCACCGGCGAAAAAAAACACGCGTCCTCATCTCGGACTTGAAATATTGAACTTGAAATATTTTCATAACATTTTTTTTGGACCATTGTAGTTTTTAGTAGACCTTTTAGGTATACTTCCAAAAAGGTCACTCAAGAATATTGACTTGATAATTAACCTAGAGGGTTTTTTTAGATTCTCGTTGAACGGACTAAAAGGATTTTTGGCGCAGATGAATACATATTACGTTATTATTAATTTTGACTTTTTTTATAAATTAGTTTTGTTTCCAAATCTAGAAAAATTTTGATTTTGAAAGATAATGTTGTTCAGAAAAGTTGTAGGTCTCGTTAAAACACAAATTTTTTATCCTCATACTTTTTTTCTCAAACTAATATTTTTCGAAAAAAAATGAAAAAAATGAATTTTCAGATTTTTTGTTCGAAAAGGGGTCGGCGATTGCAAAAGGGATTTGGTGTGAGTGGGTGGAGAGGGTGCAGTTCACATCCACTCACACCAAACCCCTTTTCCAACACCAAAAAAAACCACACATCCTAATCTTGGACTTGAAATATTGAACTTGCAATATTTTCTTAACATTTTTCTTGGAAAATTGTAGTTTTTAGTAGACCTTTTAGGTATACTTCCGAAAAGGTCACCAAAGAATACTAACTCGATACTTGACCTAGGTGTTCCCTTTAGACCCTAGTTGAACGCACAAAAAGGATTTTTTAGCGCAGATAAATATAAATTAAGTTAACAATAATTTTGACTTTTTTTTAGAAATTAGTTTTGTTTCCATATCTCGAAAAATATTGATTGGGGAAAAAAATATTGTTCACAAAAGTTGTAGATCTTACCAAAACACATATTTTTTGTGGGTATATTTTTCTTCTGAAATCATTATTTTTCAATGAAAATGACCAAAATGAATTTTCAGATTTTTTATTGGAAAAGGGGCCGGCCGTTAGAAAAGGGGTTTGGCGTAAGTGAGTGGAGAGGGTGTAGTTCACATCCACTAACGCCAACCCCCTTTTCTAAGCGGCCAAAAAACCACACGTCCTAATCCTGGACTGGAAATATTAACCTTGAAATATTTTCATAACATTTTTTGAACATTGTAGTTTTTAGTCGACCTTTAGGTATACTTCCGAAAACGTCACCCACCAATACTAACTTGATAATTGACCTAGGGGTTCCTTTTAGACTCTAGTTGAACGCACTGAGAGGTTTTTTTGCGCAGATAAATGTAAATTACGTTATTTATAATTTTGACCTTTTTTTAAAATTAGTTTTGTTTCAAAATCACGTAAAAAATTTATTTTGAAGAAAAATAATGAAGAAAAAAGTTGTAGATCTCATGAAAACACATATTTTTTATACGTATACTTTTCTTATGAAATTATTACTTTTCTATGAAAATGACCAAAATGAATTTTCAGATTTTTTGTTGGAAAAGGGGTCGGCCGTTGGAAAAGGGGTTCGGCGTGAGTATGTGGAGAGGGTGCGGTTCACATCCACTAACGCAAAACCCCTTCTTCAACGGCCAAAAAAACCACAAGTCCTAATCTTGGACTTGAAATATTGAACTTGAAATACTTTCATAACATTTTTCTTGGAACATTGTAGTTTTTAGTAGACATTTAGGTGTACTACCGAAGAGGTCACCCAAGAATTCTAACTTGATACTTGACCTAGGGGTTCCCTTCAGACCCTAGTTGAATGCACTAAAAGGATTTTTGGCACAGATAAATATAAATTAATTTATTAACAATTTTAACTTTTTTTAGAAATTAGTTTTGTTTGCAAATATCGAAAAATATTGATTTTGAACAAAAATATTGTTTGCAGAAGTTGTAGATCTCATCGAAACACGTATTTTTCATATTCATACTTTCTTTCTGAGCTTATTATTTTTCAATAAAAATGACAAGAATGAATTTTCAGATATTTTTTTGGAAAAGAGTGCGCATGGCATGAGTGGTGGGAGGGGGTGTGGGAAATTTAAAATGTACAAGATAAGGACGCGTGGTTTCATTTGCCGTTCGAAAAGAAAGTTGGCGTGAGTGAATATGAACCACACCCCCTCTCACCACTCCTGGCGACCCCTTTTCCAACGCCCCCTTTTCTAACAAAAAATCTGAAAATTCGTTTTTGTCATTTTTTTCGAAAAATATTATTCTAGAAAAAAAGTGTAATGATAAAAAATTTGTGTTTTAACGAGACCTACAACTTTTGTGAACAACATTATCTTCCAAAATAAATATTTTTCGAGATTTTGACAAAAACATAATTTAAAAAAAAGTCAAAATTGTTAATAACTTAATTTATATTGATCTGCGCGAAAAATCCTTTTAGTTCATTCAACTAGGGTAACATTTTCGAAAAGATTGAAATTCATACTTTTTTGTGAAGACAATAACTTGAAAACAATGGCAGATAAATTGATGAAATTTGAAGGGCATATTTTAGCCACGATTTATATATTGGTGTTATTGATGAGACCTTCCAGCGTTTTGGAACAATCCCGTATTTCAAAGATTGATTAAAAAAAAATAATTGCGGGAAGCCTTTTACGCTTGGGGTCAAAAAAGACCCCAGTATGCCAGCTACGTTACGCTTCGGGAAGTGTGCGATCGAAGGGTTAAAAAAATATTAAATAAAAAAGACCTATTAAAAATAATTATCCTAACAGAAATTGAAGAGATTAAGTTTATTAGACTCAATACAATTTATGCTCGCAATAAAAGAGATGTTTATTGCAAGCCCGGAAAATAGCTGTACGTGCAATAAATGACCATACTGAGTCCTAAAAGTGGAAATTATGCGCTTTACGATCTGCACACGCGTGCGCCTTTAGCGCTTCATTAAAGGGTGCAAGATGGTAGAATTTAAATGCACCTAATAGTATGGTTCTTCTTAAGTCGGCATTTCGACGCCTGAAGCCGTCCGATGTGCGAAAATTTGCTGCACATTCGACAGAGCCTGTACCAATCATATTCGTTGAAGTTTGGCACTTATTAGGCTTTATGACCATATGCCTGCGGCCTACCATCAATTTTAAATGCTATGGAGAAATTGTTCGAAAATCTCTCGTCAATTCCTTTTTAAATACAGTCGAACTCGGATTTAACGTCGGTTTTGGGGCTGTCCTTGGACCTGACCTTCCCTAACTGAACCGGATTTAGCTCAACTCCGAACGTAAACAGTTCCGGGAACGTTAAATCCGAGTTCGACTATAAACTAAAGGTAAATTGTTGTATTTTAAGGGAAGGAGGAGGTAAATTATAAAAATTTCATTTGGCTCTGGTGAGTTCGTCCCCAATTTTAGTTTTGCTCTGAGCAGGAAAATTGATCAGAGCCGAACAAATCAGAGTCCCATTTTACGGATATTAATATAATCAGAAGTTGAGGGATATAAATTGTATCTTCTCTCACAAGAGAGAAGAGTTAGAGAAGTGGGAATTTTATTGGCCAGGGAAAAATCAGGGATTTTTTTGAAAATCTTGAAAAAGTCAGGGAATTTCTATAAGGGGCACTTTAAATAACTTTCAAGGATAATAAATTTTTTATTTTAAATGGTCTTGTTCAGTTTATAAAAAATTCTATGTTAAAAATATTACATGAATAAAACTCTAGTATTTGAATATTAATGGCAAGGTTAAAAATTTTATTATTCGGTATCATATTCAACAATTTTGTTGAAAAATTATGATTTTTGATTGAAAATTCAAGAGCTTTGTTGATAATTCAACTATTTTTTTGAAAATTCGTCTTTTCTGTTTAAAAATTCATCTCTTTTGATAGAAATTTCATAATTTTTAGTTAAAAATGCAACTGTTTGGTTGAAAATTAATCTTCTTTGATTGAATTATACTGTTTTTTATTTTTAACTAAAATATTTTTTGTTTGAATTGTGTACTATTACATTATTTACTGAGAAATGATTTTTTTTGTTGACAATTCATTCACTTGGTTGAAGGTAGAACGATTTTGTGAAAAATAATTTTTTCTTAAGATTCATCATATAAGTTGAAAATTGATCTCTTTGATTGAAAATTTGGTATTTTTGTTTCGTTCAAGATTAAATTTTTTAACTGAAAATTTACATTTCTCTTTGAAAATTAATTTTTTTTTTTTAATTGAAAATTCAACTACTTGGGTAGAAGTTGTATAATTCTGTTAAATATTTTTTTGTTAAAGGATCATCTGTTTGGTTGAAACTTTAATTATTTTGTTACAAATTTGTTTTTCTTTTCCTTGAAAATAATTTTTTTAACTGAAAATGTAACTTTTTCATTTTTGGTTGAAACTTTATTTTTTTATTTTAGTTGAAAATTCGTCCTTTTTGGTCTTGGTTCAAATGTCCTCTTTTGTGTTAATAACGCAACTGTTTGGTTAAAAATTAACTTTTAGTTGAAAATTCATATTTTTTGAGTTGAAAATTCAAATTATTGTGGAAAATTCATCTTTTGGCTTGAAATTTCAAAAATTTGAATCGAATTTTTTTTTCTTGACTTAAGAAAAGTGGATTTTTAAAAATTTGTCCTGTTGATTGTAAAATTAAGCTTCTGGTTTTAAAATTCAACTACTTTGTTAAAAATTCATTTTTGTTGTTGAAGATTCATAATTTTAGTTAAAAATTCATCTCTTTGATTAAAAATAAAACTGTTTTATTGAAAATTCGTCTTTAAAAGCTGTTTTTTTTGGTTGAAAATAAATTTTTGCAACTGAAAATTTCCATTTTTCTTTGAAAATTAATTTTTTTTTAATTGAAAATTCAACTACTTGGGTAAAAGCTGAACAACTTTGTTAAATATTTGTTTGTTTTATGAAGGATTATCTGCTTGGTTAAAACTTTAACTATTTTGTTGAAAATTCGTTTTTTTTTGCTTGAAATTAATTTTTTCAACTGAAAACGTAACTCTTTCATTTTTGGTTGGAACTTTATTTTTTTATTTTAGTTGAAAATTCGCCATTTTTTGTAGCAAATTAATTGTCTTGGTTCAAATTTCCTTTTTGTGTTAATAACGTAACTGTTTGGTTAAAAATTAACTTTTTGTTGAAAATTCATATTTTTGGGTTGAAAATTCAACTTTTTATGAAAAATTCATCTTTTGGCTTGAAAGTTCAAAAATTTGAATCGAATTTTTTTTTCTTGACTTAAGAAAAGTGGATTTTTAAAAATTTGTCCTGTTGATTGTAAGCGAGAGAGAGAGAGAGAGAAGTGGGCGACAAGTGCGTCTTTGAATAATTTGTGTGGGGGGGGGGGTAGGAATCCTAAGGAGAGGTAAGGACAGGTGATGACCCGGAGGCCTAGGGTAGGAGATCCACAGGAAGTCTCATCAGCTCGTAACGAGTAGGCAGGTGAGGGTCAACCCGGCGATGATCTTTTTTTTTAGAGGCTGAAAATAAGCATTAGGTGTGGAGGTCTAAGGTCCTGCCAGAGCTGATAAGGGCGCTAGTTGTGGTGAAGGAGTGTGCATCGGGGGTGCTGCTGAAACCTTGATGGCCAATTCCTGCGACTGGAATTCTGGCGGCGGTATTCGGGATGGCTCTGAAGCCTGAAAGATTTGTCGTGGTGATGGTAACCGCTGAGTCGGCGGTGCGCAGAGAGCCGAAGGACAAGGCGGTGCGGGTCGCGACGGTTTCTGGTTCTGCGAAGCGGTGGCAGCTGAGAATTTCCTTGCTAGGTTAGCTGGCGGAAAGGTGTGTCGTGGATCCGTGTGGAAGTTCGGCAACGGTAACGAGAGAGGAACTGATCGCTCTGTCAACCGTCGGCAAAGTCGCGGATTACGAGTGCCACGTCGCCCTCGACGAACGAAGACGAACGGGCCTATTACCGCCGGGAAGAGTTCAGGCTCTTTCGGATCATATATCGGTACCTGAGCTGGTTGTTCCTGAGCCCGTTTGAACCATAGCTTTCGGTTCTTTTTGTTCGGGCGGGCTTTTCTATCTCCACCTGTCCTAAATGCGCTCATTTGAATGAAAACAATCCGAATTGGTCCGACGTCACACTTGAGACCGGCGATAGAAGATCTTATAGTGTAGCTGGCAAAGAATCCGAGGAGCGTACGTTTTGGAAAATTACTATTTCAGTAGAGTTGGGCCTCACATTACTCGAGATAAGAAACAGACTCTAGCTTGGCCTCCTACAAGAGGCAGAAGGCCGCTCTCAGTAGAGAGTGGCCTCGTACTCCTTGTGAAATATCAGCCCTGTACACAGGAGGCCGCCTTTTAGTAGAAAGGAGGCCTCGTGTCTAAAGGCCTACTAACGTCGAAATAAAAAGAACACTTGCTCCCGGATTCATTGTCGTTCACTGTCGCTCAACCGAAACGAACACTTAAAAAACTAAAGAACTCGAAAGAGAACCAACACTACTCGAACACAAAATATTTGTAGCAAACACAGGAAATGAGAAGGAATGACTTGAAGGAAAGGAAAAGGAAACTAGTTCACTGAAGGCGGTTGACTGGTGTTGAAAGTCGAAATCGGCGCGCCGGCCGAAGGAATTTAATGTGTACTAAATGAAAACGAATAATTCTGGTAACGTTTATGTGTTGCGACGTTTCCTTTTAAGCTGAAATGAATTCTCAAGAGTGTAAAAACTGTTTTCCTTTCCCCAGTATTAATTCAAGATATAAAATTGATTTTGTGATTTTTTTTTAAGAGAAATGATTTGTCTAAGCTCTAGAAACATTTTAACCCGCCGGTTGACATCCCCGGTTGTTTTTTCCAATGTTGAATTTTGAGAAAAATTACCACGAAAGCAGATTCCGGTTAAATATTGAATATGTGGCTAGATTTCAATCTGGAAAAAGTTGGAAGGAAAGCACGTGACGGTTGCAAAGAGTATATGTTGAAAAATTATATCGATGCTACGCTGACACCCATGGGGAGGCAACCTCACCCGTTAAATATTTTGAATAAATTAGGTTATTCAGTTATAACAGATCAGTTTGCAGTAACCGCTGCAGAAGCAATAACAATTCACAAACTTCCAGGACCAACTTACAGCAATATATGCTTGGACTTGCGAAATACGAAAGGTATTATAGTTTTTTAGGAATAAAATAAATTTGTAGAAATATTAGGAAACATTATAGAATTTGAAATGGAAGGATCGAAAATGGTTGGGCAAGTTGATTTAGTATCCTTGAAATTTGTTAATGCTAAAGTAATTGCAGGATACAAATCTCCCTCTGTACATAATAGACGTAATGATGAAAAAGATGCATTTTTATCAGTTAAATTATGTCAACCTATAAATTAAATGAGTTTTGCCTGCAGGGATTTGAACAACGGATCACAAACCAATGTTCATCAAACTGGATGTAAATGGTACCGATGTCTATGAGGAGAGCAATCTTTTATAACTATTCGATAGTTTAAGTATTTTTAAAGTTGAGAATGTCAATGCAGAAAATGTTTCTCAAAAACATTCAACTTCACATGATCAGAAAAAACTGAATGCTTGTGAGGGTCAAAATTAGGATTCCTGTTTTATTGATATAAGCGATTATGATGAAGATTTGAATTTGTTTGATATACAAGACATAACAAATTTAGAAATCATATGGAGAAGATTTTTGAGTTCCCATATTTAAAATGGGTTAAAGAAAAATCAATTTCTCTCAATTTTCCAAAATTATCTGGCTCTCATTTTTATTAGATCTCTCTAAAAGAAAATGACTACTCTAATGTTATGTTGGCGTTCCAAAGAGCTGATTATCGAGTTCCCATACTTGAGATGGGTTAAAAAGGAATCAACTTCTCTACATCCTACATCACATATGTAATCTAAATTTTTGGTGATATTAAGATTTTTTCATATAAACTTCTAGGAATTAAATCACCTAATCGTTTAGGCACTTTGGTCCTCCTGGACATTTCCTAAAACATATAATTATAAGCTAGCTTTGCATCAAACTAAGACTACCGTACAGGACAGTGGGTCCAAGTACAGAATTATATATTGCACCTGAACACACTTGTTTCGACAATCTTTCTCCTTTTATGCTCTCAACATGACCAAACCATTTCAAGAAATTTCATTCCCTCTTGTCAAACAGTCTTTCCTCTGCACCACATTCTTTAAAAATCCTTTCATTACTGACTTTGTCCATTAGCGTTTTACTGCACATATTCTGTAGGGATTGCATGCTAACTGCGTTAACTTTACTCATTATTCTTTTCCAGGTATGTCCAGCCCTCACTACCGTATAGCTGAGTGGATGCAAGTACAGAATTATATACTGCAACTGAATATACTTATGTCAATCGTTCACATTTCATTCTCTCAACGTGACCAAACCATCTCAAGAAATTTCGTACACTCTTGTCAAACAGTGTTTTCTCTTCACCACACTCTTTGAGAATCCTCCATTACTGACTTTGTCCATTAGCGTTCTACCGCATGTATTCTGCAGAAATTACAAGCTAACCGCGTTAACTGCACTCCTATCCTTTTTATGGTATGTCCAGGTCTCGCTGGCGTACAGCACAGTGGGAAAAAGTACAGAATTATATATTGCACCTGAACACACTTGTTTCGTCAATCGTTCTCCTTTTATTCTCTCAACATGACCAAACGATCTCAAGAAATTTCTTATACTCTTGTGAAACAGTCTTTCCTTTGCACAACATTCTTTAAAAATCCTCTCATTACAGACTTTGTCCATTCGCGTTTTACTGCACATATTCCGCAGGGATTTCATGCCAACCGCGTTAACTTTACTCATTATCCTTTTCTATGTATGTCCAGGTCTCGCTGCCGTACAGGACAGTGGGTCCAAGTACAGAATTATATACTGCACCTGAACAAACTTGTTTCGTCAATCTTTATCCTTTTATTCTCTGAAAATGATCAAACCTTCTCAAGATATTTCTTTTATTCTTGTTAAACAGTCTTTCCTCTGCACCACATTCTTCAAAAATCCTCTCATTGCTGACATTGCCCATTAGCGTTTTACTGCACATATTTCGCAGGGATTGCATGCCATCCGCGTTAACTTTACTCATTATTCTTTTCTAGGTATGTCCAGGTCTCGCTACCGTTTAGCTGAGTGGGTGCAAGTACAGAATTATATACCGCACCTGAATACACTTATGTCAATCGTTCAAATTTCATTCTCTCAACATGGCCAAAACCATCTCAAGAAATTTGGTACCTTCTTCTCAAACAGAGTTTCCTCTTCAGCACACTCTTTGAGAATCCTCTCATAACTGACTTTGTCCATTAGCGTTCTACCGCATGTATTCTGCAGAAATTACATGATAACCGTGTTAACTTCACTCCTATCATTTTCTTGGTATGCCCAGGTCTCGCTGGCGCACATCACAGTGGGAACAAGTACAGAATTATATATTGCACCTGAACACACTTCTTTTGTCAATCGTTCTCCTTTTATTCTCTGAACATGATCAAACCTTCTCAAGATATTTCTTTTATTCTTGTCAAACAGTCTTTTCTCTGCACCACATTCTTCAAAAATCCTCTCATTACTGACTTTGTCCATTAGCGTTTTACTACACATATTCCGCAAAAATTGTATGCCAAGCGCGTTAACTTCACTCATTATTATTTTCTAGGTATGTCCAGCTCTCGCTACCGTCTAGCAGAGTGGGTGCAAGTACAGAATTATATACTGCACCTGAATACACTTATTTAGTCAATCGTTCACATTTCATTCTCTCAACATGACCAAAACCATCTCAAGAAATTTCTTACAATCTTGTCAATTAGTGTCTGCTCTTAACCACACTCTTTGAGAATCCTCTCATTACTGACTTTGTCCATTAGCGTTCTACTGCATGTATTCTGCAGAAATTACATGATAACCATGTTAACTTTACTCCTATCCTTTTCTTGGTATGTCCAGGTCTCGCTGGCGTACAGCACAGTGGGAACAAGTACCGAATTATATATTGCACCTGAACACACTTGTTTCGTCAATCGTTCTCCTTTTATTCTCTCAACAAGATCAAACCTTCTCAAGATATTTCTTTTATCCTTGTCAAACAGTCTTCCCTCTGCACTACATTCTTTAAAAATCCTCTCATTACTGACTTTGTCCATTAGCGTTTTACTGCACATATTTCGCAGGGATTGCATGCCGACCGCGTTAACTTTACTCATTATTCTGTTCTAGGTATGTCCAGCTCTCGCTACTGTACAGCACAGTGGGTGCAAGTACAGAATTATATTTTGCAATTTTAGCTTTATTTGTTACATTTTAACATGGATAATCTGTTTTGATTCACAGAAGCATAGGCCACTTTCGTGGACGTGGTTGAAGATGTGGTGCATTGCATGGTGGCACAGTGGAAGAGAAGATGAAGATGATGAGGATGACATTGGAGGACCGGAAAGCAGTAAAGTCGGCTACGAGGAAACCCTCACACCTATTTCCGCAGAAACGCCATTAGGGACGACAGTTTCTCGTTGCCCGTCTCTTAGTGTCATCCAAGCCAATGCGGTCGAACATTCAGACTACAAAGCAGCCTCTCGAACCTCTGGCAACGATTCAGTAAGACGGTCTTTCATTTTTTTCAAATTCAATCTTTACCCCGATTGTCTACTATTACTAGTTCCTTTAAGGCCATGTGACGAGTGGGTCACGTGACCGGCTTCCTACCTTACCGACACTTTTTTTATTTGTAAACTTGACCAAAAATCGGTCACTTTTTACACCAAAAACAGGTGGAAAAACTGGCACTTTTTCGCGAATTATAGAAAAAAAATTTAATTGGCGTGCCTGCTTATATTTAAACCATATTTCAAAAGTTCAGCCAACTAACTACATATTCCAAATTATAAGGCCGCTGAATAAGTGGTCCAACTGCAAGTTTTACATTTTCAGTTGAATTTTCAAATGAAAAAAAATGATTTTCACCAACAATAGATTATTTAAATTTCCAGTTTAAAAAATGAATTTTACAAACAGACAAAAAATGAATTTTCAACAAAATAGATAAATTCTCAACCAAAGTGATCAATTTCAAACTAAAATGATGAATCTTCAACTGGAATAGTTGAATTAAACTTGTATAATTTCTTAATAAAAGTGTTTAAAATTAGGTAATTTTAAATTAAAAGTATTTGAAGTTAAATAATGAAAAATTGTAAAGTTTTGAATTTAACTAATTTTAAATTTGAAGCGATCAAAATTTTCTAATTTTAAATTGAAAACTGAATTGAATATTTCAAATTCAAAGCTTTTGAAACTCTAAATAGTGATTTTAAATACGAAAAATTAAAAATAAACAAAATTTACTCCGGAACGTTGAAACGTAAACGAATCTGAACTTCACTAAAAAATGAAAAAAGGTGGTTACCAAAAATTTTGATATTAAAACTTTTTTTATACTTAAACACTTAAAAATTTCAATTATTTCAAGTCAATTCAAATCGTTAAAGAATTTATCATTTTTAAATTGTTTATTATAATTTCCAAAATTCATCTAATTCAATTTTATTTGCAAAATGAAAACTTATGAATGGGGAGAATTGAAAATTTAGCCTTAAACATGAAAATTCAGAACTCTGAAGTTGTTACCATTGGAATTTACATAAATTATTTAATTTCAGATAATTTAATTTTTATCTATGTTGATTTTAAACAACACAATTTTTAATTCTTTAATTTTAAATCCTGTAATTTTCAGCCCTTTGTCCAGAAATAGTATTTATTATCAAAATTTTCCAATCAAATAGTTTTCATTTTCTAATAATTCATATTTTCAATTCTTAAAATAAAAATCGAACAATTTGAATATATTATATTGAAAATTAAAGCAAAACTTTAAAAATTATTCCCTGACATTTCCAGGTTTTTCCAATTAAGTAGAGACCTCGATTATCATACACATTCATCTACAAAAATGCTGTTCAGCAGTCTTTTTTCGTTCAACAGTGAAAACATTTAAAAACCAATTTTTTCTTCAAGGGAATAAATATTCCAGGACCATGAGTAAAATTCAAGGCCTTATCCAAGTTTTTCAGGGCGATTGATGCCCTGGGATTTTATATAATGCACTTTCTTATCTCTACACCACGAAAAAAAATATATTCATTTATTATTATTTATTATTATTGATTCCTTTATTAGTATACAAAATTATGAATTTCATCGAGATTCTTTTGTAGGGGTCTGTGAAAAATGAATCTCGTCCTCTCCGTGGCTTACAAGGAGAGGTCTCGAGATGTTCGTCGCCGATTCGACTGAGGCTTTACGTGTGAAAGTACACAAGAAGTCCAATATAAGGCCGACTGATTTAGTTATTCCTAGAACTGATGGCCCGCGCAGTTTCTCAGCGCACAGAAAGTGTCAACAATGCGTTGCCACTACTAGCGGAGCGTTAAGAGCGGGCGAAAAATCCAACAGAAATATTTCACACGGCCCTGACAATTTATGTTTTCACCGGCTGATTTAGTCTCACGGCCAGTGCGAGGCAACCCCCGAAAGTGGCCTTATATTGGTCTTTTTGTTTACATCAAAATCCATTAGGTGCGTATTTTTTTCGATCCAATGGGCCTAAGTTACCGAGATATCGACGTTTGAGTATTCGCGCTCGAGGGTTGGACTCGCCACTAAGCCTCCTTACACCGTACGCTATTCGCCGACTTAAACTGCTTAAGTGGGGGCAGACTGGGGATAAGCGTAACTGAGGCGTAACCTTGGCGCATGAGAGTGAGAGAAACTGGGCGCTTGCTCTCAACTACCTCCCATGCTCCAGAGTTAGGCAATAGCTACGCTTATCCCCGCTCAAGCAGTTTAAGCTTTAGTTTAAGGATAAACGTAGCTGATGCCTAAGCATGGGAGGAAGTAGGGAGCAAGCGTCCAGTCTCTCTCCTTATGCGACAAGGTTTTGCCTCAGTTACGCCTATCCCCACTCAGCCCCACTTAAGCAGTTTAAGCCTGCGAATAGCGTACGGTGTAAGGAGGCTCACTGTAGAGCCCGGACCAAGGACTTCGCGCTCATGTATGTACCGGCTACAGTGGCGAGTCGAGCGCTTGAGCATAAATACTCAAACCTCGTCATCAAACCTCTCCTTGTTAGTTGGTAAGATTCGGATGCTAGCGGAGCTAGGGAGAATTTTTCGTAGACTTAGGAATATATCAATACTTTAATAGTGTTAATGCATACAAAGTAGACCAAGAGACATAAAATCGAAAACTATTACTGACATTTTCTACACAAACCCTATTTTTATATTCATACATAAATGTGTCAAGTTAAATAAATACTCTTATTTACACCCAATATTTTTATTTCATTTTTTTCAGATTCACACTTCCTTTTTGCTTGAATTAATTTGAGTACAATTTTCAATCAATTAAACGGTTAAAAGGTAAAATATTAATTTCTTCTTCGGAGAGTCGAGTAATGTTGCCGTTTACCATGAAAATCGACTAGTCGCCAATTTTCACTATCATATTCGTAATCAGCGCGTCAAAATACATAAGTACACGTAGCCCGAAGAAAATCGGACATATGTCCTTTTCGGAAGTACACCCATTTTGAAAATTCGTCTTGTGTGGTAGAATATTAATGTTCTTGGTGACTAGTTTATCTTTTTGGTTGAAAATTCATTTCTTCGGTTAAAAATTTAACTATTGGATCGAAAATTCCTTTGAAAATTCAAATATTTGGTTGAAAAATCATGTATTTTGTTACAAATTAATCCTTTTCGGTAGAAATTTAATCTTCGAGGTTGAAAAGTTATCTTTTTGGTTAAAAATGTAACTTTTTGGTTAAAAATTCAGTTCTTTGGTTGAAAATTAATTTTTTTAACTGAAAATTGAACTATTTAATTTTGTTTCGATAATTTGTCTTTTTTTAAATATAAATTTAAGCTTCTTGGTTGAAAATTTAACTATTTGGTTGACAATTAATTGTGTACTGAAAATTTTACTGTTCTATTTTAAATTGAAAATTTATCTGTTGAACCTTCATTTTTTTAAAGAATTAATTTCTTTGGTTAAAAATTTAATTGTTGAAAATTCTTTGTTTTAGTTAAAAATTAATTTTTTCAACTGAAAATGAGATCTTCCATTTTTACTGAAAAATTTATCTTTTTTAGTTGAAAATTAATTAATTTGGTTAAAAACTTGCCTTTTTTTGGTTCAAAATTCAATTATTTTTGTACAAAATTTAAACTTTTGTGTTGAAAATTCAACTTTTTAAAAAAAAAAATCATATTTTTGGATTGATAACTTAAATGTTTTACAAGAAAATATGTAGTTTCTTTTTGTTTTGAAAATTCAATATGTCGAATGAGATTTATTTTCTTTATTGACTGAAAAATCTCTCATAGTTGAAAATGGTTGAAAATTTATATTTTTTAGTTTAACTCAACTGTTTTTGATTGAAAATTAAGATATTTTATGGTGGAAATATAATTTATTTCACTTTTCGTTGATAACTCATTTTTTTATCGAGGAATCATCACTTTTATTGATAATTTAACTATTTTGTTAAACATTCCTTTTTCCTTGATTGAAAGTTAATTTTGTAAACTGAAAATATAATTCTTCCATTTTTGGTGCCGAATTTCTCTTTTTGAGTTGAAAATACAAATGAATGTAGATAAAATTTAAAAAGTTTCCCAAATTAAAAGGGAATCATGGATTGAAAGGCATACAAATAAAGGTTTAGAATGAAAGTCAATCTAAATTTAAAAGGCATTCAGATTTGAAAGCAATCCAAATTTTGAAGGCATCCAAATTTAAAAAGTAAAAGAAAATTGAAAATTTGAGGGCAGTCTAAAATTGAAAGGCTTCGATGGCAAATTAATTAATGTAACTTTAAAAAGCATGCAGAATAATTTGAAAGTAATCCAAACTTGAAGACATTCTTCAATTTTATTTACAAATTATTCACGTTTATAAATATTTTTCTCTTAATTCTGTAAGTAGAGTGAATGAATTCTTTGAAGCAAAAATACTTAATGTTTTCCCTTAATTAAGGGTGGAAAATGAGATGAACTTATTAGAATAAGAATGAAGGTTGTATTTTATTTTTTTAATAAAATACCCACATCTCACATTTATTTTCTATAATTACAATTTTATTCTATTGTGATTCTATTTTAATTCAGGAATGAAATAGTATTCAGAAATGGAATTTCTATTTACAAAAGAAACTAAACAAAAGAACTTGGTTTCTGATGAAAGAAATATTTTCATTCTGGTTTAGTTTCGAATTACAGATACGAAATCCAGTTTAATTCGTAATTACAGTTGATCCAATTATTGGACTTTCCAATAAATACACACTTCGGAGAGCAATTGAACGCGAGCAGAAAATGCAGCAGCTTTGGAGAAGTACATCTTACCTAATCTGGTCTGATCCAATTTGACCCGATAGTGCCTCGTGGAGCGTGCATTGTTACATATGCATATAACTTTTAAATGATCACGTATTTGTACTGTGTATATATGTGTGTGATTTACGTGCATATATAGTAGGAGATTATTTTAAATCTTGGATAGTCTGGGAACTCGAATCGAAGGTCAGAGGATTTTATTTGATTAGGGCAGCGTGGTTGCCCATGACAGTATCACTCTGAAACTAAAAATCTCATTGCCTACCAACGCATCGATTCAACAGAATTGAAAAATCCAGTTGGTATAAAGTGAATGCCATTTCTCCATTTCTCCAATTCTTTGATCCTCTCGTTCAAGTCTCCTGGGAAATTTAGGATCGTAAGAGAATTTTGTTGTTGGAATATCTATTTCAACACTGATATTGAATGTTAAAGTTATATTAAATGTATTTTAATCTAAAAGAGATTATTTCACATTAAAAAGTATTTTTTGACAATGTTTCTTCATTTTTTGCTTTACCCAGGGTGGCCGTAAGTCAGAGAAAACCTGGAAATCAGGGTAAAGTCAGGGATAAAACTACATGTGAATTCTATCTCGAGTGTTTCCACTTTATTCGTATTTATATTCATATGGTGCTCATTTCACGAGCACTTTGCTTCCCGTTAGCAAATGTATTTGCTTCCTTATAGAGGAAGCATTGGTGCTTTTTAAAATAATAAGCAAACTAAAGTTTTCATTTTGATCAATTTAAGAATAGAAATTTACAAAAAATACAAAATTACAAAATAATACAAAAATTTATTTATGAGCCTATTAATTTGAAGTGATTTTTAAATTGAACATTGTTTATGAAGATGTTATAGTTTTTGACCAGCGAATAATTTAAATAATCTGGCGTTCGAATCCCAGCGGAGCTAGAGAGATTTTTTTCACAACTTTAAAAAAAAATTAATAATCAATATTCACAAAATATTGATTATCGACCATGTAGACAAAAAACTATTAAACACTTAAATATTAATGGTCAGGAAATTTTGAAATTAAGTTTTTCGGCCACCGTGAATAAACCTCTGAATTGGAAATCTTTCCACTTACTTCACCTTCTACAATCTTCAGCGAAAACCGCATTGCCAAAAGCATTTCTCTTTGCCACATCTTTCACGATTTTTGGCTAGCTTTTTCGGGTTGGTCTGCAATGCACCGGACTTTCCAGGGACCCAGGGGATGAATATTTTTGACGACTGATCTGCGTGTGCAATCGGTGGAAGGCAAAAGCGATAGGCAGTCAGCCAGCGTGGAACAAGGAGAGAAATATTGGGGAAGAGAGATGAAAAACGAGGAAAAGAGATAAAAGGAGAGAACGAGGTGGAAAATGTTGGAATCGAAAGGAAAGTAGCCCGCACGGACATCCTCCGCCTCCGCCGCCTCCATCGCCCCCACACCTTGCGCTGCAGTGGCCGCTTCCTGCAGCATTGTCGAGTCAAAATCTTTATCGACGTTCAACGACCCCGACCCTGGCTAGACGCCTGGGGGGAGGGGGTGGTGTAGTCGGTGGAGGCGGAGGAAGCGGCGGCCGGGCGCAGGATACGCAAGGCCGGGGGTGGATGTTGGAAACGTACATTGCAAGTCCTGGAGAGATTTCACCTTTTTTTTAGAGCAAAGTAACCAATTTGTTTCATGCTTGGTAATCATGTATCATGCCAAAATAGTAATTAGACTCTTAGGTGATGTTCATAAACTACGTTACCTATTTGAGGGGGAGGGGTGTCTACCAACTACTACAGTTGGGAATAGGGGTTGGACGGGGATCAGTGGAAGCTCTTAGTGGTATTGGAAGAATTTAGGGGCTGTGCATAAATTACTACAAGTTGTTTTCTGAAATTTTGAACCTCGTTCCCCCCTTTGCTAGGGTTCGTAAGTTGTCACACCCCTTAACTATACCACCCTACCTATACTATTATGATAGATTTTTATTGGTAAATTACAAGTAATACTGTTACAATTATCAGTCTGATAGTCCCCACATGGGGAGCTATATAGGAACCTTTATGGGGAACCATATAGTTTTTTTACATTTAATATACTAGGTAAGCACTAGATCGCGCTGACAAACTGATGTTTACAATAAAATCTGTTTAACTTTGGTTTTTTAGAGATTCGCAGACTTGAGAACTGACACGCTTTCCCTGATTCCCCTCTTTTCCCCTTTTTAAAAGTATTCTGTTGAAAATTCAATTATGTGGTTGAAAATTCATCTCTTTGGTTGGAAATTCAACTATTTTCGTACAATTTTTTTTATGAGAATTAATTTTTTCAACTCAAAATGTAATTATTTCATTTTTTTTTTTGAAAATTGATTTTTTTCTAGTTGGAAATCCATTTATTTTGTTGAAAATTCATTTCTTTCGTAAAAAATTCACCTTCTTGGTTGCAAATTCATCTTTTCGATTGAAAATCCAATTAGTTCAGTAGATAATTCAACTATTTGGTTGAAAAGGCAACTGTTTTGTCGAAAATTCGACTTTTTTGGTTGAAAAATCAAGTACTTGGCTTAAAGTTGAGCTACTTTGTACAAATTTTTTTTTTTATGTTGAAGGTTCATCATTTTAGCTGAAAGTTAAACTATTTAGTTGAAAGTTCAACTACTTAGTTTTAAGTTAACTTTTTTGCTGAAAATTCAACTGTTTGGTAGAAAATTCATCTTTTGGTTTGAAAATTCAATTTTTGGCTTGAAAATTCAACAATTTGGTAGAAAGTTGAACTATTTGGCTGAAAATCAATTTTTTGTTTTGTTTGAAAATTCGTATTTTTAGTTGAAAACTATACTATTTTGGTAGAAAATTAAACTATTTATTTGAAAATTTAACTACTTGGTAGAAAATCAACTTTTTTGTTGAAAAATCATATTTTCGTTTTGAAAATTCAACTGTTTTGTAGGTGATTCGTCTTTTTGGCTTCAAAACTCAACCATTTTTTGAAAATTCATGTATTTTGTTGAAAATTTGTCTTCTTCGGTATAACATTACTCTTCTTGGTGAAAAATTCATTTTTTGGTTGTGAATTCAACTATTTGGTTAAAAATTCGTTTTTCTTTTGGTTAAAAATTAAGCATAAAGTTCCGAATAGGTGAACCCTCCGATTTCGTTGAAACCACGTATGCTTACGTATTTTGATGCGCTGATTACGAAAATCATAGTGAAAATTGGCGACAAGGACGTTTTCATGGTAAAAACCATAAAAATTATGATTTTTTTTCTTTATCTCAGTAAATACGAAGAATTTTGAAAAATCTTTCAAGCAAAAGTTGTAGCTAGTATAAAAATACATCTTTTTTGTATCATACACTTTTTGCCTAAAACCATTATTTTTCCAGTAAAAGAGGATTGCGTTGGAAAAACTATAAAAACCATTTTTACTGGCTATGAAAGTGCGTTTAGTCACTCTCGTCCCTTTTTCGTAACTAGTCAGTAAATGTGTAGCCCCCCCCCCCACACTTAAACCTGGAAAAGGGGTCGATCGTGGCTGAACAATTTCGTGAATTCCTTGAATTCCATGAATTTGTTGATTCCCGTGAATTCCGAAAATTTCTTGAACTTCAAGTACCTGGATGATGTCGAGAACCCAACACAGGTCGTGTTGTTTCGAAATCTTCGATCAACTGAGACAATTCGAGCCCGGCCAGAAAAGTTGAGCTCTACTCGGCCCGAGATTTCCAGCTTTTTGCACACATCTACTCTATCAATGGAGACGTGCACAGTTGCTCCGAGCACAGTAGTCCGTTACCCAATCCTGTCGAACAGGGAATTCGTATTGATATACGACAAGTTCAATACATGCCGTACAATCTTCAATAACGATCATAGGGATTCAAGTTAAGTGATTATGTTCGTTTTAATTAATGATAACTGCGAGCGGCGAGAGACCTGGTGAACACCCTTACTTATATAATTCGGAACTAATAAGAACCTAGGTTTTACGATGGTCGTAGGGGTTAAGGCGTAGGCTTTGGACCCACTCCGTTGGCTTGCGGGCTCGATTCCCGCCTCTCACTTTAAATGACCGGTATCTCTAGAGAAAAAAATTCTCTCAGTACTTAAAGCTGTTGGTTTTGGTGATTCGGAACCCGCATAAATCTGTAGGTCCCCCTTCCACCACCCGGTAAGTGTGTAGGAGTGTGTAAAGTCATGCGAAAGAGATAAAAGAAAAACTTAACCCTTAGGGGACACATTAGGAGCTTCCTTTCCAAGTAAGTAACTAATAAGAACCTATATATAAACTAACTGAAAAAAAGGTGTAAAAACATTTGAGCAGAGAGTCAATCTGTATATGGATTTGGAAAGACCTAACATTCCATTAATAATATTTTATTCCGCTAAAGACTTTAAGTGATAATGTAAGTGATAATACAATTACCTGATAATATAATTATGATTGAAATTAGATATTTAAAGTCTTTAGGAGATTATACTATTAGTAATAAGATATTAGATTGTTCAAAGTCATGGACTCATTAGCTGCCTGCCTAAATGATTAACCACAAATTTTTCAGCAAGTATATCTAGGTTCTTATTAGGTCCGAATTAGATACGCAAGGGTGTTTAGCAGGTCGCCCGTATACGGCAGTTATTATTAATTAAAAACGCTATAATCACTTAACGCAAATCGCTATCATCTTCTCTGAAGACTGTATGAAATGTATTGAACTTGGAGAATATCTATACGGGTTCCCTTTACATCAGCATATTGATAGGTTCTATGAACAGCAATCTTTTGATTTGTTTTACGCAGACTTTGTCGTTAGCAGAATATACAATTTGTAATAGAATGGTAGGTTTTTCCAAAGTCAGAGACTGGTTGGCATCCAGTTAAAATTTTTTTACACATATTTTTTAGTAAGTCTATATACGTTCTTATTTGGTCCAAAATAGATACGTAAGGGCGATTAGTAGGTCGCCCGTCGCTGGCCGTTATTATTCACTTAAATCGCAACAATCACTGAATGCAAATAGTAATCATCTTCTCGGAAGTTTATATGACCTGCAGTGAACTGGGAGAATGCAAGTACGGATTCCCCATATATCAGCATATTCACTGTTTCTTTGAGCAGCGGTCTGCCGATTATTTCGCGGATACCTAATATCCTAATTACGGTTAGAATTGGAAGACTGAAGTCTTGAGCAGCATATGAAATCAGTGACAGGCTGTTAGCTTTTTTAAAGCCATAGACTGATTAGCTGCCTGCTTATATGTTTTTACATATATTTTTCAGTAAGTATATATAGGTTCTTATTAGGTCCGAATTAGATACATGAGGATGTTTAGCAGGTCGCTTACCGCTGGAAATTATTTTCAATATAAACACGTTAATCACTTAATGCGAATCGCTATCATCCGTGAACGGAATTTCCTCAATTCCGTAAGAACCTTGAATTCCTGCTATTACTTGAATTCGATGAATTCCTTGAATTCTGCCGATTTGTTTATTTTTGTGAATTCCTTGAATTCGGTGGACAATTCGAATTCTTGAATTCCGTGAGTTCCTTAAATTTCGTGGATTACGTGAATTTCGCTTACTTTATGAACTACTTGTATTACTTCGATTCCGTTTGTTCCTTAAATTCAATGAATTGGTTCATTCCTGTAATTTTCTTGAATCCCGTGAATACCATAAATACCTTGGATTCCGTAAATTGCTTGAATTTCGAGTTCCGAGTTGGAGTCGAAACCCCGAGATAGGACGTGCTCTCGCAATCTTCGAGTACCCGAAACAATTCGAGCTCGTCCAGAAAAAGTTGAGCCCGACTCGTCCCAAGCTATTCAGCTTTTTGCTTTTAATGTATGAATGCGACCCAATAAACTCTTTCAAATCTCTTCAAAATTCAACCTTACAAAGCCCTTCTTCATTATTATTTCTACGGCTTTTCAAAAACGTTGATAAGTTTGGCGTCCTTGGGTTCTTCGTGCTAAATAAGTTTCCCTGTTCTACATTTTCTTTCACGTGTCATTTTGAAGCTTTTAATTTGAAGATCTGATAAGCATCGTTTTATGTATTTTTCCTCCCTCGCATATACTGAAATGTTAAAAACAAAAAAAAAGGTAGTGAACACTTCAGGAGAGTGCCCTCTATTAATTCCATTAAGCAAAAGCTCATTATCTCTCCGATCCAATAAAAACCGTTTTACGTATATATAATTAAAAACTAAAGGTTAACAACCGCCGCAGGGTCCCACTGGGAGCAACTGTCATCTAAAAAATGACAACAATTTGTTTGACTTGTAAAATTTATTCTGAAAATTGTGGCCTTGGTATCCACCCCCAAATTCAGCACTATAATTTCATCTAATCATTTCAAAGCAAGCCCTTTGAATATATGTGTAATTAAATCGAAATTTTGAGGTTAATAAGTGTTGCTATGGAAATAACAGACAATTTTTTTGGGTGAACATTAGTCACTTTTTGTCACTTTTTAGATGAAATTAGTCACTGTTTTCACTTTTTTGAACTCCATCAGTCTTTGGCAGTCCCTGCTCATAAGTGAAACGTTTAAATTATATTGTGGTTACCTTTGAATAAATTCTAAAGTTTTACACAGCGGTAATGGATACGCATAGCCAAAGATGTAATAGCAAGCAAAGGCAACGGAAATCCCTTGCAATCTGCATTTTTTAAATAATCAAACCAGGAAGTATTTTAAAATCGATGAGAACAAACTTCCTTAAAATCTTTGAAATTTTCAAAGATTTTGTTATGTCCTTCATATTCTTCGAAATTCTTATAATAATCCATAAAAAAGAAAATACAAGCGTGCAAGCGTGCTTTCACGTCTCTGGATTTTTGTTTTCTAATCTAGAAACATAAAATTGAAAATCCATATAATCACATTTTCAAATATTGAGTTCTACAAATTTTTTATATGAGTTAAATAATTTAAGAAATTATTTATTCTAGTTAGTAAGATATGTTGGAAAAAACTCTGACTTTAATCATTTCAATACTTTCAAACATGCCAATATCTTTCACGTATCTGGAGATCGCTAACTGTTGCCATTAATATTGTAACAAATGTTTAAATTTTTAACAGCATTTTTTCGAATTTTCAACTAAGATCTTCAAAATTGTTCAATTTCAAACAATTATTATTTGAAATTGTCCAAGCAGTGAAAACAGTATACATTAAAGAAAAATGTAAGTACGAAGTAAAATAAAGTGGATTTTTATATCTTTAAATGAAAAAGACCATTTGTTGATTTTATTTTCGTCGCAAAAAAAAAACTCAGGTTTCTTCATTCAAGAAAAAGTAAGAGAAAGAGGTTTGTTTGAATTTTTATAAATTTCTACATTAATTAAACATTGTATGGAATGCAGATTCAAAGAAAAAATATATAACATATACTAAGAACTCAGCTTCAATTTGCCGAACTGTCAAAAGCTGGTTTTGGTAGTGTTTGAAAATTGTTTAGATTGTAGAACTTATTACATTCATGTTCAATCAAAAATGTAATCAAGGTCACTTGTGAATATCATAATTCTGTTTTGAATTTCAGTCTAATCGAACAATAATTGTTATATTAGATCTACATAATAACAATCGTTATTAAAATTTAAACTGAAGAATCTGCAATGTGGTCAGACAGACCATCGTATTTCATTAGTTAATTTAAAAGTTAATAATATGTATCGATTCAGCGAAAAAGAGTTCACCCTTGAAGTTTCATTTAAATCCATAATAGTTTAGTTTCAATATAGTCAAATTAAAAAATTGCAATTAATTATAATACACAATTCTTGGTGTTAAAAAATATATATTTTACTACTCGCTGTAGCATTTTCTACTTCTGCATATGTATAATTATTTTTCAGATGTAAAGGGAACAATTGTATTTTCGAATATCGTATATTTATAGAGGAAATGCGAAAAAGGGAAAGTTTTTCGAGAACAGGAGAAAAAGGGGAACTTGAAAAAGGTGAAACGCAGTGGAATACAGGAAAGACTGTGCGCCCTGTAAATAATTTTGAAAATGATTTAATGTTGAAGTTATTTGTATTTTATTTTCTAATTTTGAGGTTTTTTGTATTTTTCAATGAGTTAAAATTCTACTAAATCTTGAAAAACGTTTAAAACTTTTTACAGTTAGCTGAGAATGAATTTTGTAGAAATGTTGTTCAAAGTTTCATATAGAAGAGAGCTTTATAAATGCATTCATACATATAAATATACATCATTTGAATATTTTACTCACCATTTAGCCAAGATTTTACTTGGAAAGCTTAACTCGTCCTTCAGTGAGCGTTGGATTATTATAATTTATATTCGTACCTCATTAAAAAAAGAGAAGAAAAATCAGAATATGTGGGGAAATAAAACATGCTATGCGACACTGTAGGCCCCTATGCGATCTAACCAATATGGCTGCCGATGACATATGAAATGCACGTAAAACTTTACGAAATCCAGAAAAAACAGAGCGTTTAACGGTAATGATCGTCCAACAGAATAAATACGTGCTGCAATAAGAATAATAAGTACTTCCGAGCTGATAATTATGTGCTTCAATAATGGAATTTGCAAGACAGTATCGAAAATCAACCAGTTTCGGAGGTTGTTGCATCAGTGGTTGTGACTCGAAAGAGAATAAAAACTTCAATTTCAGTTTCCATAGAGGGCCAAAGCTTGGAAGTGTTAAAATAAGAAGGCGAAACTTATTTGGAAAAATTGATGTTTTAGATAAACGCAGAGAGTGGTTGAGAAATTTAAATTTGAAAGATTCTAATGTCAAGAATTTACTCCAATAACATTTTCTATCCGTTGGAGATACTAATTCTAATGCAGTTAAATCCTTTCTACAAAAAGAACATAAAATATTTATAAAAATAAATTCAATTGACTTCAACAATTTTGAAAGAAGACAATACTTACCGATTACAGTACAATAACACGGCAACTACGTGTTTACAAGTGTGACTAGTTCCAGCCTTGCACGTACAATTCAATTATTGTAGGAAAAAAGCCGGGGGAACCTAACACTGCTAAAATCGATAATTTTCTAAGTATCACATGCCCTTAATGTGAAATAATACTAACTTATATTTGCTAGTCGGTAAAGCCCGTAAAGTTAACCTCAAATCCATATTTTAAGTAAATTGTTTTTATAAATAGAACTTTTAGATCATTTTTAAAAACTTTCGAAATAGATGAGAAATATTCGCAAAATTTAATTGTACTTGCAGTTACAATTTTGTTTTAAAAACATGAAAAAATACGTATACAAAAGTTTGAAGTTATGATAATTATGTTCTCATAATTGTAGCAGATATGATGAAAACAAATAAATTGATTAAGGTTAGAATAGTATTTACACGAAATAAAGGAATATTCAAGTAATTTTAAATTAAAAATGTACATTTTCAGGGTATCTACTAACCGGGATATAGCCGGGAATTAACCGGGAATGCAACTTCTAACCGGGAATCACATTTAAAGTTTTCGAAAATGTTGTATTTTTCAGTAATCGTGATAAAAAGACAAACAAATTGAAGAGTTATAATAAGTATGTTAAACAAAGTATTTAGAAATTGCTCTCAACAAATGGTTATTATTATAAAGATCTAGTTTGATGCGCAGAACTTTTTAATTTGAATTCTTTCATAATATTTTAAAATATATTTAAAAATAGCGATTTTTAAAAATAAATGTTACGTTATATTTTTTAAATTGGGACACATAAATTAGTGATATTTTTTATAAAATGATTTGAAATCTTTTGAAATACTCTTGAAATCGTTTCGAAATGATTTGATATCTTTGAAATTTTTTGAAATGTTTCTGGAATGATTTAGAATCTTTTTGAAATTATTGAAACCTTGATGAATCTTTCTGAAATGATTTACAATTTTTTGAAATCATTCAAATTTTTGTGAATCTTTCTGAAATGATTTGCAATCTTTTGAAATCTTTTTGAATTTCTGTTAAATCTTCGAAATCTTTACGTAATCTTAGAAAACGTCTGACATTAAAAAAATTGAAATCTTTGTAAAATTTGTGCGTAGTCTTGGAAACCTTCTGAAATTTTGTCAAATCTTTTGAGATGAACTTTTTAAATCTTCTGATATCTTTGTGAAATGATTTACAATCTTTTTAAATCTCTATGAAGTTCTTTAAAACTTTGGAAATCTTTGAAATCTTTCTGAAATAATAAAAAAAATGTTGAACCTACTGCAATCTGAAATCTTTGTGAAACTTTGAAATCTTTCTGAAATATTTGAAGTCTTTGATATCTTTCTGAAATCTTTGAAATTTTCTGATATCTTTTGAAATCCTTGAAACCTTTTAGAATGTTTCAAATCTCTGTATTTTGGAATCTTTGAAATATTTCGACATCTTTATAAAATCATTAGAATCTTGAAAATCGATGTAAAATTTATAAATCTTTCTGAAATCGTTGACATTTTTGCTGCGAAATCTTGGAAATCTCCTGAAATCTTAATAATTATATCCTAGCTTTATATTAAACAATCTTTGAAATCTTCGTGAAATCTTCGAAATCTTCTGAAAAATATCTAAGAATTATTTACCAATTAGAATACCAAAATAAATAACCAAAGATATGTTTATAAAAAAAAAAACGGTCATGTTAACCAAATCTGCGCAGATAAGTAAGACATCAGAATTGTATTATATTGTTTTGTAAGTTTTAGGTACCATCAATCACATAAAAATATGATTTTGTTTAAGCATAACAATAAATAGCAATGCGATTTGATATTTAAAATCGGAAAAAACCCGGGAATTTTCTCGGCAAAAATTAGTAGACACCCTGATTTTCCCTCAAATTTGCATTCATGCACTTCGATAGCAATAGTGCTTTAAAGGATATACATTATTTATTATTTTTAAGTGCATAATTATTCATCAATTTCTATAACTAATACATTGTTATAACATGGATTCGCAAATAAATGTTTTGTGAATTTTTAACAGATGGAGGTATATTGAAAAATATGCAGCAATAATTAACAGCCGGTACTATCACATTGTTGATAAACTTTAGTGCAAGCAGATCCTTTAGTAAGTAAAAAATAAAACTGTTGAAAGATGTTAATTGATTTTTTATAATGTTTTAACATCTTTTTAAAAATGTATTTTAATACTTCTGGGAATATAAATTCAACTATTTTTGTTGTAGAAATCAAAACCATGCCAAAGAATAACAACAAGTGCAGTTATACTGAAGATTATAAAATAATATTTCCTTGGGTTAAGGCAGTACCAGCAGACAAATTTTCTTATTTGTGCACCTGGTGTTGTAAAACTATTCGCATTGATAACATGGGGAACTGTTCTGTACACTGTAAGTTAGGTGATAATAGTATAAAGGGTTTCTTTCCGTCTGATGATGTAACAAAAGCAGAGATATTTGGTTGCTTGAGTGGAGTGATGCGCCACAGCTCTTTACGCGATATTGAATCAAATGTTTCTATATCTAAACTTATATTTCCAGACAGTGAAACTGCGCAAAAGATTAAACTAGGGAAAGATAAAGCGTCGTATTTAATTGTTTACGGAATTGGTTCCTACTTCCTCAAAGAATTACGGGATATACTTACACAATGCGATGTGATAAGGTAAATGCACTAGTAATAGTCGCCTTAAGCCAAATTGGAAATTAAAAATGCTTATAATTGTATTTAAAACACAATTCTTATTTTCACAAAGGGCTTAACTCTGTCCTTTTTTACTGTAGAGTCATCTTTGTCTAGTGGGGTCGTACTAATTCGAACGCGGACTTGAACTGAGATTTGGTAACGCACAATGAGAACTCAAACCTAAAGTATGTAAAAGGAGCACATAACCTATAAGTTCTTACGAAACAATGCAATGTGATTTACTGCGGGCGGCCGGCGGCGATTTTTTTTGAGGTTATTATGCGTTACTTTAATTTTACATATAATTCCTGCATATAAATTAGAACGTGTATATATGTCTTTGATACCTTGTCAGTGCTTGTCGGCCTTATCGCTCCCAAAACTTTAAACTTAAACTTGAACTTACGCACAATGAAGACTCAAACCCGAACGCGTTTTAGTTTAGGTTTCGGGTTCTGGTTGCAGAGTCAAGTTACACGGAATTCTCGGCTGCGCATCAGAGTTCGATGGCAGATATGGCTGAGAAGTCAGTTTTCACGCCACTTTGCTGCTGCGCAGTAGAGTTAGATAGCACTTACGTCTGCGCACTATATTTAAATCGCAATTGTGGATGCGCAGTATAATAACGCGATAGTCATGTATGCACAGTAAGGTTAAGGTTACTTTTATGAGCGCAGTGGTGTTACATAGCAATTATAGATGCGCAGTACAGTAGAATGACGAAGACATCTGCGCAGTGAAGTTCCATGCTACTTATGGATGTGCAGTTAAAGAATTTTAATGGAATTTTTGACATAGCACTTATGGCGTACAGTTATGTAAGGGGTTATTATGGATGCGCAATAGAGTTACGTAGAACTTACATCTGCGCAGGAGAGTTAGATGGAATAGTGCATATAAATGCGCAGTAATGTTAGGGATACTTATAGATACGAAACGTTTCGAGACAAAAACGCAACCAAAAAAAAAAAAGAAAATCTGCCCCGGTTCTGGACCACGCTTTGTGTGTACACTGTACTACGCTTACACAAGAAATGCAATGTTAAATTACTTTGGAATTACTTTATGAATTAATTGAATTTATCGATTATAGAATAGAATTATGGGTTCAAAATTCAAAAATCAAAAAGTTGACATCAATTTTAGAAATTTCATTAATCTGAATGATTTTTATGAAATTTAGCACCAGGAGTTTTTAAAATATCAGAATATGAATTTGAGGTGAAAAATCGGAAATTCAAAGAAGCAACCGAAATTTTGGGATTTCAAGACACAGAACATGAATTTGGGTTCAAAATTAAAAATATCATAAAAATGACCTTAATTTTGTTTAATTTGATTAAATTAGTGAATTTCTATGAAAGTCAGTACGAGAAGGTTTTTTGAGTCACGGCAAACAGATTTGGGGTCTAAATTCTGAAAGTGGACTTAATTTTGGAAAATTTTATTAACTTGTTAGATTTAAATAAAAGTCGAGTATGAGTGTTTTATTGAGTTGCAGAACACAGAAAGTTGACTTCAAATTTTGAAAATTGTATAAAATTGGTTGATTTCCGTGAATTCCATAACGAGGAAGATTTTCGAGTCTCAAAATACGAATGTTTCCCCCAAATTTGTATTCTGAAACTCGAAAAACCCCCTCGTGCTGACTATCATGGAAATATACCAATTTATCAATTTTATACCATTTTCAAAATTTTAGTCAAATTTTAGAATTTTTGCCTTAAATTTGTGTTCTGTACTTCAAAAAACGCCCTCGTACTTACTTTTGTGGAAAGTTAACTATTATCTAATTAAAAGGAATCAATTTTTTTCTATTCATTAATGAATTACCTATTAACTGTTTAAATGAGATTTTCAACATTTAAGTCGCTTTTTTGATTTCTTCAATTTTGACGTCAAATTCCTTCTCTGTACCCCGAAAACCTCCCTCGTACTGACTTTCATAGAAATCTACCAAATTTATAAAATTTTCAAAAATTTAGTAAAATTTTGAAATTTTTCCCCCAAATTCGTGTTCTGTACCACGAAAACCTCCCTCTTACTGAGTTTCATAGAAAATAGAAAGTAGTAATGTAGAAACTTAAAAATCTTTTTAATTTGAGTAAACTTTCTGATTTTTAAATTTTGAACTCATAATTTTATTGGAGAAAAGTTAAATGAATTAATTCATACAGTAATTCTAAAGTAATTTAACATTACATTGCTTACCTAAGTGTAGTATAATGTACGCATATAGCATGATCCAGAACCGGAGCGGATTTGTTTTGCTTTTGTTTCCGCTTGCGTTTTGGCCTCGGAACGTTCCATATCTATAAATACCCCTAACATCACTGCGCAGCCATAAATGTTGTTCCATGGTCCTCTACTGCGCATCCGTAAGTGCCGTAATACATCCGTAATACACTGCGTAGAGTTTAGCGATATGTTACTGTACTGCGCATCAATAAGTAGCCCCAAACCTTGCTGCTCAGGCATAAGTGCCGTGTTACGGTACTGCGCGTCCGTAAGAGCCATTTAACTGTACTACGCAGCCGTATCTTACATCTAATGCTACTGCAGGGCTGTAATTTCATTTTTACTTTTCTGAGCAGCCATATGTGCCATTGAACTCTGATGCGCAGCCAAATATTCCATGTAACTATACTGCGCATCCGTAAGTGCCATGTAACTGCACAACGCAGCCGCATGTGCCATGTAACTCTTCTGCGCATCTTTAGTTCATGTCGAACTCTTTTGCGCAATCTCAAGATATCTCAATAATTGCAATACCTCCAACTAAACTGCTCTTTTTCCCCTCTCAAATAGCATATATATATATATATATATATAATATATATTTGTTTGCGTCTTCTAGACGCATCGATGGACAAAATTAAGAACTTTTCATGATTTACCATAACCTACTAATATCGTTTTTGAATTTTTTAACAAATTTAGTTTCCTTGTTTATAACAGGATTTTTTATATTGGGAATATAACAGTATTGCGCTTGATGAAATTGTTCGCGTGTTCGAGACGTGTGGATTGATCATTTGATGAACTTTCGAGGACCATTATGGATTAATCAATAGCTACTCAGAAGGTTTTAAGAAAAGTTACATTGTTTCTATGAGCTTTTAATTCGAAATATAAAACTAGCGTAAGGTAAAAAATTGTTCATTGTAACAGAACACATCAATTAGGATTTTTAAGGGCCCTCTGATTTTCTGAAAATAAAATTTTCGGAAAGACAGAAACATAAGCTTGATAAATATTGAAAGTATCCATTTCTTTCTTTTGTTAGGGAAAACTTTCCTCTAGGAGGGAGCAAATTTATTTGATAGGTGTGAAAAAGCAAAATGCTCCGAAAATGAGCACAAATAAATACACCCATAGTGAATACCACCATAGTACTTCGCAACCGTATTATTATTTATTTAGAAGAATTTTTGTAATGACATTAGGGTCTAATGAGTAGTTATACGTGTAATTACAGAACGTGCATTTTATAAGAACTTAATTGGCAAACGTTTCGACCACGAATAGGGGTCCTCCTCAGTGCCAGATATTCAATTAATCATAGTTTTTTAAATCATAGAATTAAAATTAAAACTTTGGTATGCAGTATTTTGTAAAAAAGAACTCATCCATCAACTCAGTATTTCTATGTCGTGTAGGTCCTCTTTCGCTCTCTCTCTCTCTCTCTCTCTCCGCCTTTCTCTCTGTTTCTATCTCGCTATCAGCTCCCTCTCTGTGTGTTCTTCCCGTTTTGTTGCAGAAGGTGAGGTGGTCGCGGGGAAGTAAATCACTCCTTTGTCTCACAAACACAATATTCACAAACACGTTGAACAGAGACATACACTTTTAAGTTTGAAAGGAAGTTAATAATTAAAAAGCAAAGGCAAACGAGTGAAAAATATACAACATATTTCTGTTAATATAAGAGGATAGTTTTCCCAGTAAACATAGAGACATCCGTTACAAATCACGAAAAATTAAATCTAACATTTCTCAAAAAACCAGTATGTCACTAAACAATAAATAAAATTAATTTTCAACTAAAATTATGAACCTGCAACAAAAAAATAAATTCTTCACAAAGTAGTTCAACTTTTAACCAAGTAGTTGAATTTTCAAACAAAAGAGAATAATTCTACACGAAAAATATAATTGTTGACATTTCAAATGAAAAAGATATTACTTTTTATAAAAACCAGTTGAATTTGATTGAAGCACATGAATTTTCAACAAAATAGTTCCATTTTCATCCAAAGAGATGAGTTTTCGACTAAAATTATTTATCTTATCGCCTTTCCTTGCTCGCCTTGCCTCGCTCGCATGTCCCTACTCTCTCGCTTCCGCGTCTACTACCTAATGCTAATCTACTATTTACAATATTTACATACTAGTTGTATTTACTTACTCTCCTATCTAAAATCTTTCCTTCTCCTTTCTTCTCCCTCCTTCCTTCTCTTCTTTACCATCCTCTCCAACACTCCCTTCGCCCATGCTACTGCCCTTTTGTACCCCCTTTCATGCCTCAACCCTCACACCCCCTCTCCTGTTTTCCTTCTTCCACCAACACTCCCTAACCAGCTTACTTTCCCCCTCTTCCAAAAATTTCTTGTCATATCTACACGCCCGACTCCCCGCTAGAATTCCTACACTCGTTCTCCCCGTCTCCCTCCTGACAATATAATGAGGCGTGTTCCTTGCCAACCCCAATGTGCACTTTACATACCTCTCCTGTGTCCTATTGACTTCTTCACTTTTCTTCCACCTCATACCTCTACTCATTACAATAGCACACTCATCTCTAGTGAGTCAAACAAGTTCATTCTCATTTCGAAATCATCTGCGAAAAACTTCTTTCCCAGCCCCCACACTTGCCTCATCACCACATTTGCCCTCCTCACTCTCTCTTGTATGTGACCATCCACTCCCTTGTTCCTCCGAAACACGAAGCCCAGGTACACAAACTCTTTCACCTTCTGCACCGCCACACCCTTCCACTCCCCTACCTTGTCCCTCCCACCTCCTTTCATGAACACCATAACCTTGGACTTTTCCGCATTCAGCTCTAACCTGCTCTTATCCAAGTATCTTCTCAATCTCTTCATCATCTCCTTTAAGGCCTCCTCACTTTTAGCCAGCAAAACTGTATCATCTGCATACGCTAGTGACCAAATTCTCACCTCTCCTATCCTGACTCCTCCTACCACCTTGGCCTCCAACTTACTTTCCATATCCGCATTTAAAACCGCAAAAAGCATTGAGTTAAGCGGACACCCTTGCCTTAACCCCCCAATCCATCCAGAATCCCTCCACAATCCCCTCCTCTTACCTTATCTGTGGTCTCTTCATATATCTCCCCTACCCTCTCGACCAGGCCTCTCTCCACTTCCCTATCCTACATCGCCTCCCACAACCTTCCCCTATCCACGGAAGAAAACGCACCTTTGAGATCCACGAAAAATGCGCACACTCTCGACCCCTTCTTCGCTAATTCTCTATCCACCACATGCTGCAGAACGTAGATATTGTCGATAGTACTCCTAGCTAAACCATTTTTGAGGGCAGGGGAATCTTTTTCTTCCTAAAAGTGTATTTTTTGAATTTTTCTCGTAAACGATTAAAGATATGGAAAATTTTTAGACGTGCAAACTTTTATTTTAACATTTTTCCGTATCTGGCATTGTTTCCGAGAAAAATTAGAAAATTCAATTGAAAAGAACAAAATTCTCCTGGCCATGAAATTAAAAACCTGACCTACCCTAACTGAACTGGATTTAGCTTAACTCCGAACGTAAACAGTTCCTGTTTTGTCACTATAAAGAAAATACATGAATTTCACACGAAATATTTTAGTTTTTAATGGAATTTTCAACCCAAAGTAGAATTTAAAAAAAAGTTGTATTAGTCACCCATGAAGATGATAATTAAAACTTTTTTTTTCTTATGGCCCTGCTTTACCTTTTCGTTATTTCTTATCACTTCGAATCATTCGATAACTATAATTATTATAATAATTATTATAGTTATAATTAATATTATAATAATATTAAAATTGGCTTCCGTTTCCATATACCGAATGATAAAGTACGCATTTTTGATATGTGCTATAGTTTTTGGTTTTTGCAACGGCCGTGGAAGTGTGATTAATGTGAAAGGCAGTAAGGGAGGTGAGTTTAGTGAAAGGTTTGTGTGATAGTGCGAGACGGGCTGTTTTGTAAGGTTGAGAGGGTTAGGAGGAAAGTTGAAAGAACTAATTTGGAGGTTAGTTGCTGAGGAGGGATGGAGTGAGAAAGAAGATATATAATGAGGAGCACAGTGGGGTCCGGTAGAGGGCAGCAGCGGGTAGGCAACGGCACTGGTGCTGAGGATCTCGTTGGGGCTGATGAAACAGGGAGGGGTAAGGGTGATGCCGCAGATAGCACGGATGATTGCGAGGTTCAGTTTACTACGCCAGGAAAGTTAG
The DNA here is from genome assembly GCA_011634705.1 of Andricus grossulariae. Classification (NCBI taxonomy): domain Eukaryota; kingdom Metazoa; phylum Arthropoda; class Insecta; order Hymenoptera; family Cynipidae; genus Andricus; species Andricus grossulariae. Next base: position 74,630,911 of record JAABKJ010075445.1, on the reverse strand, counting down.
GGTGGGGAGAGAAGGAAGGTGGAAAAGCTGACAGGAGGACTCGAGGTAGGCCGTCGAATCGGGAACTGCTTAATAGGTCCAGATCTAGTACCTTAGTGTCGAGACAATTTTTCGAAAAATGGAGGCACGGGGGAGGTTTTACAGATCAAAAAGGTTAAGGGGATAAGAACCTGGCTTCTACGTCTCAAGAAAATGTACCCCATTATTATTATGGGTGTGCCTCATTTCCAAACCTTTCCAACCCAACTCTTGACTCTCACATAACCACGTTAGAAATTAAAAAGAGCATAGCAAAATGTAAAGAAGGAAAGGGCTCTGGCTCCGATCTCATCAATGCCAGTTTTTATGAAAGGCTTCCTGAAAATTGGCTACAGTATCTCTAGATATTATTTAATCGAATCATGACTACTCAAATAAAGCCCAGCTGTTGGGGTCAACTAACAGTGTCCGTGCTGTTCAAGAAAGGAGACATACATGATCCTTCTAATTATAGACCCATAACACTTGTAAATTGAATAGCGAAAATTTTCACGCAAATACTTTGCAATCGGCTGACTAAATAGGTGACTGTTGCGAATTTAATTCCAGAATCACAAGCTTGGTTCAGAAAAGGGAGGAGTTGCCTGGACAACTTATTTACCCTTAATTCGCTAATACAGATTCGTCTCAGCTATCCCAATTGTTTAGTCTATGTTGCTTTTATAGACATCAAAGGTGCGTTTGACTCTGTTTGTCACGGAATGTTGTGGCAAAGACTGCATGAGTTGGGCATAAGTACAAAGATGATTAACATTATCCGTAATTTCTATAAATCTGCTTCTGTCTGCATTAGGGCCGGCAGTGACACGACATCTTCTGTCAAGGTCACTCGAGGCGTCATGCAGGGGGACATTCTTAGTTCCCTTCAATTCATACTCTTGATGAGTGACTTCAGTGATTTTCTCTTAAACCAAGGATTCAGCGGCCTTTCCATCAATAGCAAAACATAAGTGCAAACGCTAGATTATGCAGATGATATTCTATGTCTCGCTGATACTCCAATAGAACTTAGTAAAAAATTAGAAGCCTTACGATTGTACTGCGCGCAAAAAAGACTAACAGTGAATGTCGCAATAACTAAAATCATGATCTTTCAAAAAAATTCTCCAAAGAAACCGAAATTCAAGTACTTCAAAATTAGAGAAGACAAAATTGAACTTGTCAATGAACATACATATCTAGGCCTCCCAATTTCCAGCTCCGTATCATTTACCGCGGCCGCAAAAAAATTTGTAAGCTCTGTAAACACGGCTGTTGGAGCAACAATAAAAACTATTCATGATACGAGAGCAGACTCGTGGTGGACTTACGATAAATTGTATCAAGGCCTTTGTCTAAGTACGCTGTTGTACGGATCGCAGATCTGGAGCGTCGGACATCTGAACTACATCGAGAGAGTCCAGCTATCGTTTTTTTTTTATTATTATTTCTTCCCAGCAATACTCCCAACTACGCCGTTCGATTGGAGGTGGGGGTGTTGCCTCGGTCCCACCGGGTCTTCAGTTTCATATCGTCTTGACTGAATAAAATCTATTGCATGGAAAGTTCTCGGTACCCAAAGCTATGTCTTGAGAGACTTAAGGATTTACCTCAGCGAAATCAATCAGATATTAAATATAATTGGTATCTACAAAATGAAACTTTTTTTGAAGACTGTGGAATGATCAATACATGGCCCTCTCTCTCTCGTTCGACGTCCTTGGGATTGACGCGAACGATCTTCGGGAAAATCATAAGATCTTTTTGTGTAATCGCGACCTACGATGCTATGAAAAAATATGCCACGGCACTTGCGAGATGGATGCAGAAAGCTGTCATCCTTGGGTCCCTTCGTGTCCTCAAAACACACGAGGGTTTAGCCGGCCTGTCGTTGTGATTTCATCGTGTCCTGTGACCATCCATCTGACGGTTGTGAGACGTGGCCATGAATGGGATTTACCGCGGTCCTACTGGGAGCCGATGTTAACATTTTTTAATAATTTAACTTAACGTGGAAACCGAAAATGCATGTTCAGTTGCACATATTTCAATAAGAAAACTTAAATTTTGACTTCTTTCGATCCAATATTTAAATATTAAACAGTGGTAAAAAATATAAGTACCTGTAGGTAATATGTATAAATGAACATTAAAAATGCGATTCAGGGGAAAACTCAGTTTTGCTTAAATAAATGGAAATGCTCGATATTGGCTTCGTATACCTGAAAAATAGCGAGAAAGAAATTTTAAAGTCCTAAAATGCTGTAATTCGAAATTGGAATCATTGCAATGTACATACGCAAATTGTAAATAGTGGTATACTTATCGTCGCTGATTCAGATTTAGAAGCTGTAGCTACTCCTGCATCATAATATTATGTTCCATATTTTTGTTTGCAATTTTAAATAATAATCCCAAATTTTAATTGCAGACTCAGAGAAAAGCATTGAGCTGAAGAGGAGGGAATCACGAGTTAAACTTCCTAACATACGATTCGTGAGACACTCATCATCAACTCTTGAAGCACCTTCGCCAGTTGACAATCTTCGGAAGAAGGTATTCACTCGCTTTTTCATTAATAAATGGCAAATCCGGTAAATTTGTTAATATTTTTATTTTTTCAATAGAAAATTTTGAGTTCATTGAACTGCGCAATTTTCGAGGGTTTCAACTTTAAAGTATTGCTTTGAAATGGCTTTTTTGGAGGGGGAGAAAATTGTAAAGGTGCAGTCTCATGTGGTTTTCCGCCGACATGGGACTGCACCTTGAGTAATCCTCGTTTGGAGAATTTCGAATTACATTGAGGCTTGGATTTTAAATGGCAAAATCCTGAGAATGTCTTCATTTGGAGTATTTTCTAATGCTGCAATCTTGATGTAAATTGAACTTATAGTAAAAGCAGAAGGCTTTCCTTTTTTACTGCATGGTATTGGACGTCTTAGGTAACTGAAGCCTTTAGAAATGTTTAATATTTTCAATCGACAAGAGTTTTTATTTGATTCCTCCAATTTGTGGAGGTTCTTAGCTTCCAATGCTTGATATAATCAATTTTTATGTTTTCAAAGTATATTTTAAATGTAATATTTGAGAAGGAATGCCAATTTTATACTGGAAATAGAAACAAAAATGTTGTGGATATTTTTTGAAAACTATTTGTAACAAAAATTAAAAAGAATTTCTTATTTTAATATTCTGTCACGTTATAATGTGCAAAATAGAAGCGAAAAGATTAACGAGTTACATAACAAGATTCACTTTCAAGTGAACTACTGTACATGTCTTATTTTTCGTTTTTCACAGGCAAAATTCGAATAAAAAAAAGATGGACAAACTTGATGTGGACAAGATAAGTCTTATGAAAGAAAAATAAAAAAAAATGATACGCAAAACGTCCGTTCCGGTACGTAATTAAAGTAGTTATATTCAATGTTCCGTTTGATTGATTTGACTCTTATTTTAAATAGCAAGACAACGATACCAGAACGACAAAATGTGAACAAATATTGAAGCTCAAGCCGAACAAGCCTCTCATGATAAATACTCCAATTTTTAATTGCGTACGTTATTCTTTTTAATATCAGTTTGATTTAGAGATTGATGCTAATAATTATTATTGTAAATACTAATTTATACGTGTAGATACCTCATGGTTCCAAAGGAATGGTCGAACAAGTAGATCAAAAGAAGGTAATTAAGGAGGTTGAATTTCTTTTTTCCAATTACAAATTTCATAGGGCTATATTAGATAAGTCATATCGAATGAAAATTTTCAGGACGTGCTGCTAAATGCAATACCCCGGATCAATCTGAGAATGATGAAATATTTAACGCAACAAAGAAAGCAATAAAATTTACTAATAAATGCAACAGAAAAGGTGAACAAAATTATAGGCAATATTTGGAAACAGTACAATTAATAGAATATTAGAACTAAAAAAGAATAATGTATTATTTATGAATTCAGAAAATAAAAACAACGTGTAAGTAGCATTCAAATGTTAATTCTGTTTAATAGAAAAGCAATATTCTTCACGAAATTTAGCAATATTTTATTTGAATCGAATCAACATTTCACTTCTATATCCCAGGCGTAAATATTATATATAGTTTATATATAGTGTGAAGTATTATATATAATATTCATTTGTTTTATATGAAAACTGTATAAAATAAATGAATATTATATATAATACTTCACACTATATATAAACTATACAGGGTGTCCCAGTACTCAAGGTAAATTTTTATACTTTTGAATTCCTCATAAAAAATGGAGTGGAAAATGATAATAAAAATTTGTTGTAAAGTTAATAATTAATGAGTAATTAACAATTAAAGATTAACCAATCGGAAGTATGTGTTAGATGGACGACAGTCCATGTGTCACTGATGAGGGCGTGTGCGCAAAAGAGTCATTTTAAATTTGCAGGAGGTTGTGAATATCAACGGTGCAACTTCACACGGCAACTGAGAGACGAGATTCTTGGAAAATATCCTTTCCTTTAGAATACACGTTGAATTATTTTTCGTCAATCATAGTTTCAGTCCATTCCGAGGCTATTTTATTGTTTGTATTATTCATGGTTTAGATTGTACACCCAGCTATCACCTTTAGCGTGTATTTTGTTTTTCGAGTCGAAAATCATGTCCGAGTTAAGAAGTTATATTATTATTGTTGATAATAATTATAAAATTTTAAAATTCAACCATCTTTTGGTGTCGGGGGGAAGGGGGAGGGGAGACTATAATCTTTCTATGCCAGAAATTAAACTACGTTAAAACACTTTATCCTATCAATTTGGCTGAAAATTCAAAAATTGAAATTGGAAAATCTTACCTTTATCTCACAATGCTTTTTGCTCTTTGTTTACTGAAATAACTCTTCCAAAATAATTCAATTTAAAAAACAAAAAGAGTTTTTGGCTCCATGCCTAGAAGTTGGCCGGGAATTCAGCAAATGGGAACATATGACCTCCTATCTAATACAACGTTGCTGAAGACAGGTGACCTTCTCAGCATAAAACATCAACCAATTGCGAATCTCGCCCCCCCCACCCCAGTCACAGACGTTTTGGCATATACACGGTAAACGTAAAGGTCGAGTTTCAGGCGATGAGTGGAGACTGGGTGTTCGGAATGCTAGAGGAGTGAATGATCTTAAGATAAGAGAACTACAAGAAACTATGCATGTGAGGAAACAAAATGTTTTATGCGCACCTGAAACGAAAAGAAAGGGTAGCAACCGCAGTATAATTGAATTCGTTATTTCGGATGAAGGACTGAAGGAACTAGTTGAAGATACAAGAGTCATGAGGGGATCTGAATGCAATACTGATCATTGCCTTTTAGTCTCCAAAATAAACTTAGGGCGGAGATGGAGAAGAAAGAAAACAACAGAAGCGAAACAAACGCGAATCAAGATTGAAAATTTACAGAAACCGGAAATGCGTATACATTTTCAGAATAAGATAAACGAACGCATAGATGAGGCAATTTGGGAGGCGCTTAGAATCAGTATATATATAGAGGGCGCGTGGACTATGTTACGGGATATCATTATTAAAACTGCGATTGAAGTATATGGTACGGCGGTTGTAGGAAGAAAATCTGGTGATGCATGGTGGAATGACGAAATTAAGGCAGCCCAAGAAGAAAAGAAAGAAGCGTACGAGAGAATTTTAAACATGACAGGTCTTAGCGATGAGGAGAGAAATAGACTTGAGAATGATTACAGACACAAAAAGAGGAAAGTTAAGCGACTAGTCAAGGAAAGTAAACATAAAATCAGAACAGAAGAAGAGAAGAAATTACAAAACGACTTTCAAGAAACCATGAAACTAATATTTAAAGAGATGAACAAAATTAAAAGTACAGAGTTTTTCAGCATGAGAAACAGCAAAGGTGAAGTGCTATATGAGACAGACGAGATAGTGGACGCTTTAAAAGACTCTTTTAAAGAATTCTTAGGAGGTGAAGATATAGGGCAACAGAACTGCGGCATAGAACATAATGAATTAGAAAACCCAATTGAGAAAGTCTGTGTCAATGAAGTTAGAGATATAATTAGGAACTTCGAAAATGGTAAGGCTGCTGGTGTAGAGAGTATTAGCGCTGAAATGCTTACATACAGCGGCGAGTACATACCTCACAGGCTGTGCGAATTGATAAATTTATGTATCGAAACGGGACAAGTCCCAGGCGATTGGAAAAACGCGATTATCGTACCCATATACAAAAGAAAGGGAGATAAAAACAACTGCAATAATTACAGACGTATCAGCTTACTAAGTACCGTAGGTAAAATATACTCAAAAATACTTATTCGTAGGGTAATGGAAATTACAGAAGAAAAGATATGTGAAGTCCAAAGTGGATTTATGCCAGAAAGATCAGGTACAAATCAGATATTTAGCTTAAAAAAGCTTCGAATTAGAAAAGAAAGTTTTCTGTGCATTTGTTGACCTATAAAAAGCATTTGACAAGGTACATAGAAGTAAACTTTGGGAAGTCCCTAAACAGTACGGAGTCCATGGATGGCTCCGACAAGCAATACAAAAAATATATGCAAGCAGTAAAGCGAGTGTAAGGGTTAATGGAACACTGAGTGATTGGTTTGATATTATGCAAGGTGTTAGACAAGGATGCGTTATGTCCTAATGGCTATTTATCATATTTATGGATAAGTGTCTAAGAATGGCTCTCTACGATGAAGAAGGTGTAGATCTCGAAACAGTGAATGTGCGTGCTTTGTCTTTTGCAGATGAAAAGGTTGTCATGGCAAAACCAATCAACGACTTGCAAAGAATGTTTAATAAACTTGATACAAGCATGAAGAACATGTGCCTCAAAATTAACGTAAATAAAACAAAGGTAATTGTGCTTGAAGGAAAAAGTGAGAAAACAATGTTTAACATTGTCCTAAATGATGAGAGATTAGAGCAAGTTGACAAATACATATATCTAGGTAGCCTATTCACTAGTGACGGTAAAATAGATGGGGAGTTAGATAGGCGCATTAATAAAGGTAATAAGGATATCGGTAGAGCAAGGTCCATTCTCAGAAATAAAAACAAATCAAAAGAAATTAAAATGACCGTATACAAATCTTTATTTGTACTGGCTGTACTATACGGTAGCGAGACATGGACATGTCAAGAAAAGGACAAGAGTAAAATTACCGCGATTGGCATGAAACCTCTGCGCATAATATGCGGGAAAACACTGATGGACAAAGTCCGAAACGAGATAATCCTCAGTGCAATTTTTAAGATTAGCACCTGCTCCCGGCGAAATCCTGCGGTTGTCCTTATGACAAACTTTTAAATATATATAATTCTGTATCGAATTTCGAAGCATTTGTTTAAGAAAATTGACGTGCTTCATGGGATTTTAAATATTTTTAAATATTTCAAGGTTTCTCCTCTCTCAATTGTAATGATCTTGATTTATTTTGAGGCAATCGAAGGAATTTTAAATTGATTTTATTTATGACTTCACAGCATTTCGAAGATTTTTACATATTTGAAGATATTTCCAAAAATTCTTAAAGCACTTAATATTTCCAACGTTAAACTCTAAAATAAGACGTAATTGTAACAGGACGCTTCTCATGTGGTCCCTTTTATCTTTAACAATCAGCATCGGACTGGTTTTCACAGAAGTCGGTTTACAGCCTATTTTACGCTTGAGTAATTTATTCCAATTTATATTAATTTTGTGTTGAGGTATATTTATTCAAGCTAAAAACTTCAGATAATAATTCTTTAAAATAGAAAAGTCTTTCATTATATATTTGGTTCGGAATTTATCTGTTTTGGTTAAAAATTTGATCATTTTGTTAAAGAGTTTGTACTTTCGATCGAACATCGTACTGTTATCTTGAACATTCATGTTTTTGTATGGAGAATGCGACCTTTTGGATTGAAAATTCATTCTTTGGTAGAAAAGTAATCTTTTAGCCTAAAGTTACTTTTTTTAAATTGAAAAGTCTGCTATTATATTTTTCTTTTGGAACCCATCTCTTTTGGTTGATATATAATTATTTTAGTAACCAATTTGGTCAAAAAATCATTTAATTGAAAATTGATACTTTTGGATTGAAAGCTCAAGTGTTTTTGTAGAAAATTTGCCTCTTTGGCTTGGAAATTGCAGAATTCAGTTGAAATTATCTATAGTTCTTGACTGGGAGATCTTTGCCGGTAGCAAATTTATTTTCGTGGTTTTAAAAATTCATGGTTTTTGGTTGAAAATTAATTTTTGGAACTGAAAATGTAACTATTTTGTTAGAAAAAAAATTTAGGGGGGGGGGAGTTAATTCCCAAAGATATTTTAGGGTGGCTGGATATTTTAAAATTGGATGCAGAAAGCTGTCATCCTTATGTAAAGTAAATTTTAATTTTTTAGAACATGTCTAAATTAGCCATTGAGATGCATCATTTGAACTCTAAATACACTTTTTTCGTAGAATTTATTCAATGTTACAATTTCAAATTGTAACTTGAGCAAGAAAAATCGTAAATACGGCTCTTTTACGTTGTAATTTTCACTAAATTCTACAAAAAATATGTTCAGAGTTCAAATGATGCATATTAAATGGCGAATCTATTCATCAACTTCTTTCCGTGACCAAATTGCAACATAAATATGAAATGTTTATCCCTCAAACTTGTGTGAACATGCACTCAAATTATGATACTTTTTAAATATATGACATGAAATCATTCTTCTTATTAGTTTGTAAAAGTATATTTCATTAATTATATGAACATGAAGATAAAAAGAAAGCGTTAAATAGCCATTTAATGTGTTTGAATATTCTATGGTTGGTTTCCTGTAATTGCCTAAATCGTGTCAGGGTTTCAGAAGAATAGCTGGTTATTATTCTGAATGCCTAAATAAACCAGGCACTTGGACGCCAGGTATAGATTTCGTCCGACGTTCATTGGCTGCTCCGGCTTTGCATCGATGCGCCCCCTGCAAGCAACTTTTTCAACTACGCATTATAACCTTGGTTTTCAGGTATTATATTATTCAGATTATTGGCCGAAGCATAGGCCAATCAGAAATTCTTACTTTTATTTTGCATTTCATTGGCCCTGCCTAAGCCAATACTGAATCAGAATTTATAGAATTAGCTAAAGTTAAATTGATCTTGTATTTTGCCTAAAGGGTGCCAGATCGTTTGAAAATTAAGACCATGAACGACCAAAAGATGTTGTATTATATTTTAGTTCAAATTACTACCCATAATTATTTATTATTTTACTCCCCGTTAGCCCAACACAGAGAGGGGCAGGGTTAGTCTTTACGAAATCCTTGCTGCCGGTGTGGGGGAGTGAGGGATCAGCACACTCTAAATTCAAGGCTACGTCAAGCGACCGAAAAAAAGGATCCGAGACAAAATTCAAGACAACTGCGATTCTGCATATTACTTATGGTTCTCACCTACTTGAATTCCTGCCGATTCATAATCCAATTAGATATACATCCATTTCAGTACCTTATCAACTTTTTATCAGAGCTTGAATCACCGATTCCGACACACAGGTCACCTTAATTGCATCCAAAAAATTGTTTTGATTTGCTTGGGAAATTAGGCAAAATGTAGGCTCCGGGAGTGACGACCACGCTTGTTCTTCTAGAACAGTCGATCGTGATGCAACTGTAGGCATACGTCTTCAGAATCGTCACTTCCCACAACACCATAAGACAATCGAGTCAGGAAAATCACGTCACAAAATTATAGTCTAACAAACTTGAAGGTAGAATAGTATATTGTGTATCAAGGGCGTAAAGAAGGCAAAATAGCCTTCTTTACGCCCTTGATACACACCATACTTTTTGTCCCCCTCCTTAAAAATAAGCATGTGAAGCAGATAGAGGATGTTTGATGTACTTGACAATTTTAGGTTACAGGTGAAATGAAGAAATAGCGTACTTTGCAGAAGGGAGACTGTCGGGTATAGCAATACAATTTTTTCAAATAAAAATACTTTGTTTTTTGTAAAAATATACAAGAAAAATCGCTGTTTTCGTCGATTTTACGTTTATTTTTGCGTTTTTTAGAAAAATACGTGCTAACTTGGGTATTTGGACCCCGAATTCGGATTCAGCAACCCCAAAAACATATAGATATGCCGGTGTAGTCCGCCGGGCAGCCCACTTTTTTTTATTGTTGGCAATCCATCAAGAAAAATTATAATGTGCCATGATTGAGCTTAGGTTGCATTGTTGTGACTGTTGGTGGTGACAGTTCTGGAATTTTGGTACTGCGTTAAATCGTTAAAATAATATAAGCTTTAAATACTGAAATATTTTACTTATTATAAAGTGTCTGACTTGTAAGAATAAAAACTTAATGACAGAAACTTCACAATTTATGAGTACAACGCTCAATGCTTTAATGTGTTTTATACTTAAAAATCTCTATGTTATTATCACCTGCTCTATGAAAATACAGTTTCTAACTCTCCTGAAATAAAATTTTTCGATCAAATGCATCCATTTTTCCGTCCATTTTCAGAGAACTCACGTTTTAAAACTCTTATCCAAGCACTTCGTCTCTTATATTAACAATTATTTGCAATTCATCCGATTTATTAGTTCCAATCAAATCGGGAAATCGAAAAAAGGATAATCCTAATTTACCGAAAAGATTCTTACAACCTACCACAACGCAATTTTGTGACAATTTCAATTAAAAATGCCTTACTGACCAAATCATAAAGTCTTGTGACTTCTTATAAGCAACCCCCTGGAACTCTGAGTTGAAAATGTACTATATATTGACGGTGGCCGTATGGTGCCACCAGCTATGCAATTGGCCTGTGATCGTTGCAAATGCATGGCAAAATAATAACATTGAATTATTTTGAATTCTCTGATAATTTTTAAATTTTCTGAATCCTTTTGAATTCTGTGAATTCTTTTGAAATCTGTGAATTCTTCGGAATTCTCTGAATTCATCTAAGTTCTCTAAATTTTTCTGAATTCTCTGAATTGTTTTGAAATTTCATGAACTCTTTAAACTAGTCTGAATTTGTCGAATTGTCACGATATCACTGAATGTTTTAAAAATGTTTTTTAATTATCTTGAAATCATTAGAATACGCCTTGATTTAGTTTGAACTCCTTCTTTTGAATATTTTTAATTCACTTAAAATCTTTAGAATACACGTTGAATTACTTTTACTTTCTTCGAATATTTTGAATCCTGAAGAATTCTACAGAAAACTGAAAAAGAATTCAAGAGACTATTTGAATACAAAATATTTCACAGAATTCAAAAGAATTCAGGAGAATTCAGATAATACGAAAGAATTGCAGACATTCAAAATTATTAATGGTGTATTGTAAAGGTTTTAAGAGTGTTCAAACAAAATTCAAAAGAAGTCAAGAAAGTACATGTGGATTCAAGGAATTCGTTTGAATTCTATAGAATGCAACATACTCGATGGAAATTAAAATAATTCTACGTGTATTCTGAAGATTTTAAGAGAATTCTGAAAATTCAAAAGATCTGAAGGAGTTCAAAGTAACTTGAAATGTATTCTAATAATTTAAAGAAAATTAAAAATCACTAAAAGAATTCAGTGGTCCCGTGAGAATTAGAAAATTCAAAACAGTTCAAATAGTTCAGAAAATTTCAAAAGAATTAAAATAATTAAAAAAAAAAGACAATACAAAATAATTCATAGAATTCAGAATATTTCAGCGAATTAGCAAGAATTCAGACATTTTTAAATTTATAAGAGAATTTAGAATAATTCAGGAGAGTTCAAAGAATACAAAAGACTTGGAGTACGTTAGAACAATTCATGGTGTATGGTAAAGATTTCAAGGTAATTAAACAAAATTTTTAATTCTGAAGAATTGGTTTGAATTCTACGGGATTAAAAATATTCAAGGAAAGTTAAAATAATTCAACGTGTATTCTAATGATTTCAAGATGATTAACTTTTTTTTTTTAAATTCAGTGATACCGTGAATTCAACAAATTCAAAACAGTTTAGAGAGTTCAGAAAATTTTAAAACCATTCAGAGAATTTAGTATAAATCAGGGAATTCAAAGAATTTGGAAGAATTCATTGAATTCGGAAGAAATCAAAGAATAGTGTAAGAATTCATAGAATTAAGAAGAATTCAAAGAATTAGGAAGAATGTAGGAAATTCGGAAGAATTCACATAGTGCAAATGAATTCACAAACTTTAAAAGAATTCAAAGAAATAAAAAAAATTAGAGCATTTCAAAAGAATTTCGAGAATACAAAAGAATTCAAAAGGTTTCAGAGAATTGGAAAGAATTCAGACAATTTTGAAGAATTCAGAGAATACGGAAGGTTTCAGAAAATAGCGGAAGAATTCAGAGAATTAAGAAGAATTCAGAGAATTAAGAAGAATTTAGAGAATTCTGAAGAATTCGCAGAGTACAAACGAATACTCAAACTTCAACAGGATTCCCAAAATTGAAAAAAAATTCTAGGATTTCAAAAGAATTTAGAGAATACAAAACAATGCATAGAATTCAAAAGATTTCAGAGAATTTGAAATTCAGAGAATACAAAAGACTTGGAGAAATTCAAAATAATTCAGGTCGTACTGTAAAGGTTTCAAAAGAATTGCAAAAAACTTCAGAAGAGTGCAAAGGAGCACAAGTGAATTCTAAGAATTCGTTTGAATTCTACAGAATTAGAAATACTCGAAGGAAGTTAAAATAATTTAGGACAGCTGCAAAGATCTTATACAGTGTGTTCAAACAAGTTATTGGCCTGTAATTCTCTGGGTTGGACAAGTCGGCTTTTTTCGGCAGGAGTATAGTGCGTCCTAACACCAGCCACTGCGGAATGGGCATATCTATATATATGTACACACACACCCACCCACACAAACACACACACACACACACACACACACACATATATCCAAGTTTGCTGTATGTTGAAAAATTATTATTGTTTAATTTATTGGAAGTTGTGTAATGATGTTATTATTCACTTTATAAGAAATTGTACCACTGAAAACTGAGTAGAATCTGTCGGGATGGTCAGCGAAGTATGGTGTCATATGCAAAGGGATAGCGTGAGGAACATTTTTTCCCCCAGAGTTTATGTTACAGCTAGAAAAGCGAATCCTCTTGGAGATGGTGGTGTAAGGGGCTTTTGAAAACAGGAAGGGGCAGTAATAACATTTGAAAGAAACCACTTGTGGACCGATTTTTCTTCAGTGTAGTATTTTCTTATTCCTTTAGTAAGTGCGATCAGTCTTATATGTAAATACTTTCACTTTCTTTTTTTAAAGTGGAATGAACAATTTGTTTATATTTTATTTATTTATATTTTCATTTACTTATTGATTTTCATCTTTTTCGGTAAATTTTTAGTATAGTTAAAAAAGTTTTTTCGTTATCAGTTTTTGTTCTTTTGAAACGTATGAAATTAATTAATTCATGTAAAGTAAGAAGAAATATTTTTTACGCTATTTTGATTTGATATTAAATAAAAATGATCAAAATTTTCTATTTTGTAAAAGGCGGCAATAGAAAGTAGAAGGATTTTCGGTATCAGCCATTTAGTTTGATGCAAAAGAATGTCTGACTATGTGAGGCATTTCTAAAACCTGTCGTTTTTTATAGTGTTCCGTTTTTTCCAAAATTCTGGTTTCGCCAAAATCGAACCGATGATTTTCAAACCATGCATGTTTATTAATTGCTGCCCATTTGTTTGGTGGTCTGTACACGTCTTTCGTGGGCTCTTTAACGCGTATATAGAGAGGTCGTTTTGTCGTACCAATGTATACTGCTTTACAGTTAGTGCATGGAGTACTGTAGACTACATTTAACATTTTTTAATTTGGAATAGGATTTTTTTATTTAAAAATTGATGTCAGATCGTTGATGTTACGGGATTCAGTTTTTATGTGAAAGTGTTTGAGAATGCTAGATATTTTTTCATATAGTCCATGTTGGATGACTCTATTATCGTGCTGTCCTGCTGTGCTTTGGGAGGGCGCATCGTTGTGTGTATGTGCGGCCTGTTTCAATTGTGACAAGTTGTGTATGCTTCAATGTGTCTGTAGTTTTTTGCTGTATGTTATGCAATCTCTGTTTGACGGCTCTGTTGATAAAGAAAGGCGGATAATTATTGCTTAATAAAATTCTTTCAATTTTATCAATATTTTTTTCGTGGAATTCTTTGTGAGATAAAGTTATCGTTCGGTCAACGAAATTGTCGATAACGTTAACTTTATATCGATGTGGATGGTGTGAAAAATAATTGAGAACATCAAGAAAGCTAATTCCATGGTCTGATTCTTCCTCAAGAGTGAAATGTAAATTGTGTTAAAAGTTATTGAAAGCATTTAGAATTGTTTGAATTCGACCAGCAGGAGCAACATTAATAATATCGTCTACGTAACGGAAGTAGAAAGAAAATCGTATTGGAAGGGAAGCTAAGCAGCTTTTTTCCAAATCATCCATCACAATGTCTGATAAAATGGGGTAGAGTGGAGAACCCACGGGAAAGTCGGATTTTTTTCATAGGATACTCCTTCAAAATTAAAAGAGGAATCATTTGCACAAGTTCGTACTCCTTTGAGAAACTGTGTCATTGGCATCTTTACATTATTTTGTATCTGAGGCCATCTCTCTTTTACAGCAACATTCTTTAAACAAATTATGCACAAAGTGGACTGAAAACCACCATAGGTGATCGAAAATTTAGGAAAAAAGTGTAAAAAAGTGCTGAATATTCTTCACGGTTGGTTGTTGCAAAAAATAGCATGTAACACACGTGCGCATAAGCGATTGCTACTCGTATGATTACAGCATTCGCCTTCAGCTCTTCGCACTCTTCTAAGTTTTCCGATTCGTACTGCGAGCCTTCGGCTCCGACTGCAAGTTTCACACTCGTCAGCAACAGCCTATTTTTCGTGATTGTATCACAAATAACTATTACTCCAGCCGATATACTTTACTTTGTTAAAAGGAAATATTTTCTTGATTGAATATAACATTTGTCTGTATCAACTACCTAATTTTTGAACACAAATCTCTTATTTTCTTCAATGAATAAAAAGAACCATTCTTTTGTAACAAAGGAATGTTTTTTAGGACGTATTAAGTACGATAATTTCTTGAAATCAAGTAAAATTTGTTTGATTCACGATTTCTTAGTCTGAGTGTATGTGTAAGGAGTTTTAAACAAGTATTGAAGATCAAAATATATACCAAAAATGTAAATACACTTAAAGCCCGACATAACAACGATTTCGGGCATGGCCTACAATGGCCTTGTTTTAAATCATGGTTAGCTCGAACCCAAACAGGAAAGGCCGTGAGAACCATTTCCCGTAGAAATACATTATTGATATTTAAAAAAATGAGGAAGATCATTTTTCTTTCAGGCTTATTATATACATATACATATATATATATATATATATATATATATATTTGTGAATCAATTTATTGCTTTTCTGCAAAAATTATTCATGATAGAATGGATTTCTTTTCAATCTTAATTTATAAAAAAGCTAGCACTTTTTTACACTGCGTATGCGTTGAAAAGTGAAGAATTAAGGGAGAGATTCGATAGTTTCTCTTTTACTCGGCGCAGTACGATTTATACTTTGAGGTTAAAATCAGCTGTCAGCTTCGTGATATGCTGCATTCATATATTTTTATATTACTTAATGTTGTTTCTTTGTCCAAAGGATAAAAAGTTTATTTTGCTGGAAAAAGCACGAGTTTTTCATAATTATTATTGAGGTAAGCAATTTGTAATACAATATTCAGTTCATGAAATGCATAACAAATGAAATATGTTACCTTTATCTTTAAGAAAATAATTATTTTCAAATCATATATAAATAACGTATAGGTTATGTCGGTTATATACTTTCTTTTACCCGAAATAAAGACTTGGAATATTCATTGCAATTTTGAAATTCAAATCATTAGCATTAAACGCTCATTTATTCCTTCGTTATTTTTCCATTCCAATCAGTTTCCCCTGTGCACAATGGGGGAAAAAGCACCTTTTTGTACAACAATCGACCGACAGTGCAATTCTTAACGGATTTTTGAAGATTTCTTCTTAGAAATGACCGTAAGGCTTTTAGGTATAACGAGTAACTGCTGGTATTTTATTTCGACTCAACATTAATTTCTTATTTGACAACGCAGTTACAACTTTTTGTTGCTAAACTTTTCCGTGATACCATTTCTTCTAAGAATTTCAAATTCATTAAAAAAGGTCATAAATCAATGTAACAACTAACGAAGAATAATTTTCAGTATCACAAAGAATAATGTGCGCTTACAATAAGTGAAGAATAGCTAATTATTGCTAATTATTTAAATAATTTTTATAAACAAATGCACATTTTAACAATTCTTTGATGAAAAGGCTTGCATTTTTTGCGGAATAAACTTAAAATGTCTTGCCAAAGACTCCTTGCTATCATATTTTTCATAGTGACCAGAAAATTTTAATTCTTTAAACAATTTTTATAAAAAAATGCACGTTATAACCATTTCTTCACTAATAGCATTTATTTTTTTTTGGGAATCAACTTGAAATGTCTTGCCAAAGACACTTTGCTGTCATGTTTTTTATAGTTACCAAATACTGTGAACTATTTAATCAATTTTTATAAACAAATGCACATTTTGACCATTTTTTCACGAATAGGCTTGATTTTTTTGCGTAATCAATTCGAAATGTCTTGCAAAAGTATCTTTGCTGACATATTTTTTATAGTTACCTCATATACACCACGGGGGGGGGGGGGGTTGCTCAATCGGACTTCGCATATCATATGGCCCCGAAAAGGGACATTTTTAGGTAGGAATTTGTGCTTCAGTAAGTAAGAATCGAGTTTACTATTTGGAGATTGTTATACTCTCAGCTGTTTTTGACAGAGGTTTTTTCTTCCTACATTCTACTTTTCTATAACTGATTATCGAGAGTCCGAATGGAGCAGAAGATGTTGAAGAACATCTAAGTTCGTCAATTGTCTGTCCGACATTCTGGTGTTATTAGCTCTAACTTTTCTAAAGATTTTATTGTTTTTCTCTTACGTTTCTTCTGAATGCCAACCAATTAGTATTCAGGTGTGAGTTCGATTCTTACTTACTGAAGCACGAATGCATATTCAAAAAATGTCCCTTTTCAGGGCCACATTATATGCAAAGTCCGATTGATTAACCTTCCCGTGGTGCATATTACATCACTATACAAAATATGACAGCAATGATTCTTTTGCAAGACATTTCGAATTGTTTCCGCAAAAAAATCAAGTATATTCATGAAAAAATGGTTAAAATGTGCATTTATTTATAAAAATTGTTTAATCCATTAACATTTTTTGGTTACTATGAAAAATATGATAGCAAGGAGTCTTTGGCAAAATATTTTAAGTTAATTCCACAAAAAAATCAAGCCTTTTCATAAAAGAATGGTCAAAATGTGCATTTATTTATAAAAATGGTTTCAATAATTGGCAATCATTAGGTATTCTTAACTTATTGCAAGCGCACATCATTATTTGGGATACTTTATACAAAAGCTGTGGGTCAAAATTAGCTAATCATCGCGAATCACGAAAAAATGACTGTTTTATTCATTTGTTTATAACATTACTAAAAATTGTTGTTGTTGCTTTAACCCAGTGAACATTGTTTTTAGCTAGTTATTACATTCATTAACACATTTTTTTATGAATTTAAAAGTCTTAAAAGAAATTGCATCACGGAAAAGTTTAGCATTAAAAACTTGTAACTTTGTTCTTAAATTACACATTTTTGTTAAGTTGAAATAAAATATCCGCAGTTACTTTTTATACCTGGAAGCCTTACGGTCATTTTTATAAAAAAAAAACATCAAAATCCGTTAGCGGGACCCTATATTGATTTTCATTCAGTTCGAATCAAGAACTTTCACTAGGGTCCATATATTTCTTGCATTTATATAAGCCAACGATAACACCTCTCTTATTCGTCTCTGAGGTTCATTCCTATATCTATAAATTCATTTCATACATTTTACAAACATTTAGGAAATCCTACGAACAACGCGGTTCAAAGAAAGGCGTAGCAGGATGTCCGGAGAACCTGCTCATCGATAGATGTGTCTGTAAAGACGCAGCATTCTATCAGCGTTACCTATCGATGGCCTGGATTGAAAGTTACGAAAGAGTGATATATCTGAAGCGTCGTCATTTAGCTGATAAGTATCTCCATACACTTTCTCCCAGAAGAGTTGAATCTCTTCTCGGCTGAGCGAATTTTTGACGGCACGTGACGTCTTATTGAACCGACGGGAAGGATGAGTTGAAAAGGCGGAATTTTCCTGAATCTATTTTACTCGTCGTTCAAGGCGCTGTTTCGCAGTTGAAAGAGATCTTATTTTTTGCGTCTAGTGCTGCTTGATGGTCAACAGTTTACACTTGTTCAGCGTGTGATTTGCTTTCCTTAAGTTTTGAGCAAGTGCCCTAACTTTTGGACTGAATTTTTTATTTGATGGTATGTAGCTAATCACGCACTGAATATTTGATGCATGCCGTCTCGCAGTTTCAATTTCAAACTGAAGCTGTGCAATACGCTCGCGACTCTTACGCTTCAGATTTGTTCATCCTGAAAAAGACTTTTTGGTGGATATATCTCCTACTTCTCATGTTGGCATTATCGGCTATCGGCAAAGGTGGTCCTGCTGGAACGAGTGGTGTGTTCGCTGGGGCTACATATGGATTTTCACATCTCCAAAATTTAAATTTTTGTTTATTTACATAGCCATTTAGACAGAAATATGCTTCATCACTGAAAAATATGTGATCTGGATCGACGTCTCCACCATTGAACATTTAAAGCATCTGCTTGGAAAACACCGCTCGCTTGGCCATCGCAGCTTGCGTTAACATTTGATGTGTAGAGATTTTGAAAGGAAGAAGTTGCAAGAAGTTTGTCAGGACTAATCTTACTGTTTCTCGGTTTAAAGTTGGTGCCTGCGCTGCTGTACGTATTGAGGAATTAGAATTTTTCTCAAAATATATCTCCACCTCATCTCCTTTTTCTTCAGTGGATTTTGTGTACGATGGTCCTGGTGAATATAATGTTTTCGATCTTCTAAGGTGCTGATTTAACCAAATTTGCAATCACTCCGAAAAATCAATAAAATTGCGTCAAGATTAGCATACTATTACACTATCACTGACATACTTGGAAGACGTAACATCCAAAATTTTACCTTCTCAGAGTGGTTTCACTGGACACTCTATATATCCCAAGCTTGCTTCGAAAAGCCCTAAACGCTTTAGCATATATCTTTCCCTTAGAGAAGTTGTTCCACGATGAGATAGAAAACTTTTTCTTCAACTGTTAATAAGTCACTCATTATGACGCACACGAACTTCAATTTCTCGAAGCTAGAATAAAACCTCAATAACGCTCTACAATGTATCCCTTCTCCTATACATCCCATAGTTGTTACCCTTACCATATAATTTCCTTGATAGCCAAAAGTATAACGAGGCTAGAACCGAACCAAAATCTACACTTATTCCCAAAGATATTCGGCTAATTGTATATGAATAATTTTAATGTTATTTCTGATTAATATAACCTTATAAATTAAACTCAAACTTAATAAGCAATTGCAAAATTTAACCAAAAAAAATTCGAAGCCTATTTTTTCTTTTTAATATTATCTAGAAATGGAATATTTCGGATTTAATAACGATCTTTCTAGCTTCTTTACAAATGGGATATTACATTTTTTGGATTAATTAATGTTTTTTAAATAAAAAACATGAATTTCCCAAAACTCGAAATATTCCATTCGACGAGCATCTAGAAGGAAATAAAATGAAATAAAAATCGGGTCAAAATTGATTTTTTTTCTCTGAAATGGAAAAAGCTATATATTAGTAATTGTTCTATTTTCTGCCATATGAATTTAATACGACATGAATTTCTGGGGTGTAAGGCCTTGCGGCGCGGCGTACGATGACTTTAATTAAGCTTCATACGGATATCTACCCTACTGAAAAAGCCTACATAGTAAAATACATGGGAACCTATGTTAGGAACCCATATGGGATAGTTTTTGGAATTCCTGTCTCAAATTACGATCTGAGATAGGATGGGAAATATTTTGCAGCCGTAGCTTTCATAGAAAACTACTGCGCACTCCTTAAATATTTATTGCAAACCCATCTATTTAGGAACCTTCATAAAACCCCATAATAAGAACCGATATCGATAGGGTACTGTATCCACACTCATGATAAAATATATTTTTTTGCAAAACTAATTTCGTGTGAAACGCGAAAAGTACGCCGAAAGGCCTCAATGCGCATAAATTCATGCAGTAATAAAATTATACGGCAGAAAATAGAACAATTATTAAAATATACAGGCCTGAAACACCTTCAGAAACATCCAAGGCAGTTTAGCCTTTCATCCATTTCACCTAATGCAAGTGCCAAAATTTCAATTGCTTATTAAGTTTAAGGTTATATTGGGCTCGGATACACAATTTGAGCAATGCATAGTGGAGACCGGGGCAAGCTTCAGTTTCACTGATTTTTTAATTCCTTCGTGGGCATAATTGTTCACATATGACAAACCTGTCAGGACCGTCTATAGAAAGGGAGTGTCCAATTGTTCATCGAAATTCTAATGATAAAACTGTGGATAAATAAAATTCTTTGCAAAGCACACCCTTAATATTTGCATCACTTTGTACTGTCAATATCCAATAAATATTATTTTACTTTTAAGGGCATGCGATACTTCGAAAATAATCGATTTTAGCAGTGTTAGGTTCCCCAGACTTTGTTCCTACAATAATAAAGATTTTGCCTTAAAAATTTGGGGAATGATAGCGAACATGCTAACGGACGTCCCCGAACTCTAGCCGAAGTAAAGAAAGCAGAATTTGAAAAATTCCATCAAGAGCTATTCGACAAGAAAATGCACGGAAATTTTCACAAGAATGTAGAAAAACAGTCCTTGTCGAAGGAGCAAACTTTTGCTTTTTTCAAATTATCAGGACTTAATTCAGGTACAGAGGGTTTTATTTTCGCATGCCAGGAAAGTGTCCTTTCTTTGAACACCCAGCTCACGGTAGTAAGACGTGGCCATGAGTGGGATTTACCGAGGTCCTACTGGGAGCCGATGTCATTTTTTTTTTAGATGACAGTTGCTCCCAGTGGGACCCTGTGGTGGTTGTTAACCTTTAGTTTTTTCTTCATATATATATATATATATATATATGTGTATGTGTGTGTGTGTGTGTGTAGATGATACCAGTGAGAAGATTTTGGCCTTTGGTTCAAAACATGATTTGACCAGAATCGAAGCTCCTTTGCCAGACTGGGTCGTTGTAGGAGAATCGGTCTTGATTCGACCTTACAGTTATTCTGGAGTCGTAGCATACGTTGGCCCTACGGAGTTTGCATCTGGAAATTGGATAGGAGTTGAACTTGATGCGCCAACAGGTAATTTCATAAACTCATGTGATTCATAACTATCTAACGTCTAAAGTTTTTGAACATTTTTGCAAGCATTTAACCGACGAAATCTGATTTCGATCAGTTTTTTCATCTAAAATCCTAATCTTACGACAAAAATAGTACAGAAGTTTTTGATAACAAAAAGCGATGTCAAAAATTACAAAACAAAAAAAACTTCTTTGTCCTTTTTTGGAGACTGGTAGAAAAATTATGCAAGCCGGTGAGTCTTCTAAGTGCGATAAAATGTAGGCCTCATACTCCTCTACGTTTCGCTACTTTTTGTTACCATTAATTATTGAAGAATAATTCTTGTTCATTATTTTAACTTCGATTAGTACAGCCGGTTCAAATAATAACATTGTGCCGATTTAAAAAGTTGTACATTTCAAAAAAATTATTAACTCCGGTTTTTTGTTCTTTTAGTATCATTTGTTCAACTTCCGTAGGAAGTTTAAAGTTATGTGATGTATAAAACTTAAGGAATAAAAAATAGGAGGTAAGTTTTTTTTTATCTAAAGGGGTCAAAGTTTTACAATATGCGCAAAACTGGGAAATTGGGAGCAACAAGATTACTTGACCTTTTAAGAATTTCAGGGTCTTAACTCATCAAACTTCTATTTAAATGAAAAAGTACCCTCTATCCTTTATTTTTATTTAAAAATTATTCTAGGACACCCTCAAAAGATTTAAAGGAACAAATTAGTTTCATTTTAATTTATCTTCGAAATTGCAAGTTTCCCCTTTTTAGCCGGTTTCGAAAAAATGTCTTAAAAGTTACCAAGCAATTCATATTGATTGTACAAAAAATTCTTTCAGCGGACTACAGACGGCCCTTGTAGCTGGTGTTGCGGTCCGAGACGAGAAATACCGAGCCTGGCTCGCTTTCGCCTCGTTCATTCCTCGGTTCCGTCTCGTTTTCCCGTGCCCATTCCTCGGTTTGTTTCGTCACATTCTTCCCCGTCCCGTCTCGTCCTTCCTCGTTCTCGCCTCGGTTTTTCCGAGAAATGCGACAGATGTGCGCTAGTGGAGCGGACAGCTCGCGGGAGAGTTCTTCTGCTACTCTGACGCGCTAATCCCAATCAGCGTTATTTAATGAATAGTAAAGTCGAAATATGATTACATTTTATACTTTTTTGCCCATTTCTGAATAATTTGATATCAAACACGACCATGTTTCGATTGTTTCAAAGATTCAACTTCACTCTATTAGTATCTCATTTTGTTCTTACTAAACATTTATTTGGTCAATTATAGGAATAGAACATATGAAACAGAAAGGTAAAAAGATATGTATATTTTAAGGTCATTTGAAGTTTGAAGAATTTAACACTAATTACATTTTTTATAATTCAAAGTAGAATTTTGAAATTTTGTGGCATCTAATTTCTACGGTTAGTAAATAAAATATATTTGTCGGGACATTTACAAAATCGAAAGTGCGTACCTACTTGAATCACTTTTACTACTACATATTTTTAAAATAGTAAGAAATTTAAATGTATAAAAAGTATCAAATCAGTCAGTAATATTACTCAGAAACTCATATGATTATCACACAGTCGACTTTATAATTCACCCCTACGAAATTCATGTATCTATATTTGTATATTCAGGTATGAATATTTGTATATTCAGGTATGAATATTTGTATATTCATGTATATAAAAATTTGTATAATTTGGAAACGCATTAACACTGAAAATTTTCTTTTCAGGTCTCTTATATATCTCACGGTTCGGCTTCGTCGGAATAAAATAAAAAAAATTTGTTAATCGCAGAGTTTTGGAAAAATCGCTAATGTTACTTTTGTTTTTTAATCTGCATGATATGCCGAATTTTTAAAATATGCAGATTCTTTATTTGAGTTCATATGGGTAAAATGGATTTTTTGTATGGAGTTCTGAAAATGAAAAGAATATATAGGCTATAAAAATTACGAATATCTTTTTAGAATCGAAAAACTTTTTTATGTTCAAAATGTACTTCCAAAAAAATTGAAAAGATCAGATCGTTAAGAAGTATATTTTGAACGTAAGAAAGTTATTCTATGTTTGAAAAAATTACACTGGTTTACAAAAAAAAAAGGTGAGGACTATTTGACAAGACCACTTTATCCTTATGTATTTTGACGACTATCGACTTCAATAACAACAATAACATTGAAAATTTCGATAGTAAATTTTCTGAGGCAAAATTTTCTGAAAAAAAATTTTTTTCTTAACAATGTCAAATACACTATCGACTTCAATAACAACAATAAAATTGAAAATTTCAATTGTAAATTTTCTGAGGAAAAATTTTCTTAAAAATAATTTTTTTTCCCCAACAATGTCAAATGCACTATCGACTTCAATAACGACAATAACATTGAAAATTTCGATAGTAAATTTTCTGAGGAAAAATTTTCTGAAGAAAAAATTTGTCCCCAAAAATGTCAAAAGCGCTATCGGCTTCAGTAACAACAATAACATTGAAAATTTCGATAGTAAAGTTTCTAAGGAAAAATTTTCTGAAAAAAAATTTTTTCCAAACAATGTCAAATGCACTATCGGCTTCAATAACAACAATAACAGTGAAAATTTCGATAGTAAATTTTTTGAGGCAAAATTATATGAAGACAAAATTTTTCTCCAAAAATGTCAAAAAAGCTATCGGCTTCAGTAACAACAATAACATTGAAAGTTTCGAAAGTAAATTTTCGGAAGAAAAATTTACTGGGAAAAAATTTTTTTTCCCAAGATTGCCAAATGCACTATCGGCTTCAATAACAACAATAACATTGAAGATTTCGATAGCAAATATTCTCATTAAAAATTTTATGAAGAAAAAATTCTTCCCCAAAAATGTCAAAAGCGATATCGGCTTCAATAACAAAAATAACATTGAAAATTTCGATAGTAAATTTTCTAAGGCAAAATTTTCTAAAAAAATTATTTTTCCCAACAATTTCAAATTCAATATCGGCTTCGGTACCAACAATAAAATTGAAAATTTCGACAGTAAATTTTCTGAGGAAAAATTTTCTGAAAACAAAATTTACCCTAAAGATGCAAAAGCGCTATCGGCTTCAGTAACAACAATAACATTGAAAATTTCGATAGTACATTTTCTAAGGAAAAATTTTCTGGAAAAAATTTTTTTTCCTCAAGAATGTCAAATGCACTATGGACTTCAGTAACAACAATAACATTGAAAATTTCGATAGTAAATTTTCTGAGGAAAAATTTTCTCAAAAAAAATTTTTCCTCAAAAATGTCAAAAGCGCTATCGCCTTCAGTAACAACAATAACAGTGAAAAATTCGATAGCAAATTTTCTGAGGAAAAATTTTCTGGAAAAAATTTTTTTTCCTCAAGAATGTCAAATGCACTATCGACTTGGATAACAAAAATAACATTGAAAATTTCGATAGCAAATTTTCTGAGGAATAATTTTATGAAGAAAAAATTTTCCCCAAAAATGTCAAAAGCGCTATCGGCTTCAGTAACAACAATAACATTGAAAATTTCGATGGAAAATATTCTGAGTAAAAATTTTATCAAGACAAAATTTTGCCCCAAAAATGTAAAAGGCGATATCGGCTTCAATAACAACAATAACATTGAAAATTACTATAGTAAATTTTCGAAGGCAAAATATTCTAAAAAAAGAATTTTTCCCAACAATTACAAATTCAATATCGGCTTCGGTAACAAAAATAACATTGAAAATCTCTACAGTAAATTTTCTGAGGAAAAATTTCCTGAAAAAAAAATTTTCCCTAAAAATGCAAAAGCGCTATCGGCTTCAGTAACAACAATAACATTGAAAATTTCGATAGTAAATTTTCTGAGGAAAAATTTTCTGAAGAAAAAATTAGACCCAAAAATGTCAAAGGCGCTATCGGCTTCAGTAACAACAATAACATTGAAAATTTCGATGGTAAATTTTCTAAGGAAAAATTTTCTGGAAAACAATTTTTTTCCCAAGAATGTCAAATGCACTATCGATTTCAATAACAACAACAAAGGGAAAAAACAACATTGCAAATTTCGATAGTAAATTTTCTGAGGACAAATTTTCTGGAAAAATTTTTTTTTTCCCAACAACGTCAAAAGCCCTATCGGCTTCAGTAACAACAATAACATTGAAAATTTCGCTGGTAAATTTTCTGAGGGAAAATTTTCTGGAAAAATTTTTTTTTCCCAAGAATGTCAAATGCACCATCGACTTAAATAACAACAATAACATTGAAAATTTCGATAGTAAATTTTCAGAGGAAAAATTTTATGAAGAAAAAATTTTCCCCCAAAAATGTGAAAAGCGCTATCGGCTTCAGTAAGAACAATAACATTGAAAATTTCGATGGTAAATTTTCTGAGGAAAAATTTTCTGGAAAAAAATTTTTTGCCCATGAATGTCAAATGCACTATCGACGTCAATAACAACAATAACATTGAAAATTTCGATAGTCAATTTTCTGAGGAAAAATTTTCTGAACAAAAAATTTTTCCCCAAAAATGTCAAAAGCCCTATCGGCTTCAGTAACAACGATAACATTGAAAATTTCGATAGTAAATTTTCTAAGGAAAAATTCTCTGGAAAAAAAATGTTTTCCCCAAGAATGTCAAATGCACTATCGAATTCAATAACAACAATAACATTGAAAATTTAGATAGTAAATTTTCTGAGGAAAAATTTTATGAAGACAAAATTTTTCCCAAAAAATGTCAAAAGCGCTGTCAGCTTCAATAACAACAATACATTGAAGATTTCGATAGTAAATTTTCTGAGGAAAAATATTCTGGAAAAAATTTTTTTTTCCCAACAATGTCAAATGCACTATCGACTTCAATAACAACAATAACATTGAAAATTTCGATAGGATATCAACGAACTAAAAAGGAACCCTCAAAATGAGTTCCATTGGAGCCTCAGTTCTAAATGATACCAACTTTTACGTGAGCCGCAACTTTACTGAACCCTCATTTTTTTCTGTGTAGATGTTTTTTCTAAATTGTACAAAAACGCTTTTAAAATTTATTTCCATTTTGGATTGGAGTATGTTGAAATTTGAAGGCTTGCAGTCATGACAAATTTTTGATTTACAAGTTTCAATTATAATTTTGTAAGTATCAATTTCATTACATCGCGTAAAAACAACCTTGAAGAATCAATATTTTTTTCTTTAAAGCCGCAAATTTCCGGTAATTTTGCGATTTTTTAATCAAGTCGAGGGTTCTTAATTATAGGGAACCGAACTTTCGGCTTTCTCGTTTCAATGAGTACCTACTACACGCAATCTTGGTTGCTTCGAGAGCAACCATGCGAATAATTCGATGTGTGAGATCACGCGAGTGTTGGAAGATACGTGGGCGGACTGGGTTTCCGTTTTTATTCGCTTGATGTCGATTCGACGATACACGATTCACGAAACGCAAATTTTCGCACGAAAGATAACATACGCCACAATTTAAGGAAACAATTTGTAATTGAGGAAAATTACAATTTTTACATGACTACAGTATTTCAAACATAAGAGCATTTTTTTTTATTTTTTATTTTTGAGTAAATTCTATTGGCATTTATATTAATATTTCAATTTGAATTTAAAAAGTACAGAGTTAAAAAGAATACTCAAAATTCATGGCCCTAAAGTTATACAACGCCCTGTCCCTTAACCGTTAAACTGAGAAAATGAGGTTCAAAGTTTAACTCGGTTTAACCATATTATACTCTACTAAAATTTTTTTGAATCTAAATATAAGTTTATAGGTAAAAAATAATATCTGAACAAGAACATATTAACGTATATTTTAATATTATTGTGAATGCACACTACCGGCGGTAAATTATCTATACACGCCTGTTTATTGTTCGTAATAGCCCGAAAGGTAATAAAATTTGGGCTTATTATCAACAAAGTATTTTACTAAATTATTACGAATTGTCTGGTTTTCCCGAAATTCGTAATAATTTAGTAAAGTCGTCCCGAATTGTCGGGATGACTACTATCTGTTTCAAAAATCCTGGCCCCTCTACAAATCATTGCATAACTCAATCAAAAAAAATCGCTTGGAAAAAAGAAAAACATCTTGTCAATCCTCATTTTATTACGAATGAGTGCATTACTATTTGATCGCGTTGCGTTCATAACTTTCTATGCAAATTTGCAGTGAAGGTGAAAAAACGTGGTTAAAAGCACCCTTTGTAACTTGGTCAACTTTCGACCGTTGTATTTCATGGAAAAATGCATGAATTCTTTTGCAAAAAATCAAGTAGTTACCTTGATGTTTTATTTATGAGTACATTTTCGAAAAATTCGAAAATATTTATAACTTTGGTGTTGGCAGTAAATAAAAGCGAAGGATGCTAACTAAGCTTCTAATCAAGCTGCAAGGCTCTACTGAGGCTTAAAATTTTCCAAAAAAATCAACAAATTAAATGGTGCGTTTTTAAAAACAGTTAATTACATCAATAACACGCTATCGCACATTATATTTTTCTGTTTTTTTTTTGGGACTGGAGGCACAAAAGAAGTCGATGATACTTTCAGCGGGTTTCGGGGTATCGATGTCCTGCTTGATCCTTCGTCCTTTTTTTTCTTCAACTTTCGGACATCTGGTAAAATGTGCCGCGTGGGTCAACCATCTTTGATAATAGTGGAAGGCAACCCCTTCAAGGTATCGATTACATTTGAGGTCGGCTATGGTAGAAAAAAAAAAACAGAAAAAAATAATATGCAATAGCGTGTTGTTTAAGTAATTAACGAGAATGCACAAAAACCTAATCGAAAAAGAAACAGTTTAATTTCAACCCGAAAAAATTAGATTTGTTTACAAGAAGAAATGAATTTTCAAAGCAGAACGGATGATTTTCTCATATGAAAGTTAATTCTGAACCCAATATTTTTTCTTTCCACCAAAATAATTAAATTTGTACAAAAAAATTATCTTCAACACCAAATACTTCAATCTCCAACCCAAGAAAAATCAATTTGTGAAAAAAAAAGTTCGATGTCGAAGGAATATGAAATTTTAACACAATTGAGGCGTCGGATGCAAAAAGGAGATATAAAATTATTTTCCTGGAGTGGGGATGCCCCTGGGCACTTGATAATAAAGTTTTGATTTTTAATTTTTTAAATACACAATTGTATTGAAAATTCAATTACGCATCTTTTTTTTCAAATAGAAAAAGTTGCAGCTTTTTTAGTTTTTGAATTATTTGCAAAAAACTGTTTTTTTATCTGATTAAAATATCTCGCCTTTTTTCACTTCAACTCGTGACGAATTCGGAGCTTCTTAATATTTTTTAGCGAAATTCATAAGAAGTATGCACTCGCATCTTCTGCGAATGATGACGTTAGCCAAAGTTAAAAATGTATATTTAAACAAAAAATAAATAATTTTTTGCTGAGGCGTTGCACAACTCGTGCACAAACAACTTTGATCGGTTCGGGAGTCGAGCGAATATTGAGCAAGAAAAAACTGTCAGTCAGAAAGTTGGTCAGGAAGGTTCAAAAAAGTTTTCTGGACATTTTTAGCTCAATTGAAATAATAGTTAACAAACTGTTGATGTTTTAATTTTCCGGCGCGATCGATTATCTCCCGTGAGAGTCCTCTCAGGTGAATTACTTCTTTCAAAAGAAGAAGAAGAAGGTCCGCCGCGGGAAACACCAGGAATAGGATCGCCATTAGGTAAGCAATCGAATTGTGAACTTAACTCTGTAACAAGTGAGAGAAAATTGAATTATGTGTGTAACGCGAGTATGGTCATCTAGATTTTCCTACATCTTTCATCC
Organism: Andricus grossulariae; assembly: GCA_011634705.1. Classification (NCBI taxonomy): domain Eukaryota; kingdom Metazoa; phylum Arthropoda; class Insecta; order Hymenoptera; family Cynipidae; genus Andricus; species Andricus grossulariae. Next base: position 74,601,601 of record JAABKJ010075445.1, on the reverse strand, counting down.
ATTCTTTTCCCAGTGCTCCATATCCTGAAATTCTTTTAAAATTCTCTTTCCGTCCTCTTCTCTTGCTTCTTCTCTTGCATAAAACTATCTCATTTTTTTCCATTACCTAATAATCTACATTTTCCTCTTTTCCCTCGATCTCTTAACAGCTCTCTTTTCCCTTCTTGCTATCACGTTAACTTTATTGCCCTGTTTCATCTTTCTTCCACCTCTTGGTAACATTTTGTTTGCTCAATCTCCTCCCTTTCCCTCCCTTAGTAGCTCTTCCAATTCCCACGCCCTCTTTCCCGCCCTTGTGCTTAACTTATCACTTTCAGCCTTTTTTCTCATTATATAACCTTGAGAACTGCAATCCACCCCTATTGTCCATCTAATATATCTATTTTGCAACCTCCTTATCTCCTTTCTCTTTTTCCATGCCCATGTCTCTGCCAAATGGACTAATATCACCGATCAAATAGTCTCAAGACAATTTTTTTGATTTTGTGGTCAAACTATATGCAAGATACGAAACAAATGTATAGAAAAACAATGTTTACCTAAAAAATGGATCGAAAAAAGTGAAACACCCCAAAAATATCTACAACATTTTTAAAAATCGTTTTATTCATGTAAAACGTAGTTTTTGTCTTATTCGTAGAAAAAAACATCAAAAAATTTAAATATTTTGGAAAAACGACACAGGATACGAAAAAAAAAAATGAAAAAAATTGTCAGTCGAAGCGGTATCATAAAAATTGAAGAAAGTAAAATTTCTGAAACATTCTTATTTGCGCAAAGCTTGAAAACATTTAATAAAATATTTATATGAGACCGGGACAGTTGAAAGGAACCTATCGTCCGAAAACAAATTTCAAGTTGTTTTTTTCAAGTCTTTTAGGTTACTGTGTTCTTTTCTGAAGTGCATTTGTGAAATAAATAATGCAGCTCAAGATATACATTTTGTTTCATTAAAAAGAGCGCACTTTTTTCTATCAGAATCGGCAAAAAAGTGAAAATCGAGTTTTTCGGAAGATAGGTCCCTTTAAACTGCCCCGGTCACAATTATTTACTATACTGTTATACTTACCGATATAACTAAGGATAACAGCCAGTGATTGGATCAGATTAGAAAGGATTCTCATATTTCTAACCGAGAAAAAACTGATTAACGTAATAATGAACAACTATCTTAACAGTGTAAAATAATAATTATTCTATTTCTTTATCAAATTATAATATCATAAATGTATACAATAGACGTTATCACATCGCTATCACTTTGTCCTTCTGAGATGTGTATATTTCATAAATCAGTTCAGGGATGAAGTTACGCTTCGACAAAAATCTCAATTTTAAATTCTTAGTAGGAAATTCTTGATAGAAAATTCTTCAAAACAGTTACAGAATATTATCGAAATCTTCCTGAAGATAGAATTTCGATGAAAATATCAGATAAAAAAGTTTGCCACTCTGTCTTTGGAAATTTTTGATAAAATGATTTCGAATTAATTTTTTATGAATTTTTATTTTAAGAAAATATGCTGAAGTAAACTCACTAGCAACCAGAATGATCTCAATTGCACTCATGGAAGAAGAAAAGTCGCATTAATATATAACTTAGTTACTACTAACAATGTTTATAGAAAAAAAATTAGGAAATCTGTCTCTTCCTCATAAAATTTTTGTGTGCCTCAAGTTCGACACTGCTCCACCAGACCACTACCGTATAGGTTACCCTGGGTCGCAAGATCGCTGTTTAGATCCACATGAGTGTTTCCGGTATCAACCACCAGCTTTTCCCTATGGCTCTCCTACAGATCCATAGGATCGCTACGAGCTTTTTGCTCCTGTTTTCCAGGTGCTCGTTCCATAAAAGCTTACTATCCAGCATGACTCCTAGATATTTAACTCGTTTTTCGATTTCCAATTGTTGTCCTCCAAATTTCAGTGTAATGGTGGCTCCCCACTTGTATCGTCTGCTGAATACAACTTCCTCCATCTTACTCAGATTAACCCATAATAAGGTCTTCTTGTACCAAGAATCCACTATCTCAAGTGCACCACACGATGACCAGTAGATCGGCCGCGCGGCCTATAACGTGCTAGCCCTGACTCATGACTAAATGAAGCAGTTCATTCACTACCAAGCACCACAGCAGAGGTGATAAAACGTCTTCTTGCGGACATACCGAGTCAACAGTTTCACATAAATTGGTATCAACTATAGTCGTTGTTGGGTTCCTATTGCCCAACATATGACAGGTCTATTGCACGACTGCAGTTGGCATACTATGTATAATCATGGGCGCCCTGTTCAATTCTCTAGACGTGTAGTTAAAGGCTCCTTCGATATCCATGAAGGTTCTAATCGCGAAGCCTTTCTACTTCAGTTGTCCTTTTATCAGGCATACTGCTTCGCTTAGGGGCGGTTCGGTAAACTGACCAGCTCTATAGGCATTTTGCTCCTAATGAAGTGGACTACTTGATAAGACCTTGCCGCGGATATATCGATCCATAAATCTTTCCACCGTTTTTAGTAGAAAAGATGTGTGACGTTGATCTAGACTACGAGAATTCAGCCGAATCTCTGCAATTAATGGAAGATTGCAGTATATTATCGGGAGACATCGAGACGGGAATCAATATAAATTATTAGTAGATTCAGGAGCGTCAATTAACGTTATAAAAAATTCCCATGTTCCAATAAACTCAAAAAAGATAGAATTTAAAAAGAAATTCTTAATGGGTAAAGACAAACACTTGTCAACACAAGCAATTTATATTACTTATTTTGACAAAAATCATCTCTTCCATATTGTCGATGACGATTTCCCTCTCCCAGAAGAAGGAATAATAGGCCTACCTTTCCTTCAACTTTACAGAAGATATGCTCTCACTCCTAAATATTTAATTTTGGAAAATAAAAAACTACCCCTTCATGATGACGGAGAATATGTTTCACAAAATACAAGTTTAATCTGTAAAATTGAAACAAAAGAAAACAATGAAGACATCTGGATAGAAAATGAAGAAAACATCCCCGACGGAATTTATCGAATTAAAAATCATAAAGTTTCCATACCATTTTTTAACTACAGTGAAAAACCTATCCAACTTCCTACCAACATCAATTATGAAAAAATTATGTCTATTGAATCTTGGGACGTGATTCAATCTGAAAGAGGGAGTGAAAGCAAGACACCTGAAGTACCTCACCCAATAAGTCGAATTTGTGAACTATTAAAAAACTTAAGATTAACACATCTTGAAAAAAGGATCAAAGAAGGAATTGAGAAAGTAATAATAAAATACAATGAAATCTTCACAATACCTGGGGACCCTTCACCTTGCACAAATTTAACTCATCATACAATAACTCTTAATTCAGGAAAGATAGTAAATTTAAAATCACACAAACATCCTGAAGCCCATAAACAATTCATTGAAAAAGAATGTAAAGAACTACTTGCGAAAGGAGTTATAAGTCCATCAGATTCACCATACAATTCGCCTCTTTGGGTTGTACCAAAAAAAGGAAATAAATTAAGAATGGTCGTTGATTACAGGCAAATTAATAAGGACACGGATCAAGATGCATATCCGTTACCTGTTATCGATGATATACTGGATCAATTAGGCCGAGCAAAGTTTTTCTCAGCATTTGATATGAGTGCGGGTTTCCACCAAATTCCAATGGATAAAAAATCAAAAAAATATACAGCATTCTCCACGAACCGAGGGCATTTTGAATATAATAGAATGCCTTTCGGCCTCAAAAACGCTCCAGCTACATTCCAACGAATGATGGATAGTGCTTTTAGAGGACTGATAGGTGAAAAGTGTTTTGTTTACATGGATGATATCGTAGTATTTGGAGCAACTGTTGAACAACATAACAGAAATTTGCTCGAAGTATTCGAAAGAATTAAACAACTAGGACTGCGCTTAGAACCATCAAAATGTGAATACCTCAAACCCGAACTTGAGTACCTAGGTCATGTAATAACAAAAGATGGGGTTAAACCAAATCCAGCGAAAACTGAATGTGTAAAAAACTTCAAGATACCTAGTACAGTCAAACAAGTACAGTCGTTCCTTGGATTAGCCGGTTACTACAGAAAGTTTATAAAAAACTTTTCGAACATCTCTAAACCTTTGACAAACCTAACACAAAAAGAAACTATCTTTGATTGGACCCCCAAGTGCCAGGAAAGCTTTGATAAACTCAAGGAACTTTTATGCAATGCACCCGTTTTGCGTTTTCCTAATTTTAATGAACCATTTACACTTACAACCGACGCATCAAACCTAGGTCTCGGCGCTGTACTTTCTCAAGGAAATCACCCGTGCCTTTTTATATCTAGAACCCTCAATAAAGCAGAGGAAAATTATACAACATCCGAAAAGGAACTATTAGCCATCGTTTGGGCTTGTAAAAGATTAAGACAATACCTTTTAGGTAAAAAATTCATTATCCAAACTGACCACAAAGCTTTAGTCTGGTTGCATAATGTAAAAGACCCAAGCTCTAGATTACTTCGATGGAGATTACGCCTTGAAGAATATAAGTATGAAATACAATATGTTAAAGGCAAAGAAAATAAGGCTGCCGATTGTCTATCAAGACTCTTCCCAATCCATGAGAGTGACTTACTCCAGGAAGCACTTAAAAACATTGATCTAGAGACAATTGAAAAAGAACTACCAGGCATTAAAGAATTTGAAAATGTCAATCCAGAGACAATCGAGGAAGAACTACCAGATATCGAGATGTTTGATATCCCCGAAAAACGCGACTTGAATACGCCAGTACCAGAGAAACCAGTGATTATAGACGATATTACATTAACAAAAGAAAATAGAATTAAATTACCGCACGGACGAATGAGAGAACCTTCCTTGGAACCCGAAGAAAAACAACAGCAAAGTGGAGAATCTCAAGAAGCGGTAATAGAAACAAAAAATGACCAACTTTATGAAAAGTTCTGCGAATGGAAAGAGAACCCAATAACTAACAATAGAGTAAAAATCAAACCAAATGCAGAAGGCAAACTATGGAAAAAAGTGCCAAAAACAAGTATGCCCGACTATGACGAAGAAAACTGGTTACGCCACCTAGGATGGTTAATAGAGGAAACTAAAGACAGAAAATTAACTATAGTGAGACTTATTTTTGGTGACCCTACCTACACACCTCTGGAAAAGGAAACACTGTTAGAAATGATTCAATACCTGTCTAACCATTACCCGGATACTGGATTCCACGTATGTTTTAATAAAACTAGAGAACTCTATTTGGTTACATTTTTTTATATTTGTATTTGTGGGTCTTTTGGTTCCATATATACTTTTTCAAATTAATTGTTTCAAAAATTTAAAAAGCTTCTCATATTTAAAATTTTGTTTAATAATGAATTTTCAGATTGTTCATATACCTAATGTTAGGAAATAAAAATAAAAATTCAAGAAGCCTTCCTGAATTAGTGTTATTTTTATTCTCAATACTTTATACTGAATATTCTCATTGCAAATTTCTTAAATCTTGAATCGAATATTTTAAATCTTAACATTGTATTTTGTTCATAAAAAAATTGAAAAAAAAAATTTAACATTTAAAATTAACCTCAGAATGGTAGACGTTGTCAAGTGCTGACAATGACTCACTTACTTTTTTTCTTATTTCAAGAAAATATTGACAAGTAGATAAGGAAAGTTTTGGTATGGCAACCGCGAGTCACGAGAATGTTCATCAAATAAAACACTAATTAATTTAAGAATACTTTTTTTAAATTAATTTTTGTTTACCATCGCTTCTTAACGATTTTTTCTTAAATGTTTCAATTTTAATTATTAATGGCTTACTTTTTCGGGGGAAACATTCCCTACCAGTGTGCTGTTCCTAAATTTGAAATTAAGTTAATAATCTTTAAATACAGGTTTTTATTGAAAATCAGTGGTTTATAGCCTCCCCCCACCCCCTCCAGACTTGATTTGGTGAATAGGGCAGAAAAGTCCGGAGGCATGCCCTGACACCCGAAGGGTACTCGACTTCATTAATATTTCATTTCGTTGCTTATCGTTGGAGTTGCGGAGGCGCCGAAGGGCATCGTTATAGCTCTGTGTGAGAGAGAAAAGGGCTTCGGTCCGCCACCGATCGCTCGAGGCATCAGTGTGCATTGTCTCGAATTTTGCCCAAGGGTACTTTTGCCCTCTTCCCCAACCCACCCCCCGAGTTCTTCAGAACCCCACCCCATAGCTCCTTCTCTGTGGTCGTGTTTCGAATTCCTCCACCAGTTTCCCCTAAAATCAAAGATTCACAATTAAAGAATGTCAACTGGGGTAATTATGGATCAAAATTCGTGAATTTTGAAGATCGCGGCTTCGCCAAAAAAATAATTTTGAACAAAAATATGTTACTTTTAAGAAAGTACACTGTTAAAAATGTTCAGAAGTACTGAATTCAGATTAATGCAAAAGTATATTAGGATTCAAGTTTCTTCAGTATATTTCTGAATGAAATTGAAAGATTTGAAACTTTTAATTAATACTCAACGCAACTATTGAATCTTTAGAACTTTTGGTAACTTCAATACACAAAATTGAAAACTTCGTACTGGTATCTTGAGTTTTAGGCACCTGTATTGAATTAACATTTCAGTTACAGATGGTTGAGTTACAGATGGTTGAGTTACAGATGGTTGAGTTACAGATGGTTGAGTCATTTTTTTCTTGAAGATTCATCATTTTAGTTTAAAATTCGTCTTTTTTGGTTAAAATGAACTTTTTTGATGAAACTTCAACTATTTTGTTGGCAATTCGGTAGAAAATTAATTTGGTTTGTTAAAAAATTTTCATTTTGTTTAAGAATTCAACTATTTTGTTGAAAATTTGTTTATTGTCTAAAATTAGTTTATTTTTTTTTACTGAGAATTGAACGATTCCATTTTTAGTTGAAAATTCATACTTTTTGTTGAAAATTCATATTTTTTGGTTGAAAATTCAACTCTTTGGTTAAAATTGGTTAAAAGGTAACTTTTGGTTGAAGATTCATCATTTCAGCCAAAAATTCATCTTTTTTGACTAAAAATTCATTTTTTTCGAAAAAATTCAACTATTTTGTTGACAATTCGTTTAATTGGGTAAAAAATTAATTTTTGTGGTTGAAAATTCTTCATTATGTTTAAGAATATTATTCAACTATTTTGTTGAAAAATCGTCTAACTGGGGGAAAAAATCAATTTTCTTTGTTGAAAATTCTTCATTTTGGCTGAGAATTCAACTATTTTTTTTTTATTTATTTTTTTTTTTTGTGTTGAAAATGAACTTTCTTGATGAAAATTCGACTATTTCATTGACAATTCGCCTGATTCGTTAGGAAATTAATTTTTCATTTGAATTCTTAATTTGCGTTGATAATTCAACTATTTTGTTGGAAATTCTTCATTATGTTTACAAAATTCAACTACTTTGTATAAAATTAATTTTTTTTAGTTGAATTCAACTATTTGAAAATGTGTTTTTTGTTGAAAATTAGTTTTTTAAATTGGAAATTTAGCGACTTTACTTTTGGTTCCAAATTCGTCTTTTTTTTGTTGAAAATGAACTTTTTCAAAGAAAATTAAACTATTTTGTTGTCAATTCCTCTAATTGGGTGGAAAATTAATTTTGTTGTTGTTGAAACTTCTTCAATTTGGTTGAGAATTCAAATATTTTTTTGAAAAATAATCTTTTTTTGATGAATCCATCTAGTTGAAAATTAATTTTTTAAACTGAAAATTTAACGGTTCCATTTTCAGTGGAAAATGCATATTTAGTGGTTGAAATTTCAACTACTTGGTTAAAAGTTAAACTGCTGTGTAAAAAAGTCCTTTTTTCAAGATACATCATTTTACTTAAAAATTGATCTCTTCGTTTAACAATGATCTTTTTTATTAAAAATTCATATTCTCGGGTTAAAAAATTAAACTCTTTTGTAGAAAATTCGTCTCTTTCGGAAAATATTTAATCTGTTTTAGTTAAAAATGACTCGATAAGTTCCAATGGATCCCGGATTCGGATTCAGCGACACAAAAAACATAAATTATAGTAGTTATCTTCACAAAAATGACTTTTCTGTGACCTTCAAATGCCCTTGACCCATATGTGCTTGGGTCAAACGAACCACGGATGCATGCTCAGCGGGTCCAAATACATGGGAATATATGTGTCGCATCTGTATTCATAAAATTCTATTTTTGGACTGCAGCCTGAATTACATATCCTCAAATATATACACGGTGTCTTCCAACATTTTAATCAGAAATCAAAACTATTTTTAATAAAAAAAAATGATCTTTCCACCAAAAAGAAATAAATTTTCAACGATACTGATGAATTTTCTACCAATAATGATTTTAAAATGAATAAATACAAAAATTTCATACAAAATCTTGAATTTTCAAACAAATACTTAAATTTTAAAGAAAATAGTTTAATTTTCAGTTAACAACTTAATTTTGAGTCGAAGAAAAAACGAATTTTCAACATAGAAAAATTAATTTTCAACGAAAATAATAGTTAATATTCCAACAAATAAATATTTTAACTAAAAATAAAAAAATAGTTGGATTCAACCAACAAAGATGAATTTATTACAAAATAATTGAATCCTTAACTAAAATAGATTCATTTTCAAGCAAGCAGTTGCTTTTTTACACACAAAAAAATTTTCTGCAAAAAATGGACGAATTTTCAATAAAATACATACATTTTCATCCAAGTAGTCCAGTTTTCCTCAAAATTGTTGTATTTTCTGACTGAAAATACGAATTTTTCTACAAAGCAGTTGAATTCTCGAAAAATAGTTGAATCCTCACCTAAAACAGATTAATTTTCAATTAAAGAGTTGCCTTTTTAATAAAAAAATAATAATGTTTCTACCAAAGAGATAAATTTTCAACGAAAATGACGAATTTTCAATCAAATACTTAAATTTTAAACAAGATAGTTTAATTTTCAGTTAAAAAATTAATTTTGAATCAAAGAAAAAACTAATTTTCAACTAAAATTACGAATCTTGAACCAAAAAAATGAACTTTTGAGAAAGTTGATCAACTTTCTACAAATAATTTGAATTTTCAACCCAGAAAGGTGAATTTTCAACGAAAAATGTAATAGTTGATATTTCAACAAATAAATATTTTCAAATAAAAAAATAGATGGATTTAATCAGCAAAGAGGAATTTTTTACAAAATACTTTAATCCTTAACTAAAATAAATTAATTTTCAACCAAACAGTTAAATTTTCTACCAAATTATTGAATTTTCTACAAAATAGTTGAATTCCCAACAAATTGATTTTCTACAAAAAAAAAACAACGAATTGTCAACCAGATATATAAATTTTCAACTAAGAGGATTATTTTCTACCAAAAAGACGAATTTTTAATATAATACGTGAATTTTCAACCAAATAGTTTAATTTTCCACTAAAAAAGATCAATTTTTAACCAAAAATGGAATAGTTAAATTTAAAATTAGGAAAATTAATTTTTTTACACAAAAAAACAAGTAATTATCAGCCAAACCGAGACATTTTCAACCGAAAAATTTGTCTACGAAACAATTTAATTTTGTAACAAATGGTTCATATTTAAACCAAAAAGTATTTTAATTTTAAATAAAAAACAGTTAAATAAAACCAAAAAAGACGAATTTTCAGGAAATACATATGTTTTCTACTAAATAGTTCAATTTTCTACCAAGAAGATTTATTTTCTGCCAAAAAATACGAATTTTTAACAAATTACATAAATTTTCATCTAAATTTTATTGGATTGAATTCCAGTTTATATTTGTTTAATTTTTACCATTTTTAAAATAAATAGTTGAGTTTTTAAACTGAATAAGATTAATTTTTAACTTGAATATCAAACCAGAAAGATGAGTTTTTAACAAAAGAGTTTAATTTTCCACCAAATAGTTTTTTTCAACAAAATAAATGAATTTTCAAATAAAAAAAGACAAATTTTCGATCAAACTGTCGAATTTTTTAAACTAAAATTACGCATCTTTAACTGGAATAATTGACTTTTATACTAAAAAGATGGATTTTCATTTGAAAAGATGAATTTTAAACAAAATACCTAAATTTACAACCGAAAAATATAGTCAACCAAAAATTAAATAGTGAAAATTTTCAGTGAAAAAAAATGAATTTTCAACGAAATTGATGAATTTTTAACGAAAATGATGAATCTTCAACTGGAATATTTAAATTTTCAACCCAAAAGGTTAATTATCAACTTAAATGATGAATCTTTAACTGGAATTTTTAAATTTTCAATCAAAAGATGAATTTTCAACGAGGAAGATTAATTTTCTATAAAAAAGACGATTTTCAAGAAAATAATTTAATTTGTAATGAAAAAGTTGAATTTTCAACCAAAAAGATTAATTATTTACCAAAAATACGATTTTTGACCAAATAAATTCATTTTCAAAAAAACAGGTGAATTTTCAAATAAAAAAGATCAATTTTCAACTAAATAGATGAATTATTAACTAAGAAAAAAATTTCAACCAAATAGTTAAATTTTGAACTAAAACAATTTTCAACCAAGAATTGAATAGTTAAATTTTCAATTAAAAAAAAAGTAATATTCAAGTATAACAATAAAATATTCAATTCGAAAAATTAGTAACATTTTCAGTAAAAAACAACAACTAATTTTTAACCAAAAAGAAAAACTAATTTTCAAAAAAATATTTACATTAAAATACATTAATTTTTTGAAAACTCGTCCGCCATATTGGATCCCAAATTTTGATTTTTTCAATCCTGACTAATGATTCATTATCACAGGCCTCGAAAACCCCCAGTTGTCAAGTTTCATGAAGAACCATTAATTTTACGAAAACTGGTCTGCCATATTGGATCCGCCATATTGCATTTTTCAAATCTGACTTCATATTCGTTATCGGAGGCAAAAAAAACTTCAGATGCCAAGTTACAGGAAAATCCATTAATTTTTTGAAAACTTGTCCGCCATATTGGATCCCAAATTTTGAATTTTGAATTTATGACTGAATATTCATTGTCAGAGGCCCCAAAAACCCCCAGTTTCCGAATTTCATGAAAATCCATTAATTTTTTTAAAACTTGTCTACCATATTGAATCCGTCAGTTTGAATTTCATACAAATTATTTCATATTCGTGATCAGAGACCCCAATACACCCCAGATGGCAAGTTTCATGAAAATCTCTTAATTTTTCGAAAACTCGTCCGCCATATTGGATCCGCGATTTCAAAATTTTCAAATCTGACTTCAGATTCGATATCAGGGACCCCAAAACCCCCAGATGTCAAGTTCCATGAGAATCCATTATTTTTTCGAGTAGTCCGCCATTTTGAATTTTTTAAAATTTACTTCAGATTCGTGATCAAAGACCCCAAAAACCCCATATGGCAAGTTTCATGAAAATCCAATAATTTTTTGAAAACTCTTCGGCCATATTGGATCCGCCATTTTGAATTTTTCAAATCTGAATTCAAACTTGTTATCAGAGACCCCAAAAACCCCAGATAGCAAGTTTCATGAAAATCCATTAATTTTTTGAAGACTCGTCCACCATATTGGATCCGCTATTTTGAATTTTTCAAATCTGACTTCAGACATGTTATCAGAGACCCCAAAAAACCCCAGATGTCACGTTTCATTATAATTCTTTTTTTTTAACTCGTCCGCCATATTGGATCCGCCATTTTCAATTTTGCAAATCGCGCTCCGGATTCGTAATCAGCGACCACGAAAACCCCCTAAGATGCATATACCTGTAAAATTAGTTTGATAGAAAACTGTATGCATCAAAGGGTTAAATAATCTTCATGAAACATTTTACCGAATAATTTCTTAATCTCGAACGCGAAAAGACAGAGGTAACGAAGATCTTATATTTCATTTTTAAATAACGTTATACCTATTCTTTGTAATAACCATCATCATAAAAAAGAATGAGTCTAAAAAGCACCGTCGCCCATAATTTCATCCATTAAAACGCATCGCTAACATACAAGCAGGCCTGGTACTATTACTGAACGAGAAAAGTCTGCTCGAAAGGCAGCAGCTTCTGGGAAACGAGCCACTTTAGAGACTGTTATGCGTCGACGTCGCGACGCTCTTTCTGTATTTTTTTCTTAATTTTTTTTTCATTTCCATTTCGTATATTCCAGCCAATCCACATCCCAAGTTCGACGTTAACGTCGAGGACGCATTTCCCATTCACAAAATTGAAAAAAATGCGAGATACATAAAAACCATTCGATCCAACAATTTAAAAATTAATTCTGTTTTTGAAAAATTATCTATTAGTTTTTGTGACCTTAGTTTTGCGATTATTAAAATTGTACTGAGAAATATCCAATTTAATTTTATATTGATGATCTTATAAAAATGACATTAATTTTATTATTTCAATTTTCAAGAACGCTATTTTTCGCTCTTGAAATGTTTTTTTTGTTGTTCTATTACTCACATGATTTTACTAAAATTAATTTATTTTATTGAACATTCATGTTTTTTGGTAGAAAATTTAACATCTTGATGGAACTTCCACTATTTGGTTACAAATTAATGTACTTCATCAAAAATTGAATAATTTCATTAAAAATTATCCTTTTTGGTTCAAAAGTTGCCCTTTTTTGGTTAAAAATTTATTTTTTTACCTGAAAATTATAGGATTCCAATTTTAATTGTAAATTTATCTTTTTCAGTTGGAAATCAATCATTTTGTTGGAAATTCTTTTTTTGTAGAATACTAATTTTTCCAAATGAAAATTAATTTTTTTAACTGAAAATTTAAATATTTCACTTTTCATTGTAAATTTATCTTTTGTAGTTGAAAATTCAATTATTAGATTAAAAATGATATATTTTGTTAAAAATTTGTTAAAAGTTGATCTATATTATTAGACTAAAATTCAACTATTCAACTATTTAGTTGAAAGTGCATGTATTTTATTACAATTTTTTTTGTCGAAAATTAATATTCTTCGCTGAAGATTCAACTTCTTAGTTGAAAGTTGAACTACTTGGATAAAAATTAATTTTTTGGTCGGAGATGCATAATTTTAGTTAAAAATTCGTTTTTTTGGAGAGTTGAAATTTTTTCAAATCGTAATATAAATTCAAATAACCATTTCTATATGTAAAAGTAGCTGTGTATTACTGGGTTCGACTATTTTTTTTTGTGAATTAGTTTTTTTTTTTTTTTTTTTTTGAAAAGTAATTTTTCAAACTGAAAATTCCAATATTCATTTGGAAATTAGTACATTTTGTTGAATATTTCTCTTTTTTGATGAAGGATTAATCTCCTTGGTTGGAAATTAATCTTTCTGCTTGCTTGAAAAGTTAAAAGCTTGGTCAAATTTTTCTTCTCTCTTGCCTGAATAATATTTTTTAGTTGAAAATTTGCCTTTTTTATTACCGATCCATCATTTTAACTAAGATGTTCGTGGTTGTACTGTTTCTACACTTGCTGTATAAGTTACAACATTAGGTTGATTTTCTACTTTATTTTTTATACAAAAAAGGATCATTTTCTTAGGTATGCATCTAATTATATGTCTCAGCACTCCATACTTAAAAAGCGCATACATGGTTATCAATCCTATCGCTATATAGCCTACACGCTGTAACCATTCTGGAGTAGTTTGCCTTAAACCTTTTGGTTTTTTATGAGTGGACATATTATTAAGTATACTTCAGACATCGCTTAAACTAAGTTGTGCTTTCCTAAGAACATCTATATCAATTTGCTCGGGCATTTGTATGAATCTCTTATCTAAGTTATTTAAATTTCCTAGGTTATGTTCCATATCGTGAGATTAGAATTGATTTGATTTTTTCCCCTTATACTAAATCTAAGTTTATGCCGGTTGTTAGAATTACAATATATCCTTCTGTTACCGGTTTGTCAGTTTCTTTATGAAACAACTAAGGAGATTGTAAACATGCTGCTTTTGCATATCTTCTCAGTGAACTTGCTTCACAAGTATTTGTTTCATAAATTCTTAGATAAGGCTGATTCCTTTTACATATTAAATGTCTAATTATTGCTTTACATTTGTTTATTGTCTCCTTATCAGTCGGTACGTAACTTTCTTCGACGTCAATTATTAAGTCATGATCGGGAATTAAGGAAAGGAATATTTTGCCAAATTTGGTCGGGATTGGAATTATTCTTTTAACGGATCCTTTCTCGTTTTCAATGATTAAGATATTAATAACGTAACTTGATCATCCATTTACTACCGCTATTGATATTAAACTAACATCAAGAATGTTCTGATATTCTTCCTCGAAATGGTATTTTGTTCTATGTTGCTTTTCAAATTCTTCTAGTGCGTCTTTCAAAATTGCAGGAGTTAAAATTTGTGAATGTACAATTCCATATCTACCATCATTGACAGCATCTATTTTAAAAGATTTTAAGAGATCTGGTAACATTCTAAAGTAAATACCATGAATTTGAGAGGATTTCCTATGATTTCGAAAGATTTAACATAATTTCAAAGGATTAGCGAATATTATATTTTTAAAGATATCGAAGGTTTTCGAAGAATTGTAATATATTTTGAGGGATTTCAAGAAATTCGGAAAGATTTCCACGGATTTTAATGGCCATACGTACTGGCTATATGGAAGCTCGAAATGCCAATGAATGTATTCTGTCAATTATTATATATTTATAAAAATATTACTTTGAGGTGCATGGATTAAAGAAAAAAATATTTTTAAAGAAATGCTTTATTTTGAAAATTGTATTTCGTTTGATAAATTCTTGATTATAATTATACATTTCGAAGCACAAGAATGTACTCGAACAAGAACGGTATCTTTATAAATGAGTCAAGGGGTCGGTTTGATTATGAATGAAAAACCAAGACAGCATCTCAAGGATCAAGGAAATGTATCGCCCAGATTTCTGTGGGTTGGAATGAAGGTAGGAATCAGAAGATTATTTACTATAGCGTGCTACGCTTCAGTTGATAGTGATCCGAGGAAAGTCAAGGACGCCTTCTGGGACACTTTAACTGATACAATAAGTACTTGCGATGATGGAGATAAAATAATTTTGCTAGGAGATTTGAACGGACGAGTCGACGCACAACGTCAGGGTACAGATACAGAAAGGGTGCTAGGTAATTTTAGAGACTGAAGAAAAAATTATAGCGGGGAAAGATTAGTTAGCTTATGCTTAGAAAAGGGCCTATTTATTACAAATACTTGGTTTGGACATGAAATGATCCACTTGTACACATGGCATGAAGAAAATAGCCACAGTATAATTGACTTCATTATTGTGGATGCAAGACTAAGAGAACTTGTAAAAGATACAAGGGTCATGAGGAGCTCTAAATGCAATACTGACCATTACCTGCTAGTCTCCGAAATAAACTTAGGGCGAAGATGGAGAAGGAAGAGAACCAAACAAACACTTATAAACACTTATGAACAATAAGAATATAGAAGGCGCATGGATTATGCAATCATATCATTCTTAAAACTGCGACTGAGATATGTTGTATGGCGGTTGTAGGCAGAAAGTCTGGGAATGCATAGTGACATGATGAAATTGAGGCAGCCTGACAAGAAATTAAAGAAGCGTACAAGGGAAGGTTGAACATCACTGGTCTTAGCGACGAGGAGAGAAATAGGCTCAGAAATGATTACAGACACAAAAATAGGAGAGTTAAACGACTGGTCAGAGAGAGCAAAAAATAAAATCAGAACAGATGAAGAGAAGAAAATAAAAAACGACTTCAAGGGAACTAAGAAACTTTTTTTATAGATATATAAAGGGAACTGAAAGTGCAGATTTAATGCTTTCACGGTGATTCATTATGATAAATTTAAATTCGAAATTTAAAGCTTTCTCGGGTTTCAATCGTATGCAAAACTACGAATCTTGCCGACGTTCCGTGGACATTGCAGTTCACTTCTTCAGGGCTGACCTGAAACTGAAGTTTCAGGTTATCTTGTTCCTATATATCGTAGAGAATCTATATAAGGACAGCATAACCTGTAACTTCAGTTTCAGGTCAGCCCTGAAGAAGTAAACTGCAATGTTCACGAAACGTCGGCAAGATTCGTAGTTTTGCACACGATAAAAAGCCAAAAAAGCTTTACATTGTGACTTTAAATTTTTCACTGTGAGAGATGTATTTTTTTCAGATCGAATTGGAAAATTCCCGAATAATAAAATTCCTGAGTTATAAAACTACCAAATAATAAAATTTCCGAATAATAAAATAATTCTCGAATTGGAAATATTCCCGAATAATAAAATTTCCGAATTCGAAAATTCCAGAATAATAAAATTCCTGATTTATAAAATTCCTAAATGATAAAATTTCCTAATGATAAAATTTCCGAGTTGGAAAATTCCCGAATAATAAAATTCCTCAGTTATAATATTCCCAAAATTTAAAAATTTCCGAATTGGAAAATTTTCGAATAATAAAATTCCTGAATTGGAAAATTTTCAAATAATAAAATTCCTGAGTTATAAAATCCCCAAAACATAAAATTTTCGAATACTGAAATACTTCTCGAATTGTTAAATTCCCGAATAATAAAATTTTCAAATTCGAAAATTCCAGAATAATAAAATTCCTGATTTATAAAATTCCCAAATAATAAAATTGTCGAATAATAAAATTTCCGAGTTGGAAAATTCCCGAATAATAAAATTCCTCAGTTATAAAATTCCCAAATAATAAAATTTCTGAATTGGAAAATTTTCGAATAATAAAATTCCGGAATTGGAAAATTTCCAAATAATAATATTCCTGAGTTATAAAATTCCCAAAAAATAAAATTTTCGAATAATAAAATACTTCTCGAATTGGTAAATTCCCGAATAATAAAATTCTTGAATTATAAAACTCCCAAATAATGAAATTTCCGAATTATAAAATTCTCGAATTTGAAAATTCCCGAATAATACAATTCCTGAGTTATAAAATTCCCAAATATTAAAATTTCCGAATTGGAAATTTTTCGAATAATCAAATTCTTGAATTGGAAAATTTCCAAATAATAAAATTTCCGAATTGGAAATTTTTCGAATAATAAAATTGTTGAATTGGAAAATTTCCAAATAATGAAATTTCTGAGTTATAAAATTCCCAAAACATAAAATTTCTGAATAATAAAATAATTCTCGAATTGGAAAAATTCCCGAATAATAAAATTTCCTAATTGGAAAATTTTCGTATAATAAAATTCCCGAATTAAAGTGTTTCCAAATAATAAGATTCCTGAGTTATAAAATTACAAAATAATAAAATTTCCGAATAATAAAATTCCTGAGTTATAAAATTCCCAAAATATAAAATTTCCGAATAATAAAATACTTCCCGAATTGGTAAATTCCGGAATAATAAAATTCTTGAGTTACAAAACTCCTGAATGATGAAATTTCCTAATAATAAAATTGTCGAATTGAAAAATTCCCAAATAATAAAATTCCTGATTTATAAAATTCTCAAATAATAAAATTTCCGAATTGGAAAATTTCCGAATAATAAAATTCCCGAATTGGAAAATTTCCGAGTCATGAAATTCCTGGATTATAAAATTACCAAATAATAAAATTTCAGAATAATAAGATAATTCTCGAATTGGAAAATTCCCCAAAAATAAAATTCCCGATACTGTAAAATTCCAGAATAATAAAATTTCCGAATAATGAAATTCTTAAATTGGAAAATTCCAAAGTAATAAAATTCCTGAGTTATAAAATTCCCAAATAATAAAATTTCCAATTAATAAAATTTCCGAATTGGAAAATTCCCGAATAATAAAATTCCTGAGTTATAAAACTACCAAATAATAAAATTTCCGAATAATAAAATTTCCGAGTTGGAAAATTCCCGCATGATAAAATTCCCAAATAATAAAATTCTTGAGTTATAAAACTCCCAAATAATGAAATTTCCGAATAATAAAATTGTCGAATTGAAAAATTCCCGAATAATAAAATTTCCGAACAATGCAATCCCCGAATAATTAAATTTCCGAATTCGAAAATTCCAGAATAATAAAATTCCTGATTTATAAAATTCCCAAATAATAAAATTTCCGAATAATCAAATTTCCGAGTTGCAAAATTCCCGAATAATAAAATTCCCGAATTGGAATATTTCCGAATAATAAAATTCCTGAATTATAAAATTCCTGAATGATAAAATTCCCGAACAGTAAAATTTTCGAAAAATAAAATTCCCGAGTTGGAAAATTTCCGAATAAGAAAAATTCTGGAATTATAAAATTTCCGAATAACAAAATCCCCGAATTAAAAAATTTCCGAATAATAAAATTCTCAAATTGGGAAACTTCCGAATTATAATAATTCCTGAACTCTAAAATTTCCGAATAATAAAATTCCCGAATTGGAAAATTTCCGAATAAAAAAATCCCCGAATTAAAAAATTTCCGAATAATAAAATTCCCGAATTGGGAAACTTCCGAATTATAAAATTCCCGAACTCTAAAATTTCCTAATAATAAAATTCCCGAATTGGAAGATTTCCGAATAACAAAATTCCCGAATTTTTAAAAATTTTCGAATAATAAAATTCCCGAATTGGAAAATTTCCGAATAACAAAATTCCCGAATTTTAAAAAATTTCCGAATAATAAATTTCCGGAATTATAAAATTTCCGAATAACAAAATCCCCGAATTATAAAATTTCCGAATAATAAAATTCCCAAATTGGGAAACTTCCGAATTATAATAATTCCCGAACTCTAAAATTTCCGAATAATAAAATTGCCGAATTGGAAAATTTCCGAATAACTCAATTCCCGAATTTTTAAGAATTTCCGAATAATAAAATTCCCGAATTGGAAAATTTCCGAATAACAAAATTCCCGAAATGGAAAATTCCCTAATAATAACATAAACCAGGTCAAACTTACTTACACGTGTTGCGTTCGCGTGAAGAATTCATTAAACAGAATCTAGGGGGCGGGGTCACCAGAGACACCGATAGTCACGTCTTATTCATATACAGGATATCAGAGTTAATCCGTTTCTTAGGTTCAGGAAACCGTGTTTCTTTCTCCTCTTTGGGCGGTTGATTTTTCGGAGGTAAGTAGTTTCTGATTCTCTAAAAAAAAATTCGTGATAGAGCAAGCTCTAGAGCGATGAAATTCTCCACATGAGGATCCCAAATCCGACGAAACACTATCCCTTTTCGGTCTACCTTTATGTATTTTGACAAATTTCTCTAATTCAAACAGAATTTTTCGTTATAATTAAAAACTGAATACAAAAGCTTTCAGCAAAGTCAGCTCAAAAAAAAATGTTCTCATTTTTCTTGTTCTCCAATTTCTTATGATAAAAAAAAAGTTAGGTAGTAAATTTTATTTTTTACTGTACATCTGCAATCTAAAACCTTAAATTCAAGCCATCGTCGAAAGAATTCGGTCCGAAAGAAAAGCTTCCAGCAGATTTTGACTGAAAAACGAATTGCAATGTCTTGTTCATTGCTTAATCTTTGGTCAAAAAAATATTATTATGGCATCGCAAATTTAATTCTTTCGTGCACATGCCAAGGCCATCAATGTAAGTTATTGCCGAATAAAATCGTATAATTTTGAGTATATGACGAAACCCCGTACAAAAAAGAGCACTCGCTATCAATATATATGATATGCACGACTTTTTAATACCTGATCACAGTTTTTATTTGCTGAAGTAAATTTCATTACCAAATATAAGTTTTTGTCGATTTTCAAGCAGCAGATTTCCTCTTTTCAACAAAATCAATTTCAAATTACTTCACAAAATCCTTTCTTATTATATTTTATTATTAGCCAAACATTGTTTATTCTATTAAAAATTTTATAGAGGAAACTCACAACTTGACTTCTTGTCAGCAAGTGGATGTGGGTGAATTTCATTGGGTATTGAAATATTGCCACTATGGTTTATTGCCAATAAATTTGAAATTATATTATATTATCAAAGATTACTTTGGATTGAAGAAAAATGGTAATTAAGCATTTTTTCACGTATATTCCGAACATTGAAGTGAAAGTATAATTAACAAGTATTTTTTGTATTCAATTGATACTTTTCTCATTAATTTCTTGATAAAAAAACAATCGAAAATCTCAAATATTGTAGCCTTTTGCTTGTAGTTTTAAAAATCTCTTAGAAATTCAGTTAACTTTCTCTTTTAAGAAATGCGAAAATCAGACAAAAATGATTCATCTGACAATCTACAGCATGGCCAAAAGTTCAGCATTATCGGCACTAGGATCTCAAAACAAAAATATTTAGCTTAAACATTTTTTTTAATTAGGTCCAACCCTACAGAGTATAAAAAAATATTTCTCAAATAAAATAACAACTTCAGACGAGATGATGAAAATCTTGTGAAAAAGACCTGGATGTGATTTTTGAAATCCTTGTCTCTATAATATTGAATCCTCTTTTCGAATATTCTCTTTCAACTGAATGTCGACTGCTTCACACAATATGGAATCAAGTTGAGGTAAATACGCAAAAACCATCACATGGAATGAAGCCTATTTCTTGACAGCTTGATTGTTCGCAATCATATAAATGAGTATACAGTTTCGCAGCACATGACCAAATAGTAACACAATATACATAAAAGTAAATATGTTTATCATTCCATACAGTTGTTTACGTGATGCAGATCAGTCTGCTCTTGTCTATATAACCAACAAAAGTGAATATGTCAAAATCCATATGGACAGAAAATATGAAGCAGATTGATATTATAAAGGTATGCAGTTTTTGGCCGGCAGTACATGGGAGATAATATTCAATTTATGATTAAATATCTTTCTATAAAATTCTTATTCGTTTGATTGTATGTAGTTGCATGCTTTAAGTTTTGATTGTTCACGTGTGCTTCTTGAATACAGATTTGAATTCTTCATTATGAACCGCTGTTGACCCTGAACGACCAGATGTTGGTAGCGCATTGATATTTAATGTATATCAGATGACCATCGACAATAATAATTGAATATTTCATGAAATGGATAATAGATTGTTCAAATTCACTTTACCTGGTATATGATTGTGTATAGTGAAACAGTGATTAAAGTTTGACCGCACCTTTGAATAAACTTGTGGTACCTGTCCTTTTTCCTTATATTTTCTCCAACATGAATTTCTCCAATAGAAGAACAAGGAGTTCTTCACCCCCGAAGATCGTAATAATGCCACTGAAAATTCGTTTCTGGTCCTGGAAAAGGGAAGCTCGGCCTTTCATGATGCACAATCGGTGTTCCAAAGATAAAGTCGAGGGTAGCATTAAGTAAATCCTCTTTCGGTCTTACTTGTTCCTCCATATATGGACCAAATTATTGAGTTTTTTAGTTCGATATTACAATTTTACGAAGTACAATTTTGTCTCATTGATATTATTTATCAGTTACGGTCACATGGAAATTATCATTCTTTTCTAATACACAAAGATGTTCATTAATAAAGAATTTCTTCTACAAAATGTCTGGCGAGTCCCTGATCAACGTTGATTTGGCAAGTCCAGGTATCCACTAACTTTGTCTGGAGCGTTCTGGCTATCGCCAGTCATAATATTATTCGGGCAGCCTACACAGTTTGTCTGTGATAAGCCAAACGAAATCACCTTTTAACCAAGAAAGATCTTAATTTTTAATCAAAAACAGTTGAGTTCATCCAAAAAATGACTTTTCAGCTAAGAAAGATTTTTGAGTCAAGAGAGAAAACAAAATTGTAAGCGAACTATTGAATTTTCAAGCAAAAAGATGAATTTTCAAGCAAAGAGATAAATTTTCAACCAAGAAGATTAATTTTCTACTAAAAAAGAACGAATTTTCAACAGAATAAATGGATTTTCAACCAGATACTTGAATTTGTAACAAAAAACGATAAATTTTCAACCAAAAGTAGAATAGTTAAATTTTCAGTCAAATCAATTTCAAACAAAAATAACAAACCAATTTTAAAGAAAATAGCTAATTACAGTAATAAAAAGCTACTTTTACAGATGAAGAATCATTGTTATTCAATTTTATATTTCAATTTATAAAAAAATTAGGCGCGCTCTCGAAAAAATTCCCTGATAATTCCAGGTTTTCCAGATAAGGTAGACACCCTGAAAAAAAATGGAAACTAAATATAGTTTTTCCAGGCATATATTGTCATAAAATTTCATACAATGGTGTAATTATTCATAAATATTTGTAGAATTTGTTGAGATTGAATAGGATTGTTAAAAAATAAACCAGGAAAAGTAATAGAATTCTGAAACCGGTCTAATGAATTCGTTCTTTTCATTTTTTTGAAAAACTACAGTTTAGAAAAATGAGGTTACTTTTAATTTATTAGAGATAATTAAATTTAATTATATTAAAATATAAGATATTAATTAATTTTATATTAATAAAATAATATAATATTTTAATAATTTATATATTATATAAAAACCATTTATTAATTAAATGTAATAATAAATTATATTAATTATATATTATTATTATTACTATTAAATTATAAATTAAAAAAATTAATCTTCTTTTAAAATACTCTTTAAATTTATAAAATTTTAATTGTCCTTACATTTTTAGATATAGATTTGACGAAATGGCTCGCAGAGAACGGGGTTTATTTCGGCAAATCTTCAACGAATTCGTAGCATCCCTGACGCCGAATTTCGCAAGTCGCAAACTAATGGGTGAAGATTACTTTGGAACAAAATACTTTGAAATTCCACCTAGAAAGGGTTCATTAAAAAAAGCGGCTCGAAGTTTCGAACCTGTTAACAAGAACGATTTTTCCCAAGAAATACCAGCCGAATGGGAGGCTTGGTTGAGAAATCGAAGACTAGAACCACCAACGAAAGAAGAGCTTGAGAAAAATTATGAAATAATATTAATGAAAAGAAAAAATGCGTCGAAAGTGGAGGAGGTTTGTATCGTAAAAGAAGTCGAAGTTACAAAGTTGGCACCACCACCACCGCCCTCAGATACTGGCCCAGAAACACCGGGAGGTTTTAAAATTTACGAAGAGTATAAAAATTTCGGACTAAATTATAAACCTAAAGGAAAGGATTAAGTGTGCTCTAATAGAAATTTGTCATGTAAATATTAGTAGGTGTAAATACAATAATGCATAACAGGAAAAAGTAATTATTTCAATGCAAAAACGTTTTATTTTTTCATTAAATATTATGTATATTCCAGATCTGTGATGTCAAAAATTCACAATACGAAATTGTACTTTTTCGCTTCGTAACTTGATTGAATAAACATCGAGAGTTCAAGAGTGCTTTTTTTTCACAGATTTGCCGTCACTCTTGCATTTGTACAGAACAAACATTTATTATTTATTTTACACTGATATCTGTACTTGATCACATCACGAGTTCGAACTTTCGACAACTTTTTACATGTCTGAACATTGAAGTTGATTGATTTCCAGGCTAAAATTGCATCTAAGTTAAAAAAAGAAGAACTTTTTTTTTTAAAGTCCAATAATCCAGTCTCTAGTTGTTCACTTTGACGAAAAACGCGAATCATTCAAAACAGAAATATCAATCATACAAGTGTCAAGCATACCGAACTTAGAACAAAATTCGCATTCTTCCATAGGAAAAAATATTCAAAAATGAGTTTTCTGTCACTCAAAAATTAAAGAAAAATCAACCCGAATAGTCACTGTTGTCAAATAGCGCCTGATCATAAAGTTCACCTTTCACTAATCTTCCACCGAAATAGCGACCGTTTAACGAATCTCTCGCTCTTTCCGCTTCTGTAAAACAAAAAGATTTATACATTATTTAACAGTTTAAAACTTTTGGTCAAGTGCAGAGATCACAGTCTATCAGCTTTTTCATATTTGCCGCAAAACGCAAACATTTATTTTAATTCATGACGTTCATTCTAAACACCCTTTAACAAAACAGAGAAAAACATTGCAAAATAAATGAATTGTGAAAAAAATACTTAAATTTTCGACTAAAAAGTATGAATTTTTTATAACAAACGGAATAGTTTAACTTTCAGTGGAAAAAATTCATTTTCAACAACAAAAAAACAGATTTTCAACGAAATAGTTAAATTTTCAACCAAAGTGATGAATTTTCAAATAAAATTATGAATCTTCAACTGGAATAGTTGAATTTTAAACCAAACAGATGAATTTTCAACTAAAATGATGAATCTTTAACTGTAACACTTGAATTTTCAATCAAAAAGATGAATTTTTCAACAAGAAGATTAATTTTCAAATAAATAGATTAATTTTCTACCAAAAAATACAATTTTTCAACAAAATACATCCATTTTTTAACGAAATAGTTGAATTTTTAATAAAAGAGGACAAATTGTCTGAATAGTAATTTTCAACCAAGAAGATTAATTTTCTACCCGAAAAGAAGAATTTTCGACAAAATACATACAATTTTTAAACAAATAGTTGAGTTTTAAATCAAGAAGATTATTTTTTTACTCCCAAACAAAATTTAATTAAAACACACAAAATTTGTAACAAAATAGTTGAATTTTCAACCAAGAAGACTAATTTCTTAGCAAAAAAATCAATTTTAAACAAATTACATAAGTTTTCAACTAAATACTTTGAACAATGAATGTGATGTTAGTCCAAATTTTATTTGATTAATTTTTAGTTTATATTTTTTAGTTCAATTTTTATCCAAAAAATAGAGTAGTTACATTTTCATTGAGGCGAATAAATAATTGTGAATAAACAAAACACTAATTTTCTACGAAAGAGTTTAATTTTGTACCAAATTGTTGAATTTTCAACCCAAAAAGACGAATTTTTTATAAAACAGTTGAATTTTCAACTCGAGAATATGAATTTTCAACAAAAAAGTTAATTTACAACCAATCAGTTGAATATTCAACAAAATAGTCACGCCACTAGTAACACTTTTTAACCTTTTTTTTAACGATGCAACTATTTTGCTTCGATTTTCAAAAAATGACACTTGAGACACTTTTCAAATCAAAAGAGCGAACTTTTCAACGAAGAAAGATTTTTCAGCAAATGAAGAAAAAAAGTTTCATAAAAAATGTTGAATTTTTATGCCAAAAACGTGAGTTTTCAACAAAGCAGTTGAATTGTGAAGCAAATAGTTAAATTTTCAATCAAAAGGATTCATTTTCTACCCAAAAATAAAAATTTTCAGCAAAATAGATACAATTTTTAACCAAATAGTTGAATTTTAAACAAAGAAGACTAATTTCCTAGCAAACAAAAAGAAGAATTTTCAACAAATTACTTGAGTTTTCAACTAAATACTTTGAACAATGAATGTGATGTTAGTCCAAATTTTATTTGATTAATTCTTAGTTTATATTTTTTTCGTTTCTAAATTTTTTAAACTAAATAGTAGAAATTTTAAATAAAGAATATCAATTTTTAACAACAAATAGAGTAGTTACATGTTCATTGAGGAGAATTAATTTTTAATAAACAAAAAACTAATATTTTCTACTAAATAGTTTAATTTTGTACCAAATTGTTGAATTTTCAACCCAAAAAGATGAATTTTTTATAAAACAGTTGAATTTTCAACTCGAGAATATGAATCTTCAACAAAAAAATTAATTTACAACCAATCAGTTGAATTTTCAACCAAAAAGATTCATTTTCAACCAAGAAGATTAATTTTCTACCCGAAAAGAAGAATTTTCGACAAAATACATACAATTTTTAAACAAATAATTGAATTTTAAATCAAGAAGATTATTTTTTTACTCCCCAAAAAACATTTAATCAAAACACATCAAATTTTAACCAAATAGTTGAATTTTCAACCAAGAAGACTAATTTCTTAGCAAAAAAATGAATTTTCAACAAATTACATAAGTTTTCAACTAAATACTTCGAACAATGAATGTGATGTTAGTCCAAATTTTGTTTTATTAATTTTTAGTTTATATTTTTTAGTTTAATTTTTATCCAAAGAATAGAGTAGTTACATTTTCATTGAGGCGAATAAATAATTGTGGATAAACAAAAAACTAATTTTCTACGAAATAGTTTAATTTTGTACCAAATTGTTGAATTTTCAACCCAAAAACACGAATTTTTTATAAAACAGTTGAATTTTCAACTCGCGAATATGAATTTTCATCAAAAAAGTTAATTTACAACCAATCAGTTGAATTTCCAACAAAATAGGTACGCCACTAGTAACGCTTTCGTCACTTTTTTCTAACGATGCAACTATTTTGCTAAATTTTTTAATGACGCCAAGTTCTCAAATTGCTCGCTAATGCAACTATTTTTTCACTCTGCCTTTGAAAATATTTTCAAAATTCTTCGTTAGATTAGCTAAACAATGACATGTCTGCCATTTTAAATATCGAAATTTCAACCGATTTCCAGAGATTTCAAATATTTCGAAACATTTAAAAAGATTTTTTAAAATTTCACGATTCATTAATTATTTTTCTACCAGAAAAGACGAATTTCCAACAAAATACATCAATTTTCAACCAAATAGTTGAATTTCCTACCAGAAAGGTGAATTTTCAACAACATAATACATTTTTAATCAAATAAGTGAATGTTCTACAAAAAAACACAAAGTTTCAACCCAAAACAATAGATTTTCTATCAAAAGAGACGCTCTTTCAACAAAATACATCATTTTTCAACCAAATAGTTAAATTTTCTACCAAACCGTTTGATTTTCGAGCCAAAAATACGAATTTTCTACCCGAAAATGTGAATTTTCAACAAAAAAGTTAATTTTCGATCGAAGCAGATACATTTTCAAACCAAAAAGATGAATGTTCAACAAAAAAGTTCAATGTTCAATGAAGAAAAATTTGTTAGTGCAGAAAGAAAGAAAATTGCAGTCAAATTGTTGAATTATCACAGGCCGACAAATTTTAAAGCCAGAGACCAGACCTAACATTTCCGAAGGATTTGGATGCGCTGAATCCGAGCTCAAAATTGCTCCTGTTCGTCAGGTTTTCAAGATATCCTAACCACAAAAGCTAATATGGAATTTGAAATTACTAATCTTCCCCTTTCAAACCTACTTGGATTTATTAGGATATCTTTATTTTTCACCAAAATATTGTAATTTGAAATGCCAATTTTGATAGCGACATTTTTCGTAATTTTGCGATTATCTACTGTTGGTTATCTACTGTTGGAAAATGTAATGCCCCATAAGAAGTCCTTAAATATTTATAAATATTAAAGAAAGAACTTTTTGTATCAATGAATATTGTTCATTAAACTTCAAGCTTTCATTCTAATGCATGAGCATGCCATAAAAATGTTTCATGAAGTTAAAAAGTATGAATGAAGAAGAGGCGAAAAATTTGTTTTCAGGTTAAAATTAAATTTTTTGCTCTCACACATTAATTAATTATAAAATTTTAAGGAAACTTCGTCAGAACATACAGCATCCTTGCTGAAATGTTATACTAACAATAGTAAAGGACTTTTTTTGTCAATTTTCCGATTAATTAAGATTATCTACTGTAAATCATTATCTACTGTAGGGTGGTTTCCCCTATTTTATTTTAGCTTTAATTTCCTACCAGAATTTATCAAAAGGTACACCTACAAGAATTTACATTACATTTTCAATTAAGGTGTGCAAATGATTGCTATTACAAAGAAGGTTTCTATTGTTAAACTTACGTTTGGACCTTTTAAAAAAATATGTATTTATAAAAAGCTCCAAACATAATGTTTGAATATACATTTGAAAAAAGCTCAAAACTTAAGTTTTCTGCTGTTTAATAACGACTATTATATTTTAATATTCTGCCATTTCTTTAAAGTTTGAACATAGAAGCCTTTTTTATAATAGATATCATTCACCTATCCCAATTTAAAATCGTCTCATTGCAATATTCTAAATGTTTGTCATCCTAGGTCTAAAAAGAACGTTTTGGCGGCAAAACCTGTAAATTCGTGTAGACTCTTGTAGTTGCGCTTTTTTTTATAAATTATTATAGGAAATTAAAACTATAATAAAACAGAATATACAAAAAAGTATGAATTGCGATATTAAATCAAATTTTCTATCTTTTATTGTTCTTTTTTTATATCAGTAGTTAAAAACTAAGAAAAATGAAGGAATTTGTAAATTTGGCCTATTAAGTCAATGTTTTATTTTGTTGCTGGAAGCTTTTCTTTTAATCCGAGTTTCCTCGGGGATGGCTAAAATTGAAGCTCTATCTCATAGTCTACTTTTTTATGTATATCATTGAAGAATATGAAAATAAGAAAATTTAGTTTTTCGTGGTATGGAATAACTCTTGAAGCATACCAGTTTACAATTTATAGAACCTACTTGATTGAAATTTTAATTGAAAATTTAAAATTTACCTACTCTATTCTTCGAAAATTAATCTTCTTGGTTAAAAAATGAAATTTCGCGTTGAATGTTGAACTTGTTTAAATTTGTTTTGTTGAAAATTCATTTTTATGTGAAGATCCATCATTTTAGTTAAAAATTCATATGTCTGATTGAAAATTCAAATATTTTCTTGAAAATTGTTTTTTTTTTAGAATTAATGTTTTTAAATAAAAATGTAAACATTCCAGTTTTGTTTGAAAATTGATATTTTTAATTGAAAATTGATCTTTCCAGTTGAAAGTTCTACTCTTTAGTTAAGAATTTATGTATCCTTTTTTGGTAGAAAATTAATCTTCTTGCTTAAACATTTTTATGTTGTTATTAAAAAGTAAACTATTTGATATTGAATTAAATTATTTAAAAAAAATTAATATTTTTGGATTGCAAATTCAACTTTTTTTAAAGAGATAAGTCATATTTTTGGCTTCAAAATTCAACAATTTTGTTGAAAATTGATGTCTTTTGTTGAAAATTCGTCTTTTTTGTAGTAAATTAATTTTCTTGATGGAAATTTTATCTTTTTGGCTTAAAATTAAACTATTTGGTTTAAAATTCATCTTTTTTGGTTAAAAATGTAACTTTTTTGTTGAAAATCCTTTTTTTGGGGTTAAAAACTAATTTTTGTATCTTAAAATTTAACTATTCCATTTTTGGTTAGAAAATCAGTTAGAAGTTGATAATTCAATCATTAAAAAAAAAATTATATATTTGGTTGAAAATAGGTCTTTTTGGTTAGAAAATTAAGCTCATTTGTTGAACATTATTTTTTATTTTTTCTTGATGATTTCACTATTTGGTCGAAAATCCATCTTTTTATTTAATTCAACTGGTTTAAAGGTTTGCTTTTTTATGAAAAGTAATTAAAAAATGTTGGATGATTCTGCTTTAGGTTAAAACTTTTTTTTTTTAGTTGGACAGTAAACTATTTTGTTTGAAATTCATCTTTCTTGATTTAAAATTTGTCCATTTGGTTGAAGATTTAACTATTTTATTTAAAAAAATTCTTTTTCCGTAAAATTCAACTGGTTAAAAATTGTTTTTTTTTTTTGTTGAAAAATAATCTTTCATAGTGGAAAAGTAATCTCTTTTTGTTGAAAATGAACTTTTTGTTGAAAATTCAACTATTTTTAATTAAATTTTAATCATTTTTGCTTAAAATTCGAAAAAATATGGTTGAAAATGCATATTTGTGAGTTCAAAATTCAAACTATTTTGATGAAGTCATCTTTTTTGGTTAAAAGTTCAAAGATTTGGTTTAAATGAATCAATAATGTTCGTTAAGGCCCATTCCGCTTTTTTGGGGGTTGAAAAATTTTTTTTTTACAAAAAATTTGCAGACATGTTTCAACCTGTAAACTCAGGTCCTTTTCAAGGCTTATTCTAGAAGGAAAAATACATGTATTAAAAATAAAATGGAGAGTATTTAATCTATATATATATATATATAATGTGTTCGTTAAAGCCAAAGGAGCTTTAACAAAAGAGAAGTCACAATCAACAAATTACAGTTGTCGATGATTTGAACTTTAATTTTAAAAGTTCTGGGCGCAAATTCGGGGAAAATATGGAGGCTGGGCGTTAATTCGATAGTTATGACGACCAACGTAGAGCTAATATCTCTCTTAATATCAGTTCAAGAGAATATAAAATCCACAGGAGAAAATGTTCAGCGAATGATAGAAGATATTAAAGTGCTAAAGAAGTCGGATGAAAAGATCTTAGAAAACTAAAAATATACAAAACCGGATGTTACTTCTTGGAAAAGGGGAACAAAGCATTCGAACAAAAAATTAATTTTTTCGAAAAAAAGCTAGAATTTTTAGTTATAAAAGATAGATCTCGGAATATTTTTCTCTACAATGTAAAGAAATATTTGAATAACAACAGGAATCCTTTTGGCGCAGTCAACAAGATTTTCAAGGAAGCTAAACTTAATATATCTATTGATTATTTTGAAAAGGTGATTAGGCTTGGAAAAAAAGAGGCAACAAGACCTGCTCTATTTACATTTACGAATTCAAAATTTAAATATAAAATATTCAAGAATGCTAAAAATTTGCGCTCACTGAACGTATCCTTCGCAAATGATTTTACTTACGAACAAAGAGAAATACGCAAGAATCTTCGAGATTTCCAACAAAAGCTGGAGAGTCTTGGGAATTCATCAACGATTAAAGGGACCAAATATTCATGGATAATCAGTATTTTGATGTGTCCTTAGCTGCGGAGATTGTGGCAGAGAAGAGAGAGGATGTTCATGAGTCTGATGGGGGAATTTCCACTTCTTCTTTAAGCTCTACTGCTAGCAGCAAAAAGACAAGAGGACGCTCTCTAAAATCACATGCTCCCCGTACAGATCTCAACAAAAAAATCAAGCATACTCCGAAAGGAAAGTCAATCAAAGCTTTTTTAAAGGAAACGCCAGGAGGAGAAAACTCTTAAACGATCCCAAGTTCATAAAGGGTTCGCCTGCAGTACCAACAACTCGAATTATATTTTGGAATGCAAGGTGATTTAATAATCTAGAGGATATCTATCAACAGACTACTACATATAACATCTTATGTGTGAGTTGGACATGGCTTACTTCTTTACCTCAAATTACGTATCCTCAACGTAACATCGACTGTCAAGTTGTCTACAATACGGCTACCAGGGTATTCTCAAAAGGAAGAGCAAAGGGGGGTCTACTCATCATCAACAGCGCAAACAAATATGAAATGGAAACGATATGTACGGCAGAGGATTATATTTTTATTAAACTCGAAGGTAATAGTTTTATTATATTTATTGGATTAATATACTCCAGTCCTAATTCCAATTTTGAAAATTTTCTGATCAACATAAACGAAATAATCTTTGACCTGTTATTGAAATATCCGGAATACTCGATAATTGTGGGAGGGGATTTCAACGGTAAATTTGAAGAAATGAATCAATTAGAAAAGGAAAATCTCAGTAACAATTTAAATTTGTACGACATAAGAACAAGCCTAGCTATAGCTTTGAAATTATTAGATCACTCGACTTTGAATTATGCGAACAATTCGAGCACTCCTTTTTTCAACTGGAATAATGACTTTGCTGATAAATTTAAAGAAATCATTCAGTACCCACCAAATATTAACTCTGCAATGTTGTTGATGGATGACCTTTCAAAAAATTTAATTATTACTATTGAAGAGAGAGCGACAGAACTTAACATGACCGTGAAACCGTTTAAAAAACTAAGTTGTTTGAAGCCATGGTTTGATACACAATGCAGAAAAAGCAAAAGAAACCTCAAACAAGTGCTTAAGAAATGGAGGAACGAAAGTTCAATCTAGATATTGTGTCGAATTATACGAACTGTAAAAAAGTACATACAAAATTATTAGATTCCAAGAAGGAAGATTATAAAAAATTCCTTGTTAGATTCTCTCGCGAATGCAATCGAATCTGAACAATTCTGGATAATAGTGAATAGCTATAATTTCAAACCTTCGTATAAAGATGATATAGACTTAAACATATGGAAACAGTACTTGAAAGCTCTCTACTCAGTCCGGGATCCAAATTCTTACTTAATACCAATTAATAATTTTCGGAATCCTTATCTCGACTCACATATAACTCTTGTAAAACTATTTCAAGCTTGGAACAGTCAAAAAATGGTAAGGCCATTAGCTATAACTTTTTGACAAATTTGCCTGGCAATCTGATCCTTTACTGAAACTCGTCATGTAATAAAATAATTGATGAAGGAAAGATCCCAATATCGTGGTCTCAAACATTTCTTAAAGTGATATATAAGAAAGGGGATGTCACTGATTCTTCTGACTATCGCCCTATTGCCTTAGTTAACTGTGTTACAAAGATATTTATGCAGATTCTTTCCAAAAGGCTGACAGCTTGGGATAAAGACATGCAATTCCTTCCAGAGTGGCAGGCAGGTTTCAGGAGGGGGAGAGCTTGCACGGATCAGATCTTTACCCTCAACGCAATGATCCAAAATCGTCTGAGACTGAACGGAGGCAAACCTTTTGTACTCTATGTGGATTTCAAAGCAGCATTTCCCTCAGTTAATCATAATGTCTCATGGAACAAAATATTCTCGAAAGTTTGCGGGTCAAAATTTATTAGATTGGTAATAGATTTTTACTCTAAAGCTAATATTGCGATCAAGGGAAATAAGGGCGCTAACGAGGTCTATAAATATCCAAGGCTATAAGGCAGTATATCGTATGAAATTTCAATTTCAAATTAAATTAAATTACGTCTATAAATGATCAAAAGTGAAAAAAACTAAACAACTTACTGATAGGTGACGATGCTACCTATCAATAATTCAAGTAGTGAATGATTTGAACTCTACTACTATTCAAACAAACTAGAGTGCTACCTGATCTCAATAATTGAATCATTACTTGAGTGTTTACCTAATCTCATAGAAATATAATATAAATATAATACAGTTATTGCGTTTGCAATCACTTTTTAATTCTTACAGTTCAAATTGTATCGGCTACTATTAGTAATATTATTTAGTAAGGCAGAAATCACAATGAATTCGAGAAGGATACAATATGATGGAGTTGAGAAGAACTTAGGGCGATTTTAATTGAATCTCAGTGCATTGAACAAAATGAAACAATTGTTTGAAAAAGCGAATTGAAGAAACTTTGAAATTTCGTAACAGTAACAATAACGATAACCACTATATGTCAAAAAATATGAAGACCATCATTCTTGTACAGATTATAATAGAAATCTTAGCAAAAACAAATTTTAAAAATATGGAAGCAAATTCACATATATTTTCAAATTTTTTGTTATCTATTTTCCGGGGCTAACAGTCGTTCAAAGTTGATTATTCTAGAATGATAGTGAGAAAATGGTACATTTCAAGTTTTCCTTCATAAGAAAATGATTGCTGAATCTACTGAATATTTGAACACTCCGTATCAGTATAGGCCAAACCTTTATCTGCAACATGTGCTTTGTCCCATATTTTTAGATTTTCTTTCTGCTGAGACTTTTACTACGATTTGCACAAAAAATGAGGTCTCTATATTTTTTTGACAGGTAGTAGTTCTTTTTTCAAAAGTAACTTATCCATCACTGCGGTTAACACGCTCTACGATATAATTCAAATCGATTCGGCGTAAAGAGCCTACTGGATCTTCAATGATTTCATCTTTGGTCAATGGTGTAATCGTACCGCTATTCATGTTTATTTTTGCCCGTGCTTTACCACGAGAGCGAGAACTACGAGTATATATTCCAGCGAAAACACTACTACTCTCCAATATTGCAAAAACGTCACCACTCATTGATGATAATACAATTTGTTCTTCTTTTGGCATAGGCACATAGACATTCCGTGCTGCAAGTAATCGAATTCGTTTATTTTCCGGAAAAGTGTATCTTCGAAGTTCGAATTGTTGATGCGGATTTTTAGCGGAAGTAACCCGAAGAGATTGAAGTTGGTCAAGTTCATATTCGTGCCCGTCTAAAGAGATAATACTGGTAGGTAAGGTCATGCGCCCAGAAGACGGGGACCTGGACCTGGCACGAAAAGGATGATCGACACAAAAATGTCGTCTCTCTGAAGATGAAGATGAAGAAGAAGAAGATGCTCCGCCTCGAGGAATACCAAAAATAGGGTCGCCATTAGGTAAACACTCAAAGGGCGAACTTATATCTGTAGGAAAAAAACAGAGGATTACATTTTTTAAGGTGGGGACATCTATGCAAGCATGGGTTACTTTAGTTCTTGGAAATATGCAGAAACATGTATTCTTCATACTATAATATCATACGTATAGAAATAAGTTTTTTCGCAAGAATAATTCAGCGTTGTTGTCATTAACTTCCTATTGATTTATTATAAAATAAGAATGGTCATAGAATGAATTATTTTATAATATATATGTGAGCTTCCACGATTGACAAAACCAGAAATACTGGTCCAAAATAGCTGATTACAGAACTCGTCCTTTCTTTTTGGCCTTAAAAAATTATGCCGAAGCTAAATCCAAACTGTGTAGACTTTCGAAAGTTATCGGCCTTATACGATTATACAGAGTACAGACTGCAGTTTGTGGCTAGCGTCGAGTGCAAGAACTTTCAGGTTGAAAATAATTATTGAGGCTCGTCGTGCATTTTTATCAGGACGAGATTAAAAAAAATAGTTCATCAGGGTTTTAGAAATACGTGACAGAATAACTGCAATATATCAATTATAACACATATTAAAGTGAATGAAGAAGAATTCAAGAAAATTCTAGATAATTCGATGAAATTTATACGAAATCAAGATAAATTGAAAATCATTCAAGTGAACAGAATAACAATCTTCAAATTCAAAAAATTCCATCAAAATTAGATAAAAGACAGTGAATAGAGTTGGTAATTAGGAATCTGATAAAATCTATGAAA
Organism: Andricus grossulariae; assembly: GCA_011634705.1. Taxonomy (NCBI): domain Eukaryota; kingdom Metazoa; phylum Arthropoda; class Insecta; order Hymenoptera; family Cynipidae; genus Andricus; species Andricus grossulariae. The sequence continues at coordinate 74,566,766 of JAABKJ010075445.1, read as the reverse complement.
ATGAAGAGTAAATTGAAAAGTTTTCAATGTGAATTAAATAATCAAGACCATGGAAAATATCAATTGAGATCAGTGTATTTCAAGGGAATTAAAATAAATCAACGATATTGAAAAATTCTTGGGGTTTCCATTATTATGGAATAGAAAAAGTGGCAGAAGCAATACAGTATTTTGAAAAAAGTAACTATATTGACTTTATCTCAAAAAGTGACTAATAAGTTATTTGAAAAAAAAAGTGACCAAAATTAACTTAGGTGACTCTCTTTTCAGGGATCGCGAAACCTTGTAACTGTTGTGAGATCTCAAGGGTTTTATCGTACTATTGATCTGGAATAGGTGAACCAGAATGGATGCATCGCAAAGTGTAGCAGCTCTGGAGAACTGACACACTCTAGTCTCTGAAACCTAAACAAAGGAACTATCCTCCCAGAGGGCAATAGCAAAGCCTTCTGAAATATCGAGGGCGCAAGTTCAAATGCTAGCAAGCTACGAATAACAATTTCAAATTCAAATCACTATAAATTGATTAGAAAAATATTCGAACATTATTATAAAATTCAGTGAAAAGCATTAAATTAACCCCTGGAACCTGTTGAAAAGTCCTGAAAATGCCATGATTTTTATAGGAGGAAAAAAAAAGCTTTGAAACTTCCTTCAAATCATTAAAATCAATGAAGAGTTCCCTCGAATTCGAAAAAAAATAACAGTTTCAAATTCAAATCACTATAAATTGATTAGAAAAATATTCCAAAATTATTATCAAATTCAGTGAAATCCATTAAATTAAGCGCTGGAACCTGTTAAAACTTCCTGAAAATGCCATAATTTTTATAGGAGGAAAAAAAAGCGTTAAAACTTCCTTCAAACCATTATAATCAATCGAGAATTCCCTGGAAATAAAAAAGAATGAAAATTTCAAATTCAAATCAATATAAATTGATTAGAAAAATATTCGAACATTACCAAGAATTCAGTGAAAACCACTAGATTAATCCCTGGAACCTGTCATAAAGTCCTAAAAATGCCATAATTTTTATGAATGGAAAAGAAAAGCTTTGAAACTTCCTTCAAAACATAAAAATCAATCCAGAATTCTCTGGAAATCAAAAAGAATAACTATTTCAAAAATTCAAATCACTATAAATTCATTAGAAAAATATTCGAACATCGTTATGAAATTCAGTGAAAACAATTGCAATTATCCGTCAAGCCTGTTAAAGAGTCCTAAACATGCCATGATTTTTATATGAGGAAAAAAAAGCTTTGAAACTTCCTTCAAACCATTGAAATCAATTGAGAACTCCCTTGAATTCAAAAAGAATAACAGTTTCATAAATTCAAATCACCATAAATTTATTAGAAAAATATTCGAACATTATTAATAAATTCTGTGAAAACGATTAAATTAATCCCTGGAACCTATTAAAAATTCCTAAAAATGCCATGATTTTTATAGGAGGAAAAAGAAGCTTTGAAACTGTCTCCAAACCATTAAGATCAATCGAGAATTCCCTCGAATTCAATAAGAATAACAATATCAAATTCGAATCACTATAAATTGATTCGGAAGATATTCGAACGTTATTATAAAATTCAGTGAAAACCATTAAATTAATCCCTGGAAACTGCTAAAAAGTGCTGAAAATGCCATGGTTTTTATTGGGGGAAAAAAAAAAGCTCTAAAACTTCCTTCAAGCTATTAAAATAAATCGCAAATTCCCTCGCATTCAAAAATAATAACAATTTCACATTCAAATCACTGTAAATTGATTAGAAAAATATTCGAATATTATTATAAAATTCAGTGAAAACCATTACATTTATCGCTGAAACCTGTCAAAAATTCCTGAAAATGCCATGGTTTTTATAGGAGGAAAAAAAAGCTTTAAAACTTTCTTCAAACGATTGAGATTAATCGAGAATTCCCTCGAATTCAATAAGAATAAAAATTTCAATTTCAAGTCACTATAATTTGATTAGAAAGATATTCGAGCATTATTATAAAGTTCAGTGAAAACCATTAAATTAATCCCTGGAACCTGTTGAAAAGTCCTCAAAATGCCATGATTTTTATAGGAGGAAAAGAAAAGCTTTGAAACTTCCTTCAAATCATTAAAATCAATCGAGAATTCCCTCGAATTCAAAAAAATATTCGAATATTATTATAAAATTCAGTGAAAACCACTAGATTAATCCCTGGAACCTGTCATAAAGTCCTAAAAAGGCCATAGTTTTTATTAAAGGAAAAGAAAAGCTTTGAAATTTCCTTCAAACCATTAAAATTAATCAAGAATTCCCTCTAATTCAAAAAGAATAACAATTTCAAATTCAAATCACTATGAATTGATTAGAAAAATATTCGTTCCTTATTATGAAATTCAGTGAAAACCATTAAATTAATCCCCGGAACCTGCTAAAAAGTGCTGCAAATGCCATGATTTTTATAGCAGGAAAAAAAAAAGCTTTGAAACTTCCTTCAAGCTATTAAAGTAAATCGCGGGTTCCCTCGAATTCAAAAATAATAACAATTTCAAATTCACATCACTGTATATTGATTAGAAAAATATTCGAATATTATAGGAAAATTCAGTGAAAACCATTACATTTATCTCTGGAGCCTGTCTAAAATTCCTGAAAATGCCATGATTTTTATAGGAGGAAAAAGAAGCTTCGAAACTTCCCTCAAACCAGTAAAATCAATCGAGAATTCAATCGAATTCAAAAAGAATAACAGTTTCAAATTCAAATCACTCTAAATTGATTCGAAAAATATTGGAACATTTCAGTGAAAACCATTAAATTAATCCCTGGAACCTCTTAAGAAGTCCTAAAAATGTCATGATTTTTATGGGAGGAAAAAAAGCTTTGAAACTTCCTTCAAGCCACTGAAATCAATAGAGAATTCCCTAGAATTCAAAAAGCATGAAAATTTCAAATTGAAATCACCATAAATTGATTAGATAAATATTCGAACATTATTATAAAATTCAGTGAAAACCATTAAATTTATCCCTGGAATCTGTCAAAAAGTCCTAGAAATGCCATGATTTTTATAGGAGGAAAAAAAAGCTTTGAAACTTCCTTCAAGCCATTGAAATCAATAGAGAATTCCCTAGAATTCAAAAAGAATAAAAATTTCAAATTCAAATCACCATAAATTGATTAGATAAATATTCGAACATTATTATAAAATTCAGTGAAAACCATTAAATTTATCCCTGGACACAAAATAAATGACCCAGCTTGCTCAAAATTTAACAGTAGTCTATTCATAGATGGCGTTGACGGGATCAGTGGTGATATTAAAGTTACTGCTCAAAAAATTCAAAAAGTCACTGACTTATCAAACAGCTCTCGTAATGTAGATTTATCAGTCGACCACGAAGATGAGATTATTAGCAGAACCGACTTATGTCGACAACCACAAATCCACGTCAGAATTGCATCTTCTATTTGCATAAGAAAGGAATCAAATAACCTTTGTCTATATAGAATTTCTAATTATTTTTAATCAACCAGCACATTTGCGACATTCGATATTCTTTATATTTCCGAAGAAAAAGCTAAGAAATAATCAGTTTGATGAGGGTGAATCCCGATACGAAATTAAGCGAAAAGATCAACGTGTTTGAACTTGAAATTGAATTCTCAGAATTTCTATTTTCTAACAGGTTTTGCAGATGTATCCAGCAATTAAATATCAGATTGGTGGACACAGAGGTCCAAGCTGCCAATAGGGTAAGTTACGAAAAGTTAACGTCATAACTAACTTTACCGCAGCTCGCGCCAAAATTTGCGATTTATTCTTATAATTATTGTTAGTGGCGTCATATTTTTTCAATTCGCGAGATAATTTTTTTATGATTAGTCTCGCGAGATGTGACAAAAATTTTTGATAGTAGTGTTTTCCAGTGTCCGATTGGAAATTTGTTGGATCGTAATCGATTTCAATATCGCAAGCCGTGTCAGCAAACCGGAGGTGGCGGTTATTTTTTATCTTTTTAAAAACGGGTTAAATTGTCTCGTCATCAAGAAATTTTCTTTTTATCTGAATTAATCGATTTTATTCTTCAGTAATCTCTCGAGTATTTATTCTATGCGGTTGATTCAATGTTTATGGTAGATCTGCGTCTCGCAGTCAGTGTAAACACGTTCGGACACGCCGCACCAGGAACACAAGAATGCACAAGAAATCGACGATATGTGGTCATGTGAATATCACAGATGTCACTCGAGAAAATTGAAAAATGATTCAAACTTCTAAATCTCTTGGCACTCAAATGTTGTATAATTATTTATTCAAATAATTAGGTTTCGGCCTTTGAGAAAAATTAAAATAATTTATGAATTATCGACTTAAAAAATTGTAGGTTACCTTTTCATGTAGTCTCCTGTTTGTTTCTAAAAAATTTCTAATAATCGTGATGAATTCTATTTTTAAGGGTTTTTTTTTTCGTTCAGAGATTTTATCTTTTTCGTATTAGGAAGTACGTGAGTTATCGGATTTTCTGATATGAAGAATCAGGAACATGGTATTCACCTAAATTATTTACGAAGATGTTTGTACATTTCAAAGGTAAACATACATTTTTAACATTCATTTTTAGTCATATTTTATATTTTCTTTTCATTTGATGATTTATCTAATTTTGTTCTATTTCTTTTCGATTCAGTGCCATTACAATTTTTTACTCAAATCATTTAGACAGAAATTGTTTTATTTATATTTTTAATAAGAACGATGTCGATAAGAAATTCAATTTTTATTTCTAGATTTTGGAAACTGTTTTTTTATTTTTCGATTCTGATGTAAGCCGTTATCTATTTTCATGGTGTCTAATCTAACTTTTTTCAGATTTTTCGGAATGTTATTAAGTAATCGGGATTTTTCTCTATATGCAATTTAAAAGTAGTTTCATATATTTTATTACTCTAATTCTGACTTGGAACAAGGAAGTTTCGAAAAGAATTTTAAGACTAAATTTCGACATGGAATTTCAGTAAAGAATTTTCGTGATGGGGAATTTTATTAGAGAAATATAATTTTGACAATTGGGATAGGGAATTTCGTAAAGAATTATAATTTTGACTTTGGGACATGCAATTCTCGCAAAGAATTAGAATTTTTACTTTGGGACAGGGAATTTTCTAAAAGAATTTAGGGCTATTGCATGACGCCTGGCGCAAATTTTCAAAAACAGCCTTATCACAAAAAACTACCCTAAAAATAAATATACAATAATCGTACAAGTGAGTACATCAGAATTGAGGGCTCATTTTAGGCTCTCCGACGCCCTCAAAATTAATTTTCCAAAACCATCCCTTTACATTGAAAAAGTACCTCTTACCCAAAAGCGCGAACGACCCTGTAATGAAATGCGATATTAAACTGAGAATAAAGTATATCAGCAGTGTTTGATTTTCTCGGACCATGTCCAAACATTGTATGCCCTATGCCGAAATTAAGTGCTCATTTAGGGCTCATTTAATACCCAGAAGCCAAATTTTTGTTCTGACTTTTTTTTAAATGCATGGTACTGCCAGCTTCACGTAAAGCTAGCAGTATCATGATAGGAATATTTGTTACATCAAATTTTTTCTTTCACAGGAATTGAGGGCTCATTTAGGGCTCTTGCATCACTGTAAACACAACCCTAGTAGCAACGTCTGGCTTGTATGACAGAGACCAGAGTTTGACTCAGCATCTGCTCCCTCTAGTCTACCAGACTGGCGGAAGAAATGATCAGACCAGACGAAAAACAGAATCTGGTGAATAAAGGAGCCAGATTCTGGTATTTAGTTAAAACTTTAGTATTTGATGTAGGAATTAATTAATGAAATTAAAAATCTATCAATCGGAAATCCGAACGATTCATAAGTATCCCCAAACATGCAAGCATGCAATAAACTTATACGACAAGGGGTTATGTTTGTAATATTTCAGTGCGTCTCGCTTCTAATTGTGAATCTTTTTCATGCTTATTTTGCGTAAAATTATTCATGATAAAATAGATTTCTTTTCGATCTTAATATAAAAATATGAACATTGCGAAATTTAATTCCTTCAGTAAACCTTTTCTTGAAAAATCTGAATTGATTATTTCAGATAAAAATCGTGGAAATAATGCAATAGAAAATAAAAAATATTTTCATAACAAAAAAATGATACTGGCAAACATTCCCATCTAATTGTATAATTTTAAAGGAATCTGTATTATCATTAAAGAATAACAGACAATTTTCAACGTAATTTTGAGACTAGATGAAGTTATGAATTAAAAATAATTTTTAAATAATTTTTTTATTTGAAACAAATATCTTCTTCTTTTCACTCCGCTGGGATGCAAACCACCATCAGAAGTTGTGTGATTCGAATCCCAGCGAAGTGAAAAGGAGAATATCCTTTTTCCAGAAAAAAAATGTATTAAAAATTATTTTTTATTCATAACTCCATCTAGTCTGAAAAGGACGTTAAAATTTTTCTGTTATTCTCTAATGATAATACAGATTCCTTTAAAAATTTGATTTGCAAGAACTAGCATAATAATGTGTATATTTTCATAAATAAAGTTTCTTCTCTCGATCTCTCTAGTAGCTTAATGGGAAAAGCACCTGACCTTAAATCAGAAGTTCTGTGGTTCGAATCCCAGCGGAGTGAAAAGGAGATCTTTTTTCAGAAAAAAAATTAATTAAAAATGGTTTTGTATAGTTTTAGTCGTTGTATGTGTGTGTTCAGGCGTTTTATGTGTGTAACAATGATATTCCGAGCAAATTAATTCTTTTCTCTTGCTCTTTCTATTTAAATTTGCACATAATATCATTAGAAAAGTTATAATTATTATGTCTTTTTGAAGCGTACTAATAGTCTTGCGCTCGCCATGGCGCGCCCCTATCAATTTTTCTTTATAAAAAAGAATTAAGAAAAAAAGCTTAATTTTTCTATGTTATTTATATTTAATAAATGTTACAAAACATTTATATAAAATAATTAGAAGGCACCGCATGATGTCTGTAGCCTCCAATAAGGAGCTCCTTCTCATTTTTTTCTTTGTTAAAGGGGTAATAGATTTCTCAAAATTTCTTTGTAGGTAAATTCGGCCATCGTTATCATCTGGAAAAAATGAGGAATATAATTATAATTCAATTTATGATAACTGGCTCTCAAATCTGTTAAACACTTAACTTATATGTAATAAGTTGTGCAAAATGGAAAAAAAAAATTAATGAAACCTAAAATAACGGCAGTAATTACCAATCATTCAGTTTTTAAGAAATATGATAACAAATTTTTAAGTTTTCTATTTGCTTGGCAATTATTGCCTTTACTATATAGCAATCCATTCGCCTCCTAATATTTTATTATGCATTGAGAGATGTAGTGAACTTTTTTCCTCAAAAATTAATTTTCTAATTTTTATCATAACTGATGCAAGTTATTACGGAAAAGTAAAATTTACTTTGGTATAACTTTTTTATATGTACGTGAACATTTTTATGTGAACATTTTTATCGTATCTGTTGTCGTTTACGTAAAAACGAGTACATTATTTTCTAATAAGAAGAAAATTATCCTGTCGATAGAACTTTCCAGGCCTTTATAAACGTTACAGTCTCTTTCTTATTAAAAGCTGGATTAAACAAAAAAATTTCAAAAAATAGCATTTTTTTCCTTCTGCGAAAGTCTGTTTTTAATTTTTCTAGAATCATTTTTTTTAACGTATGGCATATTTTACTCAAAAGACATTACTCCCTGATATATTCTGCGACTGTACTTGTAGAGTATGTCTAATTTTACATGAATTCTTTCTATAGGCAAAAAATGTATGTAAAATATTTTTCATGGAATGATTGAAAGTATGATGTATAAATTTTATTTTTAAATCCGCATATATTATATAAGTAATAATACAAACACGTTGCAAAAAGTATTTGGTTTACATCGTCGGACTTACGTTGCTTTTGATATATATTTTTATGAAGCATTGTTTTCATCTAATAGTTTAATTTTTGGGTTAAAAATTAATCTTTTTGGTTTTAAATTCAACCATTTATGCAAAAAAATTCGAAGCGAAAAAATATAATCTGAAAATTAATCAAATCAAATTTGAACTAACATCACATCCATTGTTTAAAGTACTTATGTGGAAATTTATGTAATTTGATAAAAATTCATCTTTTTTCGTATAAAATCAATCTGTTTAGTTGAAAATTCAAATATTGGGATTAAAATTGATGTACATATTTTATTCGAAATTCTTCTTCTCTGATAGAAAATTAATCTTCTTGTTTGAAAATTCATCTTTTCCATTGAAAATCTAAATAATTAGTTGAACATTCAACAGTTTTGTTAAAGGTTGAGTTTTTGGCTTGAAAATTCAATGATTTTTATGCCTTTTTTTATTGTTTGAAAAATATATCTTGGTTGATAAATTCGTGTTTTTGATTTTAAAATATTGTCTTTCGTGTATTTTTCCGAAATAGTAGCAAAACAGCGTCATCGCTTGAAAAAAGTGTCAAATAATGTCAATAGTGTGATGAGCCCGAGGCCTGAATTTGTAATTTATTATTCTAAGGGCTGCCACAGCCTTATTTATTTGAAAAAGTGACCTACCCGAGTAAAAATGCTTTGACTTGAGTTCGACTTGGCGCTGTCTTGAGTTCGTCTCCAAGACATCGATGTCTGGCTAAACTTTCAAGCAAAAATAGATAAGATTTTCTTATTGCTTTCTTCAACTAAGTTCGCATTTAAGTGGAAAAAGAGGGGAATAGGGGAAATATTGTGGAGCCTGCGATAAACAAATCGGGAATTTGATCATTTATAGACCAAAAAATAACACTTTAAATATCATGTGATATTAAACTCTAAGTTTAGTATATATAATATGTATATGTATATATGTAATTTAATATACATAATTTAAATATATTCCGAAATATTGTCTCATATTCCTAAATATTCCCTCAGATTCCTACATATTCCTTCATATTCCTTCATATTCCTACGTATTCTCTCATATTCCTATATATTCCCATGATCTTCATATTCTTTGCATTCCCAAATATTCCGATATGTTCTCTATATACCCGGATATTCTTTAGGGAATATATTCCTGGTAGACGAAAAATCAGAGTGGTCGACCCCTCGATAAAAATTAAAAAAAAAGCTATTTATAGATTAGATTCTCCTCAAAAATAAGTATAGGAAATATTGATTTATTACCTCCTTAATGTTGAAATGTAATATATTCTTCATGTAAGTCGGTAACTGGTTCACAACCGTGAAATAACCAAAGACACTACAGGCATGGGTGATTATAATTGCCCAGACTGGGGCTGATGTTAAAATCGAGATCCATGGCACCGCAAAATGCTGTAAAATAAAGAAATAAAATTTTTTTATGTTCATATGCAAGTAAATCGAAGCTGCTTTTGTAAGAGGAATTCTGAGACTCTTACAAGAAGGTTTCTGAGCTTCCAATACTAGAGGAATTCTCAGAAAATTTTACAGGAGAAGCTCTGAGCCTCTATTCTATGATACAAGAGGAATCCCAAACCACTTTTACAAGATGAGTTCTAAACCTCTAATACCAGAGGAATTCTGAGTAATTTTTGCAAGAGGTCTCAGACATTTTTGCATAACGAAGACAAATCAAAACTGCCTGTGGATAAGGTTTTCGTTCAGAATCGGCTGGAAGAAGGGTCTTCGTTCCGAATTGTGCGGCAGAAGGAAGACGTGCTTCTTTGGAACTGTTGTTCATTCGGTGAAGTCGTTGATTCTTGAAATTGTATAGTGGTACCACTGACGCAGGGGATCAAACTTTTTCAAAAATTAGGTTTCCGTTACATATTTAACTTTAGAATTCATACTGTTTGCATAATGACATAAAAATAAAAGAATAGTTTGATTTAGAAAGTTACATAACTAACGAAAAATAAATTTCTGGAAAAGTTCGTATCCCTGCGTTAGGGGTACCACTACAAAATTTCAAGAATAAATCACTTTATCGAACCAACACCTTCTTCCAGCCAGTTCCGAAGGAGTACCTTCTTCCTGCAGCCAATTCGAAAAAACAACTTATTCCACCCATACGTCGATTAATATTGAAAGCAAAAAATTATTCAACTCATTAAAATGAAATAGTTATAAGCAGAAAGAATAAAAATTCAATAACAAGTTGATTTAGAAAAAGGGATATAAAAATAGTAAGATAGATACCCTTTTAGTTGAAGTATTTCCAATAGCTTCTTCAATGTATCGCCTCTCACTGTCAGAGATTCGAGGATGCTGTGCAGGCGAGTCGAACACGAGCAAAAACCATGAAACGCTCCACACGAATCCTATTCCTCCCGTAACATAGAAAACTGATTGCCATCCCAAAGAGGCAATGAGATAACCACAAATTGGCATCGTGATGGCAGCACCCAGCGAAGAAGCTAAGAGAAAAGGTGTGTCTTGTAATAATGTAATAATAGCAGCCTTGAGAGCTAGGGAACTTTACTGCAGAAACCTGAACAATTTTCCATTTGTAAACTGATGGGTTGAGGATACTTGTAACGGTCTCTTACAGTCTTTCTTTATACCCTTCCCTGGACTCCCTATTACAATCCTCAGATAATTAAGAGTTGCATTCCATATTTCTTCAACTTAAATCAGGACCTGTTCTAAGCCGTAATTATGCACAGATCGTGAAATTTAAAATATGCAATTCTTTACTAAAATCACAGGGTGCACAGTCTTCCCCTTTTTTTCTTAGTTTTCCCTTTTTTCTTGAAATTCCCCTTTTTCTCCCTATTCTCAAAAAACTTCCCCTTTTCTCTTGAACTATTTTGTTTAAAGTCGTTCTTTTTTTGGTTGAAAGTTAATTTTTCTAACTACTTGGTTAAAAATTTAACTATTTTGTTGAAAATTCAACTACTTCGTTATGAATTAAGCTATTTAGTTAAAAATCTAATTATTTTGTTAAAAATTCTACTATTTTTTAAAAGTTCATTTTTTTTAAACTTCAACTACTTGATTAAAAATTTAACTATTTTGTTGAAAATTTAACTATTTGGTTGAAAATTCAATTATTTTGTTGAAAATTCAACTACATATTTTGTCAAGATTTAAAACTATTTGGGTGAAAATTCAACTACTTAATTAAAAATTTAACTATTTTGTTGAAAATGTAACTATTTGGTTAAAAATTGAACTATTTTGTTGAAAATTTAACTATTTGGTTAAAGCTTGAAGTATATTGTTGGAAATTGAACTAATTGGTTAAAAATTTAACTATTTTGTTGAAAATTTAACTATTTGGTTAAAAATTTACCTTTTCTAGTGGAAAATTTAACTATTTGGTTGAAAATTCATCTGTTTTGTTGAAAATTCGTCTCTGGTTGAAAATTCACCTTTTTGGTTAAAGATCCATCTTTTCAATAGTAGTAATGTGTGGATGGGTATATAGGTATAGGGTAGATAGGTATATAGGTGTAAGGTATAATCTTGTTGTAATGTCAGTCTCACCAAAACTTCTGTTACTGGGAGGGGGGGGGGAAGGAAAATTCTTTTTAATTCAAAATTCTCCTATTATGTATATTTTTTGTTCAGAATTCATCTCTTCTGGTTAAAAAAATCGTTTTTGAGTTGAAGATTCAACTATTAAATTTTATATTTATTTTTAAACTAGTATAATTCTACTTTGTGAACACACAGTGCAACTAATCTACGTTTCTTATTTCTATTTTTACGATGGTTATTTTTACATAACTGATGAGGTCCGACGTAGACGGACGAAACATGGATTAACATCACAATAAATTGTTACGGCTAGTTCAGAGAGGTGAACTACATGTTTTATTAAAAATTCATTTTATTGATTCAAGTCTTAAACTTTAGATTGAACTATTTTGGTTTTAAATTCATTTTTTTGTTTCAACTGAAAATTTTACTACATATTTCATTTTTGGTTAAAAATTGAGAATTTTTAGATTAAAATTCAACTATTAAATTTTTCATTGAGAATTCATCTTTTTTGGTTGAAAATTCAACTATTTAGTTGTAAATTTATGTATTTTGGTATAGAATCGTCTTTTTTGGTAAACAATTAATCTTCTTGATTAAAAATTCAACTGCTTGGTTGAAAGTTGAACTAATTTTTTACAAATTTGTTTTATTTGTTGAAGATCTATCTCTTTGGTAGAAAATTTAACTACATATTTAATTTAAATTTAATTATTCAATTTTTTGTTTAACCTTTATAGTTTTTAGTTTCAAAGTTAACATTTTTGTTGAAAATTCAACTATTTTCTGCAAAATCCGTCCTAATGTCTTAAAAGTTCAACCATTTGGTTGAAAATTCATATTTTTAGATTGAAAATTCATATTTTTAGATTGAAAATTCAAGGATTTAGTTATAATGTCATGTTTTTGTTTCTTGAAAATTTCACTCTTTTATTGAGAATTCGTATTTTGGATAGAAAATACGTCCTTTTGGATTAAAAATTGATCTTTTTTTATAGAAAAGTTCTTGGATGAAAATGCATACATGTAGTTTGAAAATTTGTCCCTTTCACTTGAAAGTTTAACTATTTGGTTGTAAATGCAACTGTTGGTTGATAATAAAATTTTGGTTGCTAAAAATTCCAGTATTGGTTGAAAATTCGTATTTTTGATAGAAAATTCGTCCCTTTGGATCATATTTCTCTGTTGAAAATTCAAAAGTCTTCTAAAAATTCTTTCTTTTTGCTGGAACATTCAACTATTTGTTTGGAAAACTTGAGCGTTTCATTTTGAATTCAACGTGGTACCTATACAGGTATGCATATATACATGTATATTAATTTTATCTAAAAGACTTTATTTAAGCTTTGTGTTGTGATCTGTGACGAAGAAGGGGAGGGGTGGCAAAAGTTTTAAAAATAGAGTGACGTAGTTTTTGAACGGCCCCATATCAGTAAATATCTTCTTGTACAGGCTACCTAATTTTCAGATTTGTTTCAATTGGAGAAACTTATTTCTGCTTGTCCTCTTTTTAAGTAAACTCGTCTCGCACTGACATTGTTCTTGGTATTGTTTAACACTGTGAAATTCACACCGTGAGGAGCAAGACTTTATCAGCAGGAAGAGGGTTTTTTTTCGGCCACATCATAATTCCCATTATTATTCTCCCTGAAAGAGGCATGATGACGGGAGTGGTGGGGAACCGTCTCCGCGATGGTGGCCGTTCGCAGGGCCAGTGACCGCCCCCGGCAAGGTTCTCGTCTTCGTCTTTTTCCACATATTTCTACAACCTCCGTTCTGTGAAGACTTTAAGTGCGTGTCCTCTACGAGTCTACGGCCACGTGTGCTTAGGTGCGCACGTTCGTGCGTAAAAAGCGTTTGCTTTTCTAGGTACGTAGGACCGGTCACGCTACGCTCGAGTAATACTAAAGAACGTGACTGGCACAGACAGATAGAGTAAAGACTATAGAGGTCATTTAGCTTTGATAGAACGAGTCTTCTGTTTTCAAAATTGTATATTATTTATTGCTGTTGTAAAGCCGTCGCTGTATTAGAAGACTAGGAGAATTAGAAGACATCAAATTAGCACAAGTGCTAACTAAGATATTTGAAAAGGAGATACCGTAATTTAGAAGAATTCCCGCAACTTGACCGGAGTTTAACACTAATTAGACAAAGAGCATTCAGCGCTAATAAGAGAGGTTAATAAAAGTAGCACTCTCTAGTTTTAGCACCGTGGGGCCGTTGAGCTTTAAACGTAACGAGGTTTTCTACTTTACTTGGACCGATTAAGCCGCATTGATGTATAGTGTGCACTTCCAACGGAACAAGAGCAGTACTGCCACTGTTGGCGAGCTACCAAGAAATTTACTGCAAAGCGGATTTTTAGTCGGCCCGTATCGAGCGATTTATATATTAGCGAAGATTCAGTTATTGCGATAGCTTTTTGATCGAATTATTCAGATTTTTGTTAGTGTGACTAACTGAGCTTTCAATGTCACTTAATATCATGATGAAATATTGTGAGATTGAACGAGTTCGTTCTGAAATTCTTTAAAATGGCTTTAATTTCACTATCTATAATTAAAAACCAAAGGTTAACAACCACCGCAGGGTCCCACTGGGAGCAACTGTCATCTAAAAAATGACATCAGCTCCCAGTAGGACCTAAAGACAATATGGAAGAATGTAAAACATGCATCTATTCATCCTATTGTGATTTCGGCTACAGGCAATGTGCACGCACGATGCACTGAACATCTTGAACATTTAGGAGTCAGTAGGGTACTGGCAGCAGCTCAAAGGGCGGTTTTATTAAACACCTGTCGCATTGTAAGAAACTTTCTGGACCATCAGGAAGCAAGCCACTAACAACCTATAGAGTGATAAATGGTAGCTCTAAGAAAGCATCCAGAGGCGACTTTCGTCACCTCCAACACTCAAGGCGGCTGTGTAAGCATAGCAGCGGTGAAAGACCACCTGCAAACTACACCATGCTCCTAATTTTGTATCCAAAACATCATCGCAAATGATTTCATACATCGTAATTATTTAACTATCTATATTCTAATCGCATCAGTCACTTGACTTAGTCCGTGGCTATGATGGAAAACCGGGTTCATCCTTACCCGAGATCAAGTTTGAAAAAAAAAAAATAATAATAGATCTTTATTATTTTCCACGAAATATGTACATTAGCTTCCAGAAAGATACGAGTGGACATAAAAGGCCGAGGTTCAGCTGAGCTGCTTTACTGCTGCCGGAAGCTTGACTTTCAGCTAGCAGCACCACATTTTTTTTCAAAATTCAAGGAAATAACTTTCTTATTTGGAAATTACTTAGCACTAAATTAACACTAAATTATTAAGAAAAAAGTAAATCAATTTACGCTCTCGTTCTTGTGATATACGTTTGGTGCTGGCAGCTTGACTTCCAGCTAGCAGTACTACATATTTGAAAAGATAAAAACTGTGAAGCACTATATTTGTTAATTGAAAATAAATTAGCACTAAATTAGAACTAAATTCATGTGAAATAAGAAAACCGATTTACGTTCTCGTTTTTGTGATATAAGTGTGGTGCTGGCAACTTGACTTTCAGCTAGCAGCAAGGCAGGTTTTTTTAATAGAAATTTAAAGCAATACATTTTTTATTTTGGCGTTAATTAGCATTAAATTAGCACTAAATCAGCACTAAATTGTAGAATGAGTATTGCTATAAAAATAAAGTGTAGTTATGTCACGATGAGGGACAAATATAGTTTATAAAATATCATTTTGTACTTAAAATCTGATATTTTAGTTGGTCGTACTACGCTTGATATAAAAACGACGTATTATCGAATTTGATCTTTATTATGTTGAAAAACCCGTTCTAAAAGTGTTTATTGACAGTCAGTAACTGGCCTCCTCGTTATCACAATCTGGGTGAAAACAAGTGAAAGAGATACTTCCGTTTTTTCCTATCTTAATAGCAGTCTGACTTAATAGCAGTATGTACGTTTAAGAGGAGAAGAACTCAACGTTCGCCTCTCGTAATTACACCTTGCGCATCGTTGCGATCCTGGGCTCAACACTTTCAGAGGTCTAGACCATAAGCAGACGGGAATTTCAGAGTTTGATTTACAACTACACGGTCCCACCATCGCATCGCAGCGTTCGTCCATCGGACGATTTTGATTACGCTGCCCTGTAATGGGAGGGGGGGGGGGGATGAACGCCAGCACGTTTATAAATTAGTATTAGACAATTGTCCCTTGAAATCGATTCTTGAGAATCGCGAAATATTTTCCCATGAGCTGTTTCGTCGCATTCGCTAGTCTTTATAGACATTCCATACACTGTTGTGATAAAAGACGCACCTGTTCCACGAAAAGCGAGAGATTATATTACTTTGTTTTAGTTTCGAAAACTTATTTCCATTTTAATAGATTAATTATAAGACCTGATTTAATTTTTCTTTAGTTACTTTCAAATACAGTAGAGATCAGAAGCTTTGTAGGGAATTTGGTATGCATTTACGGCATTTTAAACCCACGACGTAACCTTTAGATTGAAAAACGAGTCAACGGGGAGTTTTGAAGTTGGAACTTCGAAAACCCGCTTTTTGAGCAAAACGCATCCAAAGTTTATGAGTATCATAAGCGCAAGTGTCACACTTACATTCGAACATGAAATATACTTATTTTCGGTTGCTTCTGGGACATGAGTATAGTGTTAATAGATTCAGTATGGGTCCTAGTATTATCCGTTATTCAAACCCAAAAATAATCACTGTGACCCTGACATAGAAAAACGCGAATATCTCCTGAAGTAGAACCCATCAAAAGACCACGACGATTGGCCACAATATCGGGTAACTAAATAACAAAAAACTTTACAAAAAATCAGTCAAATTTGTTTAAACTTCTTGTAGACTATGCCGGGCCAATCATTATGCAAATTAGATGCTAATCTCTACTTCAAAATCAAAATGTATAAGCTGAAAAGATTAATAGGGGGAAGTGGGGTATGGTGTCGGTGCGGGGCACGGTGACTATTACAAATAACGCACGTATTTTCTGATATTCATATTAGTTTTTTACATCAAATTGTTTTCTCTGTTTAGAAAAATGGTGATTTGAGGCAATTTCTCTTTTAAAATTCGTGTCAGAAGAGTCATTATGAAAAAAAAGTTTTGGCGGAAACCGATGAAAAAGTCTTTGCCTGATATTAAGCACTTATAGCATATTTTAAAATACTTAAAGTATGAAAAAGTTAGATTTCAATAGGTAAAGTATATTATTAAACTTCTGATATCATGATTTGTTTCTATAAACGTTTCCAATGTATTAAAATTAATTAAATCTTGGGCCGTCACATATGGGGCATGACGCCGCGCCGCGGCGTGCCCATGTATTTCAACTTCAACTCGTGTTGTGACTTAGGAAACTTGTGGAAAAAAGTGAATTTGACATAACTTAATCTTTGAAATCCTATCTTTAATTTGAGCCCAAAAAAAATTTAAATCTTTAAAGATTCTCGAGATATAGCTAAAATTGTCCAAAAGTATCTGCGTCCAGTTTCAGTCAGCTTCCTGTCACAGCAAGACTGGTCGACAGGGAACTGACTGAATCTCGACGCACGTCTTTCAAGTCTTACTTAATTCAAGCCAATAAAACTTAAAAATCTGTATGGGTTGCTGAGATATGATAGTCAGCAGCTGTGATTGTCGAGAGTTTCTCAGATCTTGTACCTAACTTCAACTCGTGTTGTGACTTAGGAAACTTGTGGAAAAAAGTGAATTTGACATAACTTAATCTTTGAAATCCTATTTTTAATTTGAGCCCAAAAAAAATTAAAAATCTTTTAAAGTTCTCGAGATATTGCTAAAATTGTCCAAAAGTATCTGCGTCCAGTTTCAGTCAGCTTCCTGTCACAGCAAGACTGGTCGACAGGGAGTTGACTGAATCTCGACGCAGATACTTTTGGACAATTTTAGCTATATCTCGAGAACCTTCAGAGATTAAAAAAAAATTTTTGTCTCAAATTAAAGATAGGATTTCAAAGATTAAGTTTTGTCGAATTCAGTTTTTTCCACAAGTTTCCTAAGTCACAACACGAGTTGAAGTTAGCGTACAAAATCTGAGAAACTCTCGGCAATCACAGCTTCCGACTATCATATCTCAGAAAGCCTCGCTGTGACAGGAAGCTGACTGAAACTCGACGCAGATACTTTTGGACGTTTTGAGCAAAAATGAGCTACTTGTATTTAATTATATTTTTTTTGTTACATTTTGTAAATTTTTGTGCAAGTTTCAACAAAAAAATAGGGTTGTAGAAATGTTCTACTTTCTTATAAAATTTTGTTTCATTCTTAAAAATAGAATAGTCAAATTGTCAGTCAAAAAAAATAATTTTTAACCAAGAAAAGAAACGAGCTTTTACCAAAAAAGATGGAAACTGTTGAAATCTACCAAAAAATATGTATTTACAACAAAACAGTTAAATTTTCAACCGGAAAATTGGAATTTTCTGCCGAAATTTTAATTATCAACCAGAAAAAGAAATTAATTTTTAGTTCAAAATAGTTAAATTTTTAACCATAGAGATGAATTTCTAACTAAACTAATGAATCTACAAAAAAATGTATTTTGAAAAAAGTAGTTCTAATTTCAAACGGGTTTAAATCAACCAAAAAGAGAAAATTTTCCAACAAATAGTTGAATCCTTAACCCAAAGAAATCCATTATCAACCAAAAATGGGATAGTTCAATTTGCAGTTTAAAAAATTAATTTAAAAAAAAAGAAAACGAATTTTAAACAAAAGAGATGAATTTTCAACTAAACTAATAAATCTTCAAACTAAAAAAGGTATTTTGAACAGAGTAGTTTAACTTTCAACCGGGTTAAATTGAATCAAAAAGAGCAAATTTTCAACCAAATAGTTGAAACCTTAACCAAGATAGATTAATTTTACAACCAAAAAGTTGCATTTTCAACTACAAGAACGAATTTTTAACGAAGAACGATTTTTCTACAAAACAGTTGAATTTTCAAGCAAAAAGTTAATTTTCAATCATTCGGTTGCATTTTCTACCAAAATAGTTGAATTGTCAACCTAAAAGGACGAATTTTCAACGAAACGGGTGAATTTTCATCCAAAGATTTATAACCAAAACAGATGAATTCTCAATGAAAAATGTAATATCTAGTTGATATGTCAATCAAAACTTTAGTTGAATTTTTTGTTCTTTTTTGAATGAAAATTCTTTCTTTGTTAAAAATTCGTCATCTTAGTTTGAAAATTCATCTGTTGGTCGAAATTTATACTTTTTTGTATTTATTTGAAATTTCGCTCTTTTTGATTGAATTGAACCCGGTTGCAAGTTGAACTACTCTGTTCAAAATACTTTTTGTTGTTGTTGAAGATTCATTAGTTTAGTAGAAAATTCATATCTTTTGTTAAAAATTCGTTTTATTTTTATTGAAAATTAATGTTTTCAACTGAAAATTTAACTATTCAATTTTTTATTGAAAATTGATCTTTTTTTAGTTGAAAATTCATATATTTGGTTGAAAATTCGTCTTTTTTGTCCAAAATTAATGTTCTCAGTAGAAATATAATTTATTTTTTGTTTAAAATTCAACTGGTTAAAAATTAATCCTTTCTGATTGAGTATTCATCTGTTTTGTTGAAAATTCCTCGTTTTTGTTGAATTCAACTGGTTAGATTTAAAATTCAAACAATCTTTTTTGGTTGAAAAATCAACTACTTTGTTAAAAATAGGTTTTTGTTTTTATCTCAAATGTATGTTTTTAACTGAAAATTTAACTATTTCAATTTTTATTCAAAATTGATCATTTTTAGTTCAAAATTCAACTTTTGACTTGAAAATTCTTCTATTTTGGTTGAATATTCATTTTTTAAACTGAAGATTAAACTATTTCTTTTTTCGTTGAAAATTTATCTTTTTTAGTTGAAAATACAACTATTTGGTTGAAATTTCGTTGAAGATTCATCTTTTTGGTTGAAAATGCAACTATTTATTTATTTATTTCAATTACATTCCCTGCAACCCAATTGGGCCATTTAGAGGGTAACATGATAACAAAACATTATAAACGCCTTATAAGAAAAAAGAAAACAAAATCGTAACTGTATACACTGCGTAAATCAAATCTTTCGAATGATCTGATAAATACGTGAAATATTATAAATGTTTTCTGTTAGTGCGTTTCCCTGGAAACTAGAATTTTTAAACAAAAATCATCAAAACAAATATAAAATCTACTCTCCAAGACTTTCTCGTAGATACCGATATTTATGGGTTATTTCAATACTATGGAAATCGGGGGGAGTTGGTGTAAAGAAAGGGGTCAACCCAAATATGTTAGAATACTGTACATTTATCAAAAATACGTATTCACACGAATTTTCAAGTCGATATGTGGACGTGGGTCAATATTGGAAAACAAGAGATGACCATGACATATATACCCACAAGCCAGACAAATACACGCTTCTAAAAAGAAGTTAATATTTCAAAATTTCAAAGTATTCAAGAGCCATGTAAATTCCACTAAAGCATTTTATATTTCAGTTTATTAAAATCCTGCATTTTCTTTCCGCGGTTTCAAAAAGCAGAATATATAGTATAAAAATAGTAGTGGAAGGAATAGGAAATTAATCGTTTTGCATCCTGATATAGAGGTTAGAAAAGCCAATGTCAGTAAAGACGATATTTCATGGAAAGCGAAGTTCCCGCTAGGAGCCAAGAAGGGAAGATGAGCTCTCTCCTTGAAAAGCTCTGAGGTCCTACATCCGCAGAGGGACCTCACGAAGCTCCTTTGCTCGGTGCGCCACTTTCGACCCACTGGAGAGCTATTACATCGATGGTTTTATAGAAGCAGCCTTGTTATTCGATCCCGCGGGACCACTACTATTCGGTTCACACTGCACAAGTGTCAGTGGCACTCTCGCTAAAAAAACGCCACTAGAAGAAAGTGACTTTACGAGACTGAAAACTGGAGACTTTTTTCCATTATATTGAATAATTAATAAGTTTCCACATATTGCCCGAAGAAAAAAGTTCCAGACAAAGGATTATAATTTGTTTAGAACCTAAGGTAAATATTTTACCAGACAGGTCTTAAAACACGCCCATAAGTTACGCCTACAAGAAATTAACTTGGGAACATTATTTTAAAATGCCCTCTGTCAACGCCCGTTAGAAACACGTAAAACTACGCCCACTAGCAGCGCTTCCTCAAGAAAGCAGTTTCAGATAAAGGATTTCAATTTGTTTAGAACCGATGGTAAATATTCTACCAGACAGGTCTTTAGACACGCCCATAAGCTACGTTTCGAAGAAATAAACTTGTAAACATTATTTGAAAACGCCCTCTGGCAACGCCTCTTAGAAAGACATAAAACCACGCCTACTAGCAACGCTTCCTCTGGCAAGACCTGTTAGAAAAACGTGAAACAACGCCCGCTAGCAACGCTTCTTATAAACTTATACTAAACACGCCCTCCGGTTTCAAATCTACAAAACACTAATTAAACACGCCCTCTGAGAACGCCTCGTAAAAAAATTGTTGACCGCAGCAGCTGACAATGATCCTGCAGGATCACTACTATTCAGCTCAGTCAGTCGCACACTCGCTAGAGAAGACTGCTGAAAGCAGGAAGTTTAGGAGACTGACAGAGGGTCAATAAATTCATAGGGCACGTCTTAAGACACTCCCATCAGCGATGCCTACCAGAAATCAACTTTGAAACATTATTTGAAGACGCCCTCTGGCAACGCCTTTTAGAAAAACGTAAAACAACGCCCACGAGCAAAGCTTCTCATGAACCTAAACTAACCACGCCCTTCGGTGACAAATCTTCGAAACACTAATTAAACACGCCCTCGGGGAACGCCTCGTGAAAAATTTTTTCACCACAGCATCTGACAATGGTTCTGCAGGACTACTACTATTCAGCTCAGCCAGTCGCACTCTCGATAGAGAAAACTGCTGAAAGCATGACATTTTAGGAGACTGGCCGATAGTCAATATTTTACCAAGCACGTCTGAAGACACTCCCATCAGTGACGCCTATAAGAATAAACTTGGAAACATTATTTGAAGACGCCCACTGGCAGCGCCTCGTAGAAACACGTTAAACTACGCCCAGTAGCAACGCTTCCTATAAACTTATACTAACCACGCCCTTTGGTAACAAATCTTTGAAACAATAATTAACCACGCCCTCTGGGAACGCCTCGTGAAAAACTTTTTTATCACAGCATCTGACAATGATTCTGCAGGACTACTACTATTTATCAAGAGACTTTAAGAAACTGAAGACTTTTTCTATTATATTGCATACGTAATAAGCTTCTACATAGTACTCTCAAAAACCAGCTCTAGGCTGAATATTTTAATTTCTTCAAAGACGATGGTGAATATTCCACCAGACACGTTTTAAGATACTCCCATAAGTCACGTCCACAAGCAATAATCTGGAACAAAAATTCTTGACCACGCCCTCTATTAACGCTTCTTAGAAACGCCTATTAACCACGCTCACTAGCAACGTTTCTTATAAAATTATATTGAAGATGTCATTTGGCAACAAGTCTTCGAAACACGACGTAGGCACGTCCTCTAGAAACTGTTCTTAGAAACACATCTGGACCACGCTCACTGGAAACGCCTTATAGAAACACTTTCTGACCTTACTATCAAGCAACAATCCTGCAGAACCATTACTATCCAGTTCATACTGTCCATACACTACGTGATCAATTTTGGGCTATTTTTGCCCCCCCCCCCCTCACAACTGTTTTCTTTAGCTGATTCCTCCCCCCCTCCTCAACAAAAAAGTAACACAGCCGTCAAAATTACAAAAGTTTTCGTTTGTAAATTTTATTGTTCATTATAGTCCGACCTCTATAAACTATGGACCCCACCGGCTGGGCCTGCTATTTCCAGGAATCAGGTAGCTAGGTTAGGACCAAACAGTTGACATCTGCTAAGGATTAAAATTTTACAACCGCTAAAACTTGTAATTTTGTAATAACTAATTTTTTAATAAGAAATTCGGAACCTGGCTGTCACAACTGCAGACGTATAAAATTTTACATAACAGATTAAAACTGTCATTTTCTAGAATTATCTAGTGAACTGATGGAGATATGAAAAAATGAACAACATTTTTAGATTCACCATCCAAAGAACATAACTTTTGTAGATAAATAAACTTATTAATACACAAAAAATAAATACCATGGAAATAAATAATAAAAACATTCTATAAGGTTTAATGTGGATTAGTGATGACCCTCAGAGGGTCTGCAGACATCAAAAATAGTATGGTTCCGTCTCACGAACTAGACATACAGAATAACTTGAAATTGCCTTGAATTAGTCTTCAACCAAGACAAAATCAAGACCAAATATTTTTACCCGGGATCTGTTTCAAAAATCTTGACCCCTCTACAAATCATTGCATAACTCAATCAACAAAAATCGCCTTGAAAAAAGGAAAAAGATCTTGTCAATCCTCGTTTTATTACGAATAAGTACAATATCATTTTATCGCGATGCGTCCATAACTTCCGATGCAAATTTGCAGTGAAGGTGAAAAAACGTGGTTAAAATCACTTTTTATAACTTGGTCAACTTTTGACCATTGTATTTCATGGAAAAAATGCATGACTTCTTTTGCAAAAAAAATCGAGTAGTTACCTTGAAGTTTTATTTTTGAGTACATTTTCGAAAAATTCAAAAATATTTATAACTTGAGTGTCGGCAGTAAATAAAAGCGAAGGATGCTAACTCAGCTTCTAATCAAGCTGGATGGCTTTACTTAGGTTTAAAATTTGCCAACAAAATTAACAAATTGAATGGTGGGTTTTTAAAAACAGTTAATTACGTAAATAACACGCTATCGCACATTATCGTTTTCCGTTTTTTTTTTTTTTTTTCGGGACTGGAGGCACAAAAGAAGTCGATGATACTCTCAGCGGGTTCCAGGGTATCGATGTCCTGCTTGATACTTCCTGCTTTTTTTTTCAACTTTCGTACATCTGGTAAAATGTGCCGCGTGGGTCAACCATCTTTGACAATAGGTATTGATGTAATTAACTGTATTTAGAAACCTACCTCTGAATTTGTTGATTTTTTTGGAAAATTTTAAGCCTCAGTAGAGCCTTCCAGCTTGATTAGAAACTGAGTTAGCATCCTTCGCTTTAATTTACTGCTGACACCAAAGTTATAAATATTTTTGAATTTTTCAAAAATGTACACGTGAATAGAACTTCAAAGTAACTACTCGATGTTTTGCAAAAGAATTCATGTATTTTTCCACGAATTACAACGGTCGAAAGTTGACCAAGTTATAAAAGGCGATTTTAACCACGTTTTTTCACCTTCACTGCAATTTTGCATCGAAAGATATGAACGCATCGCGATCAAATCATATTGTACTTATTTGTAATAAAATGAGGATTGACAAGATCTTTTTCCTTTTTTTAAGCGATTTTTGTCGATTGAGTTATGAAATGATTTGTAGAGGGGACAAGATTTTTGAAACAGATAGTAGGGTTGTTGTTTGGCGGACGGAATAGCAATAAAAAATATAGGACCGCAGAATGGAAGGTACACTGCACTGCGAAGTCGGATACTTACATTACGTGCATCATGTTCGCAGAGAAGAGAAGACACGCTCTTAAAAACGCCTCGTTCCAGCGTCGAGATAGTGTCGATAATGTCCCAGCATCATCTCTGGTGCTCTGGACACATTTTTGTTTCCATCTCGTTATT
Source organism: Andricus grossulariae (assembly GCA_011634705.1). Lineage (NCBI taxonomy): Eukaryota > Metazoa > Arthropoda > Insecta > Hymenoptera > Cynipidae > Andricus > Andricus grossulariae. The sequence continues at coordinate 74,542,490 of JAABKJ010075445.1, read as the reverse complement.
TTTCTCCTCGTTTCTCTCTACCGCCATCGGCGATGACGACAGATCCGGTTCCTAAAATCTCAAAGCAACAATGGGTCAGGAATTTCGACCAATAGTGTCCCTTCATTCTTCTCTCTTGCCGTTCTCTATTTTTAATAGTCCAGGCATTGTGTCGGAAAAATGATTTATTTCCCGAAAAAATAACTGCCGTAATATTATTTATGAGAAAGTTCCGTTAAGCGGTCTTTTTTGACATATCGAAATCTCTAGAACAGATCAATAGCCAAACCGGGTTGTTTTTTAACTGTTTCACAAGTTACCTTAGCGTGGAAGGATCATTCACATTACATTGTAAAGCAAAATGTCAAACAGGGAAAAGAAAGAGGACAAAATTATGAGGAAAACACAAAAAAATAATCTGCTATCTTTAATAGGTTCCGAGTTTCAGTAGAAAATCGCTAAGTTTTAACAAACTCTGTGTACCTTTGTAGCTGATTACTGCATAAAGAAATGTTCCACAGGTGAGTGAAAGTAGAGTCAGTTTGCTGTAATTCCAAAAAAAGAACAATGTCCTACCTGTAATAAGTCATAAATTACGAGGGCTCTTTGATAAGTCAGTGACTTTTCGACTAAAGTTTTTTTTTCGGCAAATGAGCATTTTCCTTCTGCACATAATCTCCTTTTAGCTCGATACATAGTCCAGCGTTTTTCCCATTTTTTTATTCCTTCCAAATAATAGGTTTTCGCAAGGCCCTCAAAATAGGCGTTTGTTTCGATGATGACCTCTTCATTCGACCCAAATCTCTTACCGCCCGGCCATTTCGAATGTTTCAAAAAGCGGCCATCGATTTCTTGCATCAATGTTGCATCGATGTTTCGTGCAATGTTTCAGATGTTTCAGAAAATATCGATGCAATATTGAGGCAACATACGGTGTTAATAGGGTACCTATACCTCACAATAAAGGTGCATTATACCTCTGTCTGCCTGCCCGGTGCAGGCAGGTAATTTTCCCAGGCTATTCATACGACCAATTTTCCGAGGAATTTCGACTGCGGAAAATGTAAAAATGGCGCGGGAATTGTAAATATTGTTAAGTTTTAAAATAAAGTAAAATGAGTTTTTTATAGTTTAAATTGAAAATTATAAGATAACTTTTGTAATATAATGTAAAAATAGATAAAATGCCGTACCATGAAATGATTATTTCAGATTTCAGACACTATTAAGTGTTTACAGTGATGAGTTGTGAGTCGTTGTGTCTTGGGGCCCTTTCACATGATTGCTGATCCACAAGTTGCGGATTTGCGCAAGTCATGAGTTCTGAAAATAGAGATTTTTCCGTTAGCGGAAAAATCTCTGAATAGCGGTTATTTGAATGCTCTATTTTGTTAATAGAAAATTTAATGTTTTTCAAATTATAGGCAAGTGTATTGAGCTAAAAATAGTTATGGACGAATAACAGCGATGAATTAAATACATTTTTCAATGTTTTGATGGAAAGAAACAAGCCTATGCCAAATCATATGATTTCTCTCCAAGTTCTGGGTGCATACGTTTCGGATGTTCCCTGATTGGTATCGCTCTTTCAACAAAATAATGTTTTTTTGCACAGGAGGTTAACAACTGTCAAAAACACATACATTATGTGCACGAAAATATTAGTTTGTGTGAGAAGCGAGACAAAACAGGAAACATCAAAAACTCATGCATACATAACTATGAGAGAAATCAGCTGATTTGAGATGTGCTCGTTTCTTTTCATTAAAACATTAAAAAAATTATTTAATTCATCGTCTTTATTCTTCTATAATTATTTTTAGCTTAATAAACTTGCCTATAATTTGAAAAACATTAAATTTTCTAAAAAAAAAAATCGAGCATTCAAATTACCGTTATTCTGAGATTTTCCCGCTGATGGAAAAATTTCTATTTTCACTACTCATGATTTGCGCAAGTCCGCAACTTGCGGATCTGTAATCGTGTGAAAGGGCCTTTGCGGAGGCGTTTATTTAGCAAGGGAAGGAAAGTTTGTGAGTAGGTATTATCTCCTCTTAAGCACTTTATCATTATTCTGAAATTCAGTATTCTTTAATAAATATATATTTTTGTCAGCAGTTTTAAAAATATTGTACAAGTCGAAGCAACATAAACTCTAAAATGATTTTTGACAATACTTCTTTTTTATTTGGTAGGTCAAAATAGATTATTCATTAAAAGGAGATAATATCTACTCAGAAACTTTCTTCCCTTGCTAAATGAGTATCCGCAACACACAACAACTGACGACAACTCATCTGTAAGCAGTTGATAGTGTGTGAAATCTAAAATACACATTCCATGGTTGGGCAGTTTATCTATTTTTACATTATATCATAAAAAGTAAACTCATTATCATAATTTTCAATTTGAACTATACAAAATTTGGTTTATTTTATTTTAAATTTAACAATATTTACAATTCCCGCACGATTTTAACCTTTTCCGTGGTCAAAATTCCTCGGAAAATTGGTCGTATGAATAGCCTGGAACAATTGCCTGCCTGCATCAGGCTGGCAGACAGAGGTAACAGTAGTTTTGGAGGATATATTTAGCAGATGTTTGGCTATAGCCCGAACTAAAATAAATAAAAAATAATGATTTTTGAATTTTTAGCAAATCAAAAACTACCCGTATAAAAGTCAAAATTCGCAAACAAAATTTCGAATAGGCGCTATTTTGTCAATTTTCAATATTTTTGATTTGTTTTAGTCCTAGCTACAACCGTACTCGTATATCTTGAGAATCTCTTCGAGTTTTTTGTTTCAGATTACCTGGAACATCTGAATCATGTCAACCAAGTGAGTGTGTCGTTTCCGGGATACATTTTTTGAAATGCTACAACGCCCTAGGTATTTTTTTTCAATTGGTTACCATCTATTTTCTTTAGTTTAAGATCTGCTTAAAAATATTTTTTAAAAACTTCTATTCAAAAATATTAACGATTGGATTTTTTTATGAATTTCTTGAAAAACGCCTGAAAAAAACTCGGTCAAATAGAAATAATTTTGGAAAACAAAAATCAACTCAAACCTCCTAACAGCGGATGAAACCGAATAGTGAAGTCGGGTCTCGAGCGAGCTCGACTTCGTGCTCGTGCATTTTCGGCTTTACACGTGGCTGGCCGACGCATCGCGTAACAGAGCCGAATCACCACGAATTGATCTAACCAGCCGGATTCCTGGCTCCCCCTACCATCGCTACCATATCCTTTGTGTCATTTCTCGTCTGGTCGATTGCTCTGTCTTCTAAATTCTGAAATATGGTTGAATATAGCGGAGTGGTAAATCTAGGAAATACTAATAACGTGATGAATAAAAAAGTGAAATGCAATTTATGTTCTGGTACCCTCGCCAAGATTTTCACCTGAAAAGACATGTGAAGGAAGTGCACTTTTTTGAACAATGTGAAGGAGAAGGGAAATTAGTAAGGGTAATATCTATACGGCAGCGAGACATGGACATGTCAAGAAAAGGACAAGAGTAAAATTAACGCGATTGGCATGAAACCTCTGCGGACAATAATTTCGCGGACTTTCAAGAAAATCGGAGACAACAAGTTTTTAGGCGGGTACACTTGACGAATTTTGCCCCCCATATAAAATATATGAGTGATCATATGCTCGCAATGATTAGTGTCGCAGCAGAGGGTATAATTTTTGCATGCCAGGACGGAGACATTTCCATCTTAGTATACGGTGACCGAATTTTATGTCAAGAAGATCCCAGCGATAGGTACAGACGTGTCGGTAGAGAGATAACGCGGCCCTGAAAGTGGTTTATAACCATCTTTGTCGTTCTTACAGTTCTGCCTGCGACTCTGCCCTATGCCGAACGCTCCGAGAGAGATAGAATCATTTGTCCAAAACGTGAAGTGTCAAATTTCCCTGAACTACGATTTTCGGACAGCAGTCTCCATTGCACACTCGAGGCCTGACATCGTCCTCCAAGACTTCGAGAAACGAACTACAACACCACTGCCAAGAAGAAGGAAAAGGAGAAGAGGTCGCGCCTAGCTGCTTTTCACTAAAAGTCCTTGAAAAGGAGCTTAAACGATTGTACCCAAAATATTTGGTTAAAGTAATTTTCCTTGTGAGCAGTGCTCTCAGAGGTGTAAAAGTATTACTGGTTCGTAACCTCAAAGCCATACCAGCTTCCGAAAAGTATGCCAAGGCACTTGCGAGATGGATGCAGAAAGCTGTCATCCTTGGGTCTCCTCGTGTCCTCAAGACACACGAGGGTTTCGCCGTTCTGTCATTATGATTTCTTGGTGCCCTGTGGCATTCCATCTCACGGTCGTGAAACGTGGGCATGGGTGTGATTTACCGCAGTTCTGCTGGGAGACGGTGTCATTGCCAGATGCGCGTTGCTCCCAGCGGGCCCTGTGATAGTTGTGTAACCCTTTTTTTAATTATATAATTAACTATAAGTTTCATAGTTATTCATTAATAATAAAAGTTTCGTAAATAAAAATTAGAGACTTTAAGGGCGTTGGAACCAGGACCCAACTCAAAATCGAATTGCCTCATTTTACTCCATAAATACTAGAATTACATATTTTTTAGATAATTAGGGCCTATTCCTGTTTTGACTCAAATCTGTATTTGGAGTAAAATGAGGCATTTCAATTTTGAGGTGAAGTCCTGATTTGAACGCCCACGTCCTTTGGTACATCCTTTGGTACGTTATTTGGTACGTCGTTTGGTACGTTGTTTCTGACGTAATTTCCTTTTTGAAGAAAAGTTCTCAAAGACTATTTGTTTAATTTAACGTTTAATATATTGGTGCATAGGCGAGGAAAACGTCTAGTTGAATTTAAAAAAATGAAAGGTACGTACAAAAGGACGTACCAAAGGACGTCCCAAATTGAGATACAAAATGACGTCCTTTTGTACGTCCTTTGGTACACCCTTTAGTACGTCCTCTTTTACGTACTTTTTTACGTCCTTTTTTACGTCCACTTTTTCAAGTGGGTATAAGATGATCAAATTTAAGATCTTTAATATTATTTGATAATTTTCCCAGTGGGCACCAAACCAGGAACATCTCAAGAACGTCCTTGGGACGATCCTAGGACGTCCAATGTCAATCCAAACAACGTTTCTAAGACGTCTAATGTCCTAAAGATGTCCTACACACGTCTTAAAGACATATGACGTTCTCGGGACATCTTTCGTACTGACATTAGACGTCTTAAGAGCATCCCTAGGATGTCTAAAAGACATGGTCCAAAGGACGACTTAGAGATGTCCCGAAGACTTCTCTAGGACATCCGTAATTTTGTTGCCCACTGGGGTCTTTTGTAAGAGCACATGAATACACTTTTTGAAGAGTAACAACAGTAATTACACAGTTATGACACAGTCCCCTAAACTAGGTGTTGAAAAGTTTTAAAAGTCTTACAAGGTATTTTCACTTCCTAAATATTACTAAATTTTAGTTCCAAATCTAAACTTATTTTACTTGAAAATGATCAGAAGAGATGCAAGAACCTATTGTCACCTCACCATTTACTCCAACAGCGATTCAGATCCATTCTGGGCAACTGAAAAATATTAATTTCTATATTTAATTTCAAATATTTATTTTATTTATTTTACTTTCACGCTTTAAGTATTTTCACTTACTCCTAATGTCAAACAAATTCGACGGAATCTTAAATTAATGTCACTTTTATGTACTCTGCACAAATATACCTTTGACTAAATAAACTTCGTACATATTCTTATACTGAAAATTACGAAAAATATTAATAAATTTTGTTTTTTGTTACACTTGCTCACACTTGCTATGGCATTCTTCTTTTTCGCTTTGCATCCTAATATGTGCGATGAATATTATATCCATGTTACAGGATTATTTGGTATTCTAAAAAACGAATACTCCTTGTCCTCTGAACAGTTTCTCACGCAACACCGAACAGAACAATTCACAGGCATTTTTATTTAAAACTCCATACGATATTGATGCTGTTATAGTCTTGAAACAAACAAACTGTTAACCATATACGAAATGTATATTCAAATCTGACTTACAGGTCAAATTCATCATAATATTTACACATCCGAACTGAAGGAGGCGCTACTGCCACGTATACGCTACATAGGATCCAGAGATAGTGTGGCAACCTAGTTCCTTTTCGCTGATTCGCTCAGTTTTCTTATACATATACTATATATAATTAAAAAATAAGGTTAACAACCACCGCAGGGTCCCACTGGGAGCAACTGCCATCTAAAAAATGACACCTTGTTCCATATTTCTTCAGTCATCAAATTTGTACATACGTGAACACTAATAATTTCACATTCAAACAAGATAGATAAAATATTACTAGATTTAACTAAATTTTCCGAAGGTGTGAATGGATATTCTGATATGTTGGGCGGTCAACGACTGATTGACGGAAGGTGTAAAAGAGCCTTGAAGGAAGATAATAGCTGATCATCATTAAAAATACAGAAATATAGAAAACGTGCACCCTACGACGCCAAAAGGAGTATATTGACATCTGCTCTGAGTTTTAGGTGTTCAGCACGGGTGCAGATATCTATGGCGTGTGCAGTAATTATTCCTGTGTATTTTTTGGCAAAAACACAGGTTCACATAACCTAAAAATATACAGGAGTAACTACAGCGCATGCCAGAGATATCCGCGCCAGCACACCACTGAAGTGCTTCGAGGTTTGACAAAGGTATGAAAAGGCCTTAAAATACCTTACTCGGTCGTTTAAAGGCCATACACCAAAGTAGTGGTGCATAGGAATTGCAATCTACTATCGCTTTTTCTCCCCTAAGAATTGTGTCAGTGAGAGAATAGGCCTTCTGTGTACAAGACTGCGACCACCTTTAAGCATGGGAAATTTAACATTGGTCCTCGGAAATTTCAGTAACATGTAAGTGCTCAAAAATTCTAGGGTCTCTAAAATAAATATAAAAATCTCTATGACGATAAATATATATATATATATATATATAGGTATTCCCTCACTCGCACAGTTCCCACAGGAGAAAAAAAATAGCCGATCTCAATTCGACAGAAATTAACTTTTAAATAAACTTTTCTTACACTGGCTTTTGCAATCATCCCGAATAACCTTTTTGGCAATTTAAGCTAAAAAAAATCAAAATCGTACATAAGATTTTCAAAGGTCTAATGACTATTGATATCGCTACAAGAACTCATGTAGGTGGTATAGTAGAAGCCGGCAAGATAGACGTCTTCATGAATCCAGTGCAGAAATTTGATTTTTTTTAGGTTAGATTGCCAAAATGTAGGTTCGAAATTGGTGCAAAACCTACACAAGTTTGAAAATAGTGTAACCAGTGAAAAATGCTGTGAGGAACGATTATGTACTAATACGTGCTTACAATTACAAAAAAAAAGTGTTTGAAAGACAAATTTTGGTGTATGAAAAATGTTTAATTATGTTTGGATTTTTTCATCCAAAAATGAATGTAAGGGCGCAGTTCCATGGAGGTAGATTAGTAGAATAGTTTTAACCAATTAGGTGACTGCTAGAGCTTGTGCAGGCACCTCATTGGTCAAAACTGATCCACTATTCTACTGGTCTGCCTCCATGGGACTGCGCCCCAAGTGGCTACACTTACGCGAAAATAAAGTTGGCGTAAAACTGGCGACAGTCTGGGATTGGTAGAAAGCCAAACCCCCTTTTTAGCTCACCCAGTCAAACTTGCAAAATGTTGAAGGATTTGCATAGATATGTCCGCAGTGCTAAGGGTTGGAGCCCAAAAATCGAAGTTACTATTTTTGAGGAGACAAAAAATCAGAGACTTTATTAACACAGCCAAATTCTGAAAAAGATTATTTTTTGGCAAAGTAATATATGTGTGGTAGGAAGGGGGTGCGTATCTTGTCAAGGGTTGTAGCCCAATAATCGAAGTTGGTATTTTTGAGGAGACAAATAATCAGACTCTATTGACACAGTAAAATTCTTGAGGCACCATCGGATGGTTATTATTAACAATAAATATCGCGTAAATCGTAAGTGACAGGTTGAAATCGGTGTCAGTTTATAATATGAATATCATATTATAGTATGTAGTATACGCGGTACTCAAAACTAAAAAATGACATCCATTTTCATCTATCTCTCACGGTTTTAGTGAGATTCAGATGAACGATAAGTTCACAGCGTAACGCTCCAGGGACGTCCCAGGAATGTTCGGTACTGATAGGGTTTATTCGCACTGTAACTGATTTTTGCGTTAAGGCTAGGAGCCCCATAATCGAAGTTAGTATTTTTTCATAGACTTTATTGACAGTGTAAAATTCTCAAAAAGATTGTTTTTTGTAAAGCCATATTTGCGCATTTTCTTCCCCCTTCACTCTCTTAGTAATTTAGATTTCACAATGTGACTGAAAAATAAGGTGCAGTATAAACTAACATATTTCTGTATCTCTTTATTTCCTGATATCATTCTTTCCCGTTGGCTGTAGACGGATATTTCCATTTTCGCAGTTCCGGCAACTCCCACCACGGTCCCGGTATATTATCCTTCGCGTCAATGGGTGACCAATTAAAAAATAAGAGGCCCGAAGAGCGGGAAGCCTTAAATTGAGTATTTTTTTGCGATGTTATGGGAATACATCTCACGACGTTTTCAAGAAAATATTATAGACGTAAAAGTCATGAATGTACAAATAGTAATATTTCTCAAGTGTAGAATGTATTTTCCCTGTCATGTTCCATTCTTTTGTCGATTCACGACCTTTCAGTTTCACGAAATGAAATAAAATATTCTAAATATGTCAGGTTAGTGGTAATCTAACCTCAAATTTCGGACAGGTGCTTGTATTTCGTGAAACTGAAAGGTATTCAACCCATAAAAGTACAAGAAACATAATTGCGCAAATGCATTCTACACTTGAAAAGATTACTGTGCAGACCTTTATAACTTACCTTCACGTTTCGGAGATTTTCTCCAAAAAGTCGTATGCAGTTGCAGTACCATGTACTCAAAAGTTATATTCCTTCTCGGAATAGTTAATATCTTTAAAAAAACATAAAATTCGGGAACTCGCGGATCACATGGGTCCAAAGTCGTGGCGAACTTAATGCTTCCTCTCGCGCATAAACAACACGTGGTTGCGCGCGTACGTACACCCTGCACGTGATTACGGTAATTTTCAAGATCGTAGATCGTTTACAACGGATTCTTTGGAATAACAACCGCCTTTCACTATAAAACCTGGTTTAAGTATTCTTGCAGATAGTGCTCTATAGCCATATTTTTAATTGCACAATTGTAATTCCTTTCATTAAAACATTTTTAATTTAAAGGCAATGAGTTTGAAAGTCGGAAACCTACAAACTTAGGAACGTCTAGCTTTTAATGGTTGTTCAGAATTGTTCAAGTTTGGCAGTTTAGCGGTTTCAAGTTTCTTAGCAATTTAAAAAAAATGGCAATACAGATTCATTAAAGCGCTATGGAACGGTCTGTGCAATAAGAAAGAGGCTGACTAGTCCAAAGTTGAGATAATTAAAATTAAAATTAGCACCTTATGCACGTAAGCCATATCCCGGAGTATCGAATATGCCATATAGTTTACCTTAGCGGCTAAAATTTTCTTAAGATCTTTTTAAAACTAAAATGTCATAGAAAGGTAGTAATTGTGACTAATCAACAATAGTAAATTAGCATTAAATAATTTCTAAGGGGGTTTTTTTTGTCGCTGATTATGAATCTGATGTCAAAATTCAAAAATTCAAAATGACGGATCCAATATGACGGACAAATAATTAAAAAATAAGTATTGTATCCGCTATTTTGAATTTTGGAACACTGCGAGTTGATTTTGTTCTCTGAGTGATTTCTTAAACGCTTAGCGTTGAAGTTAAAGTGGGAGCGTAAGAACCAGATAAGTATTCCTTATAAGGGGTTTTAGACTACTTGCCTCAAACTGGCTAATCGGAGCCAAACAGCAACGCTGGGAGTTGATTTTGTTGTCTGGATGCTTTCTTAAACGCTTAGTGTTGAAGTTAAAGTGGGACCGTTAGAACGGGATAAGCGTTTATTATAAGGTGTTTTAGACTGCTTGATTAAAACAGGCGAACCAAAGCCAAAACGCAATGCTGGGAGTTTATTTTGTTGTCTGAGTGCTTTTATTAAAGGCTTAGCGTTGAAGGTAGGATGGAAGCGTTGACACAAAAGGAAAATTCTGTAAAAGGTGCTTTAGAGTGCTGGGAATAAACTGGTTGATCAGTGCCAAATTGCAACGCTGGGTATCGATTATTTTGTCTGGCCATTCCACTTAAGCGCTTTGCGATGAACTTAGGATGCAATCTTTCTCACGAAAGTAGCGTTTGTCATGCGTTTGTGAATTAGCTACTTTAATCACCGATTCAGACAACAAAACGCCTCTTGATAATAGAAATCGAATTTCGCGTTCGAAGCTCGATAACAAGCTATTATATGAACGCTCTGCGCGTTGCCTAGACGCTTAGTTCATCGCCCGAAAGCTTAGCGCTTATCACTTCCAACATGATTACATCGCATTGTTCGTCCATTCAATTCTTTTTCTGCATAAACTTACAAGAGAGCAATGCAAAGAGTGGACAAAAAGTATGTGATAAATTCTACTCCACAGGTAAAAATATGTACCAAAATCTTACTTTTAAATCGTCGTAGCGCAAAAACTGTTCATAATTTGAGTTTTTGTCATTAGGATTTTTTTATCAGGAGTGCATAAACTGTAAAATATCATAAACTTTGAAAATACCATCGGGACCTTTTTTGCCATGTATTTGGTGCGGGGTCCTTTGGAAAGTGTCCTAAATTTGACTCCAAATTCGAAATGAGCGTTCCCAAAAATCTTCCTTGCATGAAGTTTCAACCAATTCGTATGTAAGGAAAAATGTATGCTGCAAAGAGTTAAATGAATCCGTAATAAATAGTTCATTTTGAGACGACCGGCGCTTTAAAAAGCTGCTTCTGCCTCCACAAGTCGTTACACTTCGATTATATTTGAGAAAGTTATCTTATCTTGAAGGTTTAACTTAGTTTTTCTCATTTAAATACCATATGATAAATTTGAAATGCGATACGCGAGATCTAGATACTATATTAACCGATTTGGATTTATTTTTTCGCAACATCACATTCTGGTCAAATAGCACCGATTACTGGATTGGTGCATATACATTTCGAAACTTCGTGCAAAATAAATTACCCTTCTATACACGTTTAAATCTTTTCATTTGGAAAACATACATTTTTCAACATTTTAGTTTTTGAGTTAAAGATTTTAAACGTTCTTGAGTTTAAACGAGGCCCTTTAATTTATCCTTTAATTCAGTTTTAAATACTTCAAATAAAAAACTGTTCAGTTTTTAAAGCTTTCGAATTTCTAAATTCGAATGAATAGGAGAAAGTGTTAAATACTGTGAAAGCACTGTCATTTTTTGTAGAAACTGCATTTGTGTTAAATTATTAAAAGAAATCAATTATAAAATTGTCAATTGTTTAGCCAGCTGGTACTGTTTACTATAATTTAAAACATTTATTCAAAGGCAGTTCTTATATTATGTACATTTAAAGAACAAGCTGTTTGCTGTTACGGAAATTTCTGAAGGAATAACCCATTTCCAGTTCGTCCAAGGCTAGCATTTCGGAGAGAAATTGAGGCGAGAGTTTAACTCCTAAGTCAAAGTTAAAAGTTTCGTTTCAATTTCCTTATACTCTCCATATCATTGTATCTACTGTCATGAGAATAGTTTTAATACAGAACCTGTGTACCACCTTTTAGTAGAATGTCAATTTTTTAAAGCGGTGAGGTTTTCGTGTATAAGCGAAAGTAGGGATATGTGTGAGATAAGGAATGCCTGGCTGAATATTCTAGATAACCCAGCAAAAGATTCTATCAATAAAATTATTATGTTAGTAAGTTTCACGAATAAGCATTATAATTAATTATATAGTTCAAGGTGTTTTGATCTGCTTTTGTTGTAAGTAAGGTTTATCTCCTCTGGGGTAATGTTTACCATCAACCTTTAATTTTAGTTTTTGTTTTTATTTATAAAAATTACAGTTAGTTTTAGAATTGAAGTGTAATCCTATTTGTATGAATCGGATGATTCTCAAAAAAATAAAACACTACTATCTTTGGCACATGACCTCGTATCTTTGATCTTTCACCCCTGTCATTCTAACATTTGATATATGACCTATGACCTTTGATCTCTGACATTTGTTATATGATCTTAACGATACGACTTTTCACCGTTGACTTTGAATCTACATTCTCCCAGTGTTCTCCTCTGACCTATGATATCTCGATCTCTCACCTTTGATCTTTCACATTTGACCTCAGAACTTTAACCTATGTCAACTCCTGACTCATTGACATGTGAGGTCTCACCTATGAGCTTTGATCTCTAGCACTTTACATAGTGTCTTTGACCTATGATCTTTCACGAAAGACATCCTTGACTTTTGACCTTTGACCCCTGAAATTTAGTCTTCAATCTCTCACCTTTAGCATATGAACTAGCATATTTTACCTTTCATTCGTGACTTTTAAGATGTGATATCTGGCCTATGACCTGTGATTCATAACATTTTACATAATATCTTTGACCTATGATGACCTTGACTATAAACCTTTGGCTTCTACCCTGTAATATTTCGATAAATTCTAATTATGAGGTTGCATCTTGGAGAAGACGCTCATGTATCATGCAGTTAACAATGGCAATATGTTAGCTTCCGGATTTCGCAAGCGAAATATTATAAACTTCACATCCGCACTCCCGAGATCTTACCTTGTAATTTTTGCACGTCGATATTGCCTCTGACCTTGCACCTTTGAATCCTGACTTATGACCTCTCACCTCAAATAATTTGAAAATAAAAATGATCAATCGTGAATTCTGTTCATATGGTAGAACATAATATCTTTAAGCTTGAACTTCTTGAAAATGAAAAACCGTCAAATTTGGATACTTAAAAACTTGTAGACATTTGAACAAAACATCTAAAAATTGAGAGCATTCAAGTTTATAATTGAACCATCATAAATCTGTCGCCAAACATCAGCTGGTCATGTATTCATTTATTCATGTATTAATGTATTCATGTTATGTATTGTGTGCATCTGGTGAGAAGCAAAGCTAATTCAAATAATCTGTTGCGGACTCCACCGGTACAGAGGGATGGGGGAGTTAACTCACAACTCACAACAGTAACAAAAATAAAGAAAGTAAAGGTATGAAAAGCTTTCGCAAGCCCGTGTATAGAAGCAGTGTTGGTTCGACTTGAGTACTGGCCAATACTCTTAAAAGATTAACGCTTTTCTTTTCTAGGTAGTGACGTGACATTAAAAGAGGGTGGTTCACTCTGGCCGCTTTACGGTCTCGTTTCAAGTTGCTTGATTTTGTCTGATGGTCTGCGCTCTATTTTTCTTACTACACTCTGATGCACTGCATTTGTAGTTGTAGTTTTAGTTGTAGTTCCACTTTTAGTTGTGGTTGTAGCCTTGCATAGCGTGCAGTTCATGTGGTGCTATATCTTTAGTGTGGCGTGTCTGGTTGGCAAGCAGTCATGATTCTTTCCCCACTTCGGCCTGCGCCTCTCTTTTCTTTTTTATTTTTCTCTCTTGATTCCTTTTCCTTTTTATTTTTGCTTCACTCAATCTCCTTCCCTCCTGCTTCCGTACCCCTCTTGAATGAACGCCTCAGCGACTCTCGCTGGACCAACCCCTTGGCTTTCTCATTCCCGGAGCCACCCCGCCACCCCCAGGCTATCTCTTCGTCGTCTGTCGTCTGTCCACACAGTTAGGTGCCCCGCTTTGATTTCCGTCAGCAAACACTGCAAATTCCTATTGGCCGCTCCGCTGTCCACTATCGCAGTTTAAATTTCTCTGAAATAACGCACCCCACGATCGGCCAATTTTCTCCTCGTGGTCACACATTTTTTATGAAGCTCCACTTCCGTCAACTTACACACGAGAATCCCTGATTCAAGGAGTGTCTGTGAAATGTCAGCAGGAAGAATAGAATTTTTTCTACTTGTGGATTAGTTTTCTCGATTTCTAATTTTTTTTCTCGGAATTTTGATCATTATTTACAAACAGGCCACTTTCTAGTTTATTACATTCTTCAAACAATTGCGTAGTGTCCTACTGAGCTACGCAACTTTCAGTTGAGAATTCCTGTAATCGAGATTTACCGACACCTAGAATATTAGTGAGTTTTTGTTGTTGAAAATTATACCCAACACCGAGGCTAATAAAGTTGTTTCCAAAGTCAGATATCTCTTTTCCAGTGAATGGATCTTATAGTTTATAAAATTCTAATTTTAAAAACGTCCATAAAATATTGTTTACGTATTGTTCACTACTTTTAACTTAATGTTGAAATATGAATTTTCTATCACGATGTCGATTGGAGGGCCCCTCTGACGTCAAAGGGGTCGGATTTTCCAGCATCATCTCCGAGACTTTGTGCTGGGTCCGGATTTGAATTTAGCATTTTCGAAGAGCAGACTGAGAAGAGTCGAACTGGCTAGAGAGTTGCACTCACGACACCTAGTACGTCACTTAGTTCTGCCTGAGAACAGCCAACGTCTCGAGTTGATGAAAATCCTCGACGTTTTTCTAAAGCGATTTTTGTGAACACTTCCGTTGTGTCCTAGCGAGACTCATCCACGTTGTATTTTTAATGGGCGAATCTCCATAGAGAGAGAATTATAATTTTGAATCGATATTTCCGAAAAGCGAATCTCCGTAGAGAGAGATATATTTTGTATTATATAAAAAAGGTTTTATGGATGAATAAATCCTACTCTGTATGAGCATTTTGATATACAGATAAAAACGTTTCTTTATTTTCTCCTCCCTAGTCTGACTAGAAATGAGATTCCACTTGGGAGCGAAGGGTCGATTCCCAGCGACCGAGTATATTAATTTTTTCTATTCAGTTTATAATCGGGCATATAATTTTCTCCATATTTTTCAAATTTTCATAAATGTTTCATTTTTGTTCACCTCGGCGTGATTAAATATATATTTCACAAAAATTTTTATAGTTTTTTTTTGTTTATTTTATTTATAAAAATCTGCCATTCATTTGTGCATTGCTCATAAGATTGCCACTGATTTGGTGAGAATTTTACCAAGAAAGTTAGAAATATATCAAATTTGAGTGAGTATTGCTCTACAACGTATAAGGATGTACGTCAATTATAGAAATCACAGCATGTTGACCAGTTTGCATGACGAATGGAAATAATTTTATAGTGTTTGGAAGTGACAATGGAGAGGCAAGGTGAAAATCTTGGATGTTTGACATTTTCGCGAGGAGGCGTCAGGGGTAATCCTTTGTAAGTTTTTTGAAGCCGAAGGTTGTGTAGTACGAATACATCCCAAATAATATCCGCAGCTGTAGCCGAATGGCTAAGGCGTCTGACTGAAAATCAGATCCCCTTTGTTGTCTGACTAGAAATCAGATTCCACTTGGGAGCGAATGTTCGATTCCCCGCGACCGAGTATATTCATTTTTTTATTTAGTTTATAATCAGGCATATAATTTGCTCCATATTTTTCAAATTTTCATAAATTTTTCTTTTTTGTGCACCTCGGCGTGATTGAATATATATATTTCACAAATATTTTCATGTTTTTTTATTTATTTATATAGTCTACAAAAATCTTCCACTTATTTGTGCATTGCTCATAAGATTGCCACCGATTAGGTGTGAAGTTTCCCAAGAAAGTTATGAATGTGTAGAGTTTGAGTGAGTATTTCTCCACAAAGTATAAAGATGTACGCTAATTATAAACACCGCACGCATGTTGACCAGTTTTCATGACGAATGGAAATGATCTTACGGTGTTCAGAAGTGACAACGGAAAGGCAAAATGAAAACCTTGGATGTTTGAAATTTTTTTCGAGGAAGCGCCATGGGTAATCCTTTGTAATTTTTTTGAAGCTGAAGGTTGTGTACTACGAATGCATCCTGAATAATATCCGCAGCTGTAGCCGAATGGGTAAGGCGTATGACTGAAAATCAGATTCCCTTTGTTGTCAGACTAGAAATCATATTCCACTTGAGAGCGAATGTTCGATTCCTAGCGACCGAGTATATTCATTTTTTTTTATTTAGTTTATAATGGGCTATATAATTTTCTCCATATCTTTCAAATTTTCATAAATTTTTCTTTTTTGTTCACCTCGGCGCGATTAAATATATATTGTACAAAAATTTTTGTTGTTTTCTGTTTATTTTATCTATAAAAATCTGCCATTCATTTGTGCATTGCTCATAAGATTGCCACTGATTTGGTGAGAAGTTTCCCAAGAAAGTTAGAAATGTATCAAATTTGAGTGAGTATTTCTCTTCAACGTATAAACATGTACGTCAATTATAGAAATCACAGCATGTTGACCAGTTTGCATGAGGAATGAAAATAATTTTATAGTGCTTGGAAGTTTCAACGGAAAGGCAAAGTGAAAATATTGGATGTTTGAAATTTTTTGCGAGGAAGCGCTATGTGTAATCCTTCGTAAGTTTTTTGAAGCTAAAGCTTGTGTACTACGAATACATCCTAAATAAGATCCGGAGCTGTAGCCAATTGCTGAGGCGTCTGACTGAAAATCAGATTCTCTTTGGTGTCTGACTAGTAATCAGATTCCACTTGGGTGCGCATGTTCGAGTCCTAGCGACCGAGTATATTAGTTTTTTTTAAATTTAATTTATAATCGGGCATATCATTTTCTCCTTATTTCTTAAATTTTCATAAATTTGTCTTTTTTGTTTACCTTGGCGCTATTAAATATATATTTCACCAACATTTTTATGTTTTTTTTTTTATTTACTTTATCTATTCAAATCTTCCATTCATTTGTACATTGCTCATAAGATTGCCACTGATTTGGTGAAAAGTTTCTCAAGAAAGTTAGAGATGTATAAAATTTGAGAGAGTATTTCTCTACAACGTATAAAGTTACACGTTAATTTTGAAAAAAACACGCATGTTGACGAGTTTGCATGACGAATGTAAATAATTTTATAGGGTTCGGAAGTGACAACGGAAAGGCAATGTGAAAATCTTGGACGTATGACATTTTTTGCGAGGAAGCGTCAGGGGTAATCCTTTGTAAGTTTTTTGAAGCCGAAGGTTGTGTAGTACGAATACATCCCAAATAATATCCGCAAAATATTTCAAACCACAAAAAAAGGTTGCAATTGTGAATCAAGAACAGTACACTTCATCCAAAAACTATGAATATTCAATAAAGTAGTTGAATTTTCAACGGAATAGACTACTAATAGTAATACAAAGAAAAAGAATTTTTTAACAAAATTTACCATCATTTACTTTGTTTAACAAGGCTGACGCCAAAAAACGAGGTAATTTTATTAATTAAAAAAAAACAAATATACAGGTGTTTCAGTGAATAATCTCGCTGCCAGCAGCAGGCGAACTGAACTCAATGGTAGCCGAAGATTAGAAAACGACAGCGAGAGTGTGTAAATTTGTGAGTGTGTGTATGAGTAATTGAAGTAAGCCGTGTACGTGTAAATAAGAAGATAATGACCAAATACCGGCTGAAGAAATCAATATTCTGACGTCGCAGCTAATTAAAGAAGAATTCAGCAATTAAAATATACATACATAAAACAAGATAAAATTAATAAAAACAAGTAAAATTACATGTGAGTCTTGAACAATATGCATGATCAAACTAACGGCGCTTCAAACGGCTGTCAATTTCACTACTGCTAAACTACGTCTAAACGGATGAATTGTTGATCGTAATATTTTAACCCCATAATCTAAAATCAATTATACCGGTTTGCTCAGAAAGATTTTTCCCGAAAATGTTCTTGTTGTTGTTTTTATAAATTAAAAATGGAGTGTATATTCTCGCTTGAAACTGGCACGCGGTATACACTATACCAGCGATTCCCAAAGTATTGTCGACGGTCACGCCGTTGACCGCGGTCGGGGAAAACCACCCCGGGCCGAACAGCCGCCGTAGGCGTAGGGGTATGCCATCCCGGGCCCGGCAACTCGGCAGGCACCCCGCTGTCAGCAGACGGCAACGTTCATGTACCTGCTAAATGAGTACCCTTTCATTGTCATAAGATTAATGCCTGTTTCAATAATTAAAATTATAAAGACATGGCTCAATTAAATTTTAATTAGCTGAATCAATTCCCTGATATAATTTTAAGAAAATGAAAAAAAAGTTGCTGAAAATCGGTTAATATTTCCAGTAATAAAGTAAATCTTTAAATGCATTAAAAATTACAAGAACTCTCAACTGGTATTGAAGTTATTGACTGATTTTCATGAACTTTTTTTTCTTTTTCTTCAAATTGTATCAGGAAATTGATTCAGCTAATTTAAGTTTAATTTATGAACATTTGACTAAATTTTAATTTTTCTCAACCGGCTCTAACCCTCACAATAGAAAGGTCGCGCAAAGCGTGCAACCGCCCGCATGACCGGCTGTCAAGTATCCCCATTAGGTACCAGTATTGTGAAAAAATTGTAGGGTGTTGGCCCTGCCCCTCTGAAAACTGCGAAAAAATGTTGGGAAACGCTGCACTACGCGGTAATATACGGGTGGCGAGGAGCAGGAGCGGCCATCGGGAGACTCGCATGAGCTGTGTCTCCACTGGAAGCAACTTGAAGTTCTTTCCCTTTCAATTTTTAAAATTATCATGCCAATATAATACATACCCCAATAAAATGATTGTAAAAATATGAATAACCTTTCTACAGTTACTGTCGATGACTATATATTTCTTTATAAAACACATACATATAATCCTAATTGAAATGTGTAGCGGTGCTTTAGGGACTGAGAAGGTACTTTTTTATTCAAAAACTTTGACACGGTAAATCCTTTGAAATTGTAAAGCAGGGCTCACCACATTCAGCAGGTGCTGACTGACACGACAAGTGCATGACTGCCACCAATTTTTTCTGTCATTATTTTCTTCGGTTTCCAGGAATCCTGGAGGGGGTTACGGTCACGGCTCGTTGCGGCTAATTATCACACCGAGGCGTCTGATTTTTTTTCTACCTGAATTCACAAGACATTTTATTTTTTCATTTTAAACTGTAATTTACCGGGAAGGATTAGGGACCAGTCGAATGACAAGATTTATAAGGGCCTGTTCTCGGGCCTGTATGACCTAGTCTCGCGACTGCCACTGTCAGTATTCGCAGTCACTGACTACCTTTGGTGAGCCCTTTTGTAAAGGTTTCAAATAAGGTAGTAAAAGAACACAAAAGTTGAAATTGTTTCGACGACTGAATGTGACAAACTGAGAAACACAATTTAAAAATAGTGTTTTTATTTGTCATTCTTAGTGCTTAGAAGAAGCCTCCACTTCAAATCTTTAAAAATGAAGATTTAAACATTCATAATATTTAAAATGGGAGAATTATGGATTTTATATCTTGAAAATTCAACTATTTCCTAAAAGTACCTTTCAAATTGAATACGTTTGAAGTATAACTCTTGAAAATGTAATAGTGTAAAGTTTCATCTTTTCTAAATTCAAGAATTTCAAACTATAAATGTTAAAAATTCAACATCTTCAAAATTTCGAACATGTTAAATTACAAATGTTGTTAGCTTCACGTTACACAATTCAAAATCTTTTTGTTGCAAATACATTTCTGTTGGTAAATCGCCCATTAATAATGAATGCACATACTAATACAGTCATTTCATAGCAAAAATTGTGTGAAAAGGAAAATTATTATTCTACTTCTCCACTGGATCCCCGAAACCTGTTTTAGATATGGGTAATTGTCAAATCAGAGGCAAACTTGAAGTCCCAGTAATATTACATTAACTTAGAAACTCGTACTGATTTTTTTTTAAATTTAATAAATAGTTATTATCATCCTCTACAAAATGGTCATTATTCGACAAGAAAATGCACGGAAAATTTCACAGGAATGTCGAAAAACAGTCCTTGTCGAAGGAGCAAACTTTTGCTCTTCTCAAATCATCTGGGCTTAATTCAGGTACAGAGGGTCTAATTTTCGCGTGCCAGGAAAGTGTCCTTTCCACCTTAGCATACCGTAACACAAACATCGACGACCTCAAGGTATGTAATTAGAGAACTAAGATTGAGGAAAGCGCTAAGTGTAGGAATTTTGAATCCTCCAGATATAATATTCTTCCAGAAAATCAACGTATAATACTTTGATAAATTTGATTTACATTCAAAATTTCAGTCTGTAGATTTCCAGCAAATAAAAATGACTTTCAGCAAATCAGCGTATAATACTTTGATCAATTTAATTTCCAAGCGTGTTGTGATAATCCTATATTGAAATTACCAACCTTACAATCCCTTTTATGTTCAGCGACTCTCTTTCTTAACCTTCTACCGGTTTCTCCAACATAAACTTTATCACATTTACAATTTATAAGGTACACGACTCCAGATAAATTTCAAAAGCTGTCTCTATCCTTCTTACTTAACAAATATCGATCAAGTGTGTTATTATTGTTAAAATGAACATTAATATTAAATTTTTTTAGAGAACTTCTCAATCGTACAGAGAGACCTTGAACATAAGGTAAAGTTAGTTTATAATCAAAACTACTATAATATCAGACCATTTATTTTTTTATTACTGGATGTATTATAAATTTCATGAATTCTTTCTTTAATAACATTATTTATTAAAGAAAGCGGATGATTGTTATTTAATAAAGTAATTTTTAATTGATTTAAATTATCTTCTCTGAATTTTACATCGCTTAATTTAACACATCTATCGGTCAATCCTTTAATTAAACCAATTTTATTTACAGAAAGGATTATGGGAATTGTAATTCATTTATCTACCAGACCAAGAAGACTTTTTGAACCAATTTGTTAGTAAGTCACCAGCTTGTGTTTTTATAATATGCAAATCAAGATAATTAATGGTATTATTGAGTTCAATTTCATGTGTGAATTTTATAGAGTCTTCTATACTGTTAAAAGTACTTAGGAAACCATCAATTTTTTCAGTAGGAATAATAGTCAAGATGTCTTCGACATATCTTTTGTAAAAAATGGGTACAAAATCTAACTTTTTAAAAGCCCTTTCTTCTATATCTTCTAAAACTAAATTCGATATTATTGCAGATAAAGAGGAGCCCATTGGGCAACCTGATAGTTGTTCATTATATTTATTATTGAACGAAAAAAACATTGTTTCGAGTACAGCTTACATCATTGCAAATGGTAGAGCTCCTCACCTAAAAATGGTCAATAAACACGAGATGAATGACAAAGGAGCGTTCCTTTACAAAGCCGCGAAGCAGGCAGTCGAGACCCTTGGCCTGAATTTTAACAACAGAAGGGAGGAAAGTGCATTATTCCGACAAAACGCCTCCCTTTTAAAAGCAAGAGTAAAAAATGCAGAGGATAAAAAATGCCGTCAACATACACTGGATAAGAAAATGCACGGAAACCTTCACACAAATGCAGAAGATCAGTCCTTGTCGAAGTAGCAAACTGTTGCGTTCATCAGATCATCAGGACTTAATTCAGGTTCACAGAGTTCCATTTTCGCATGCCGTATCCACAAGATACACGACGCTTGTGCCGGACTGTCGTTGTGATTTCGTACATAGTTAGCAAAGAACCTCTGTCCCTCAAGCGGTTCTGCGCTCGGACATAACGTCAGAGGTTCGGGTTTCGAATCCTGTGCCGGTACGTCTGGAAATTTTTCTTTTTAATTTTACCGCGGTTCCGGTGGTTCGGATCTCACCTCAAGCTGTAGGAGCCCTCATAATACACACGGATGTAACCCAGACCGTGTATGGTGGGTTAAAACCAAGCTTTTCCCAATATGTCCTTGACTGATGATATATACCGTGACATTTCCGTACAGATTATCAAGAAAGAAAAAAAATCCGTCTCTTAACAAAAATGCCTTCAACATATTTGGCTGTAACCATCTTAGGCCGGGGGGAAAATAAGCTTCCTTATTTTCTTCCTGATAATGTAGGAACTTATGGAGTTGACCCATATTAGTTATATGTGTAGTCGAGTATAGAATGCCTAACTGAATCCTGGGTAGGATCATCATACATGGATTGCCTAAAAAAATCAATATACCAAACTCTTGCAATTCAACCATTTCCTTAAAGAAAGAAGTATCCATAGTTTTGTAACACTTCATGCAAGTAAGCTGCTGTGCATGTTTGCATTACACTGTAAACTAAACCAAGCATAAGGAGATTAAAATTCTAGAAAATTGTTTAAAGAGATTAAATATACCTAAAAGATCCCATTCCCCGTTGGTGATAAAACTGCTGATGTCTCCGCCAGCTTCATCTTGTAACTGTAAATCAAGCTGAAAAGAAAAATTTAATAAATTATTCCAATAGTTTTGTGTAGATAAAGTTTAATTCTACTGGAAAGTAATATAACGAAGCAGAACTTTCGTTTTATGAAGCACCGTAGGGTTTTGCCAAGGGCAGGTTTCATCATACGTAATTACACCCGCTCCCTTGTATTTTAACAAGGCATGTAGCCTGCGATTCGATTCGTCTTGAAGCACGTTTAAGGGCACTAAAAGATAAGTTATATGTTTTTTTCAGGACAGCAAAAAATTGTATATATATATGTATATATATATATATATATTTGGTGGTCGTTTGGTGGTGTTTGGTAGTCAGCTCTGAACGTTTGGTGGTCAAAATTAAAAAAGTTATCGAGTTTTCAAAGTTGGTGCGTCAACTTCCGTTAGCACCCCATTTTAATTGTTTAAAAAAAAATCTATATGCTATCGCTTGGTAGTCGTTTGGTTATGTTTGATAGTGAGTTCTGAACGTTTGGTGGTCGAAATTATAGAATATATCGGATCTTTTAGAAAATACATGTGGCCCGTAATGGGACTCTGCGCATGCTTAGGCGCACGTATGATCGGCGCGAAATTTGAATTCCAAAAATGCTCTTTCCATGCGAACGTTGTTTGGTAAGTATAATTGTATATAATTCTAGTTTTTCAGTTTTTGAATACTAAGCTTTATTATTTTGGAAATCTGAGCTCTCTTATTATTTCATTTTTCAAGTTTTCCGACTTTTAATTACAAGATAATCTTTGGAAATTGACGACCCACTCCGTAAAGTTAATTAAGGCAATGTACATTAAAATATGTTCCTTTACTGTAAACTAAATGATTTTTACTAAAAATTTTTTTAAAAGACAACTGTGACAGAATGATTCAGTATGATGTTCAGTATGCTTTTGAAAAAAAAATTAAGAATCTTTGAAACGCTATCTGATAGTAGTTTCATATAGAGTTGTCTGGATTTCTTTATTCTGCAGTGAAAATATTTTATACGAGAAGCTAATAAGTTTTTACCCTTAAAGAATTAAATATACATTTTTTCAATATACGAGAGCAATCAGAAAAAATTTTTAAGTTTCAAACTGAATATATAGTATATGCAGTTTTTTCAGAAATACATTTACACAAACTTTTCAACACCGATACTAATGTTCCTGCAGAAAGAAAAAAATAACGGATTGCAGATAAACATTTATTCAGAAAATTTCTGACAAAATTCTCTTTTGCCTTATCAACTCGTTTACTCAAAACGTGCCTTTCCTCTTCTAGCTGTAAGCACATTTTTCCACTTGATAGTGTAGAATTCTTCAAAAAATCTTCAATTAGAAATTTACATTTCACTTTATAAGTTTTTAATAATATGAGTGTAAAATTTTGGACAATCAATATTCTTTCTACTTCAGGAACTTCAGTTTACAGCTGATTCTTCAATCTTATTTTCTGACACTATTTTTAATAACCTTTTATAAAATTAAAATGTAGAGGAATCTAGCATAAGGTCTTATTTGTTAATGAGTAATAATAAGGTTCGATAAATTTATTAATTCGTTCATTTTGACCACATTAAAGCTTCTAAGGTAAGATGGTTTCTTGTGCATTTTTATTTATTACTCAAATTTCTAATAGTTCATATGAAAGTTTATGAAATTTAAATAATATACTTTATGTACCGTGACTTATAATTAACATTTCTTATTAAATCATTTTTCGAAAATGAATTAATTAACTTATTTTACGAAACGTAACAGTAGTATACGCGAGGGGTTGACTATTCTTGAAATATAACGTTAATTAATACCTTTCTAAAATCTTTGAAATTTTTTGTATTCCATTGAAATCTTTTTAAATCTTAAAATCTAGTGTTTGAGTAGTCAACCTCCGTCAGTAATTTTAGGATTGAAATGGAAACCTGTTTTGCTGATGGCGAATAATATTCATCTTCCAAATTTTTTTTCATATTTTCTCGGAAGCATTCCGAGAATATCGACAATTATTCCAAATTCTGACAAATTTTCGTCATTAAGAAAAAGAGCTCTTCTTAAATAAACAATGTCTGGATCTTTTGAATTCAAAATGTTTGAAAAACTTATGTAAATTTCTAATTGAAGATTTTTTTAACAATTCTACACTATCAAGTAGAAAAATTTGCCTAAAGCTAGAAGAGGAAAGTCACATTTTGAGTAAACGAGTTGATAAGGCAAAAGAGAATTTGTCAGAAGTTTTCTTCTAGGTAACATTTTTGGGTCATGCAATTTTAAATTTAGTTTTCTTGATAAATTTTTATCTGAAAACCGTTATTTTTTTCATTCTGCAGTAATATAAGTATCGGTTCTAAAAAGTTTGTGTAAATGTATTTCTGAGAAAACTGCATATACTATATATTCTGTCTGAAACTTAAAAATCTTTTTTGATTGCTCTCGTATATTGAAAAAATGTATATTTAATTCTTCAAGAGTAAAAACTTATTAGCTTATCATTGAAAATATTTTCGCTGCAAAGTAGAGAAATCCAGACAACTCTATATGAAACTACTATCAGAGATAGCGTTTCAAAGATTCTTAATTTTTTTTCAAAATCATACTGAATTATGGTTCTGTTACAGTTGGCTTTTAAAATACTTTTTTAGTAAAAATCATTCAGTTTACAGTAAAGGAACGTGTTTTTGTATACATTGCCTTAATTAACTACGCAGTGGGGCGTCAATTTCCAAAGATTATCTTCTAATTAAAGGTCAAAAAACTTGAAATAAGAAATAATAAAAGGGTTCAGATTTCCAAAATATTAAAACTTAGTGTTCAAAAACTGAAAAACAAAATTATATATAATTATACTTACCAAACAGCGTTCACATGGAAAAAGAGCATTTTTTGCATTCAAATTTCGCGCCGATCACACGTGCGCCTAAACATGCGCAGAGTCCCATTACGGGCCACATGTATTTTCTAAAAGATTCGATATATTCTATAATTTCGACCACCAAACGTTCAGAACTCACTATCAAATACCACCAAACGACCACCAAGCCCGCATTTTATGTCAAGAAGTTCCAAGCGATAGGTGCAGAGCGTGTCATGCACACGCTGAGTACCTAGAACACATACAGGGTTATCCATTTCGTGGTTTCAAAATCGTAGTGCTGCCATCTGTCATTTGTCAAACATATCTGTGATTCCAAGCGTCATTTCATTAGTTTTTCGTCTGACATTTACGATAATGGATCGTTTAAAAACCGAACAACGCATTAAAATTGTTAAAACCTATTACAAAAGTGGTGATTCTAGCGTGGCCACTTTTCGCGCTTTGAGAGGAGATTATGGTATTCATAATCGTCCTAGTGCGCAAACAATCGGTAAGATAGTGAGAAAATTTGAAGCAACTCGGAGCGTCATGAATGTGCGAAAGCCTGTTCATCGTCGTAATTCACGCTCTATGGAAAATATCGCTGCTGTAAGTGAGAGTGTGGCTCAAGACCCGAATTTGTCACTTCCCCGACGTTCTCAGCAATTGGGCCTATCTTACGGCTCATTATGGCGTATTTTGCACCTGGATTTAAACCTCCATCCGTATAAAGTCCAGCTGACGCAACAATTAAAGCCTGCTGACCATTCGCAACGCAGGAGATACGTCAAATGGGTGCTGGAGCAATAAGCTGGAAACAGCAATTTTTCGAACAAAATTTTCTTCAGCGATGAGGCCCATTTCTCACTCGGTGAGTATGTAAATAGGCATAACTGTCGAATTTGGGGTTCTGAAAATCCTCAGATAATTGAAGAGAGGCCGTTACACCCAGAAAAAGTCACTGTGTGGTGCGCATTATGGTCTGGAGGCGTCATCGGGCCGTATTTTTTTTAAAACGACGATGGAAGAACGGTCACCGTCAATGCAGAACGCTATGGTCGTATCATAACCGACTTCTTTTGGCCTGCAATTGAAGATTTTAACTTGGACTATATGTGGTTTCAACAAGACGGCGCCACAAGCCACACAACATGCCCGATTTTGACTTTATTGCATGTGAAGTTTCTAGGGAGAGTAATTTGACAGTTTGGCGACGTCAATTGGCCACCGAGATCGTGTGATCTGACGCCGTTGGACTTTATTTTGTGGGGCTACGTAAAAGACCGTGTTTAGGTGAATAATCCTAAAACATTGGAATACTTGAAAACTAACATTCGTCAAATTATTGCTCAGATACCTCCCGAAATGTGCAAAAATGTGGTCGAAAATTACCTCAAAAGGATCAGCTGTTGCAAAAAATCCCGAAGCGGCCATTTACATAACTACAGACATAATGCGGCCCTAAGAGTGCTTTATTACCATCTTTGTTGCTCTTACGGTGTTGGCCGCGACCCTGCCCTGCCGAACGCTCCAAGGGAGATAGAGTCAATTGTCCGAAACGAGAAGTGCCAAATTTTCTGGAACTACGATTTTCGGACAGCAGTCTCCGTTGCACACTCGAGGCCTGACATTGTTCTTCAAGACTTCGAGAAACGAACTATATTCGTGATCAAATTCTCGGCTCCTCCCAAACACAACATCACTGCCAACGAGAGAGAAAAGGAGGAAAAGTATCAAGACCTTAAAAGAGAGCTGCAATGACTGTACCCAAAATATTCGGTACGTGTAATTGTCCTTGTGATAGGTGCTCTCATAGATGCGAAACTATTACTGGTTCGTAACCTTAAAGCCATACAAGCGTGCGAAAAATATGCCACGGCACTTGCAAGATGGATGCAGAAAGCTGTCATCCTTGGGTCGCTTCGTGTACTCAAAACATACGAGAGTTTCGCCGGGCTGTCGTTGTGATTTTCTCGTGTCCTGTGACCACCAATCTCACGGTTGTGAGACGTGGCCATGAACGCGATTTACCGCGGTCCTACTGGGAGCCGATGTAATTTTTTAGATGACAGTTGCTCCCAGTGGGACACTGCGGTGGTTGTTAACCTTTAGTTTTAAATTATATACTTGAAAAAATAAAGGTTAACAACCACCACAGGGTCCCACTATCTGTCATCACTAACTGTCATCTAAAAAATGACATCGGCTCCCAGTGGAACCGCGGTAAATCCCATGCATGGCCACGTCTCACAACCGTGAGATGAGTGGTCACAGGACACAATGAAATCACAACGACAGGCCGGCGAAACCCTCGTGGTTTTGAGGGCACGAAGCGACCTCAGGATGAAAGCTTCCTGCGTTCATCTCGCAAGTGCCGTCGCATATTTTTGACAAGCGGGTATGGCTTTAAGGATATGAACCAGTGACAGTTTCGTACCTCCGAGAGCACCTATCACGAGGACAATTACTTGTACCGAATATTTTGGGTACAGTCGTTGCAGCTCTCTTTTAAGTTCTTCATACCTTTCCTCCTTTCCTTTCTCCTTGGCAGTGATGTTGTATTCGGAAGGAGCCGAGAATTCGATCACAAATATAGTTCGTTTCTCGAAGTCATGGAGACCAATGTCAGGCCTCGAGTGTGCAACGGAGACTGCTGTCCGCAAATCGTAGTTCCAGAAAATTTGGCACTTCTCATCTTGGACAATTAACTCTATCTCCCTTGGAGCGTTCGGCGTTCGGTACTCAGCGTGTGCAACTTGTGCATGACACACTCTGCACCTATCGCTGGGAACATCTTGACATAAAATGCGGTTACGATATGCTAAGGTGGAAATGACACCATCCTGGCATGCGAAAATAAAACCCTCTGTACCTGAATTAAGCCCTGATGATCTGAGAAAAGCAAAAGTTTGCTCCTTACATTTTTTTTCTTGACTGAAAAATATTTTTCTGGTTTAATATCAACTATTTGATAAAAATTCATTTCTTTTAGAAAATTCATAATTTTTTCAATTTTAGCTTTTGAATTCAATAATTTGGTTTTATTATATAATTAATTTTTACCACATAGTTGATTATAAAACAAAAAAAATTTCACTTAAAAAAGAATAAAATGTCGACCAAATTTTTAAATTTTTAATAAAGAAAAATGTATATAAAAACATTTAATTTTTCACAGAAAAAGATACTTTTCATCAAATAATTGATATTAAACCTGAAAAATATTTTTCAGTCAAGAAAGAAAAAAATATTAACCAAATTATTGAATTTGAAAAAAAAAAATTTTCAACAAAATTTCTACAAAACAGTTAAATTTTCAACCCAAAAATATAAATTGAATTGAATTTTCAACCTGAAATTACGAGTTTGAAAAAGTTGATTTTTAATAAAATCATTTATGTTTAAATAAAAAAATATATGTCACCCAAGAAAGAAAATAAAATGTCAACCAAATTGTTGAATTATCAAGTTAAAATTTAAAAAATTATAAATTTTCTAAAAGAATATATTTTTCATCAAATAGTTGATATTAAACCCGAAAAATATTTTTCAGTCAAGAAAGAAAAAAATACCAACAAAATTGTTTAATTTGTAATTAAAAAAAAAAAAAATTCTACAAAAAACTTTAATTTTTAACCGAAAAAGTTACTTTTCATCAAATAGCTGATATTAAACATGAAAAATATTTTTCAGTAAAGAAAGAAAAAAATACTAACCAAATTGTTGAATTTTTAATCCAACAAATTTTCCACAAATTTTCTACAAAACAGTTAAATTTTCAACCCAAAAATATATATTTTCAACAAAACAGTCGAATTTTCAACCCGAAATTACGAGATTAAAAAAGAGTTTATTTTTAATAAAATCATTGATGTTTTAACCAAAAAATATATGTCACTCAAGACAGACAAAAAATGTCAACCAAATTGTTGAATTTTCCAGTTCAAAAATTAAAAAAATTAAAAATTATGAATTTTCTAAGAGAAATTAATTTTTATCAAATAGTTGATATTAAACCTAAAAAATATTTTTCAGTCAAGAAAGAAAAAAATATTAACCGAATTGTTGAATTTTTAATCCAACAAATTTTCTACAAAACAATTAAATTTTCAACAAATCAGTTGAATTTTCAACCCGAAATTACGATTTAAAAAAAAAATAAAATCATTGATGTTTTAACCAAAAAATATATTTCGTTCAAGAACAAAAAAATGTTATAAAAATTGTTGAATTCTCAAGTTAAAATAAAAAAAATTAAAAATTATGAC